>JASEVX010000013.1:38482477-38680900 GCA_031761405.1 Serripes groenlandicus | reverse complement strand
CTTTAATGCATTTTCAAAAGATATAAAATGTTGATCTTTACGTGTATTTCATAAAACAAATACCACAAGTTTGATGAACATATATGGATTTGATAATACATATACAGTCGAACCTAATGAACACCTTTGAATAGCATTCCCTGCATATAACAATCATATACTTTTAGTTTCCCATTTCTCATTTTCTGCATAAACGACCCTGCAAATAAAGACCAACTGTGAACAAAGACCAATTGTTGTCCTGCCATGTGTGGTCTTTATACACAGATTCCACTGTGCATCTTGTACACAAAGGTCAGAGTGCGGTCAATATTGTCGCGTAATATAGTAAAGATGGTCAGTGAAATCATATTTGAAAGAATGCGCAAGTTTAACCAGATATTAAAAATTGAAAAGCTCATTAGATTTTCTTTAAATGGTGTTGTACGCCAAAGGCATACATGTCTTCAACTACACAGAAGAATAAGGATTAAACTAGCTACGTACATTTGTATATGAGCCGTTCCATGAAAAACCAACATTATGGACTCTGCGTAATGTATCGAGCCAAATCAGCCTGCGAAATCCATAGGCTAATCCGGGCCGCACTTTACGTCTCAGGGGATAGAGGTATAAAGTAATGATTCCTGAAACATAAAATCCACAGAAATCGAAAAGTGTCTGTACGGGTTTTAGCCTGCGAGCCATGCTTAGGCTGATCCGGGTCGATGCTTTACGCAGAGTCCATAATGTTGGTTTTCTCGTGGAATGGCTCACGTATATTTGGAAACACAGCGTAGACATAGTAATCTACAGGCCAACCTGTTTGAAAGACCAACCCTTGAGAAGAGAACTATGTGGTCTCTGTTCACAGTGTTCTTTAATTACAGGTCATTTGTGCAGTAATTGGGAAATTAAAAGAGAGTGCTTGCTATAGATAGGGGAATTGGCTAAACAAAGTGCACACTTATTCTATACATGTTTACAAGATGCATATAATCATGGTTATTTACGAAATTATTCATCCTCTATGTTGTATATGGTATAAAATATAATAAAATTCTTACTAAATGTTGATGTTTAAGTTTGATAATTCTGCAGTAAAACCTACCTAAACTTTGCTCGCTCGTATATAGCGAAGTATAATGAGATGGTGGTTTGGAAAGGTGCTGAACTCCAGATGGAGATCAAAATTTTGAAATGTTGAAAGTTCTACAAATATTGCTAATATTAACAACAAAGTCAGTAATAAATAGTTCAAAACTCTTGTTGCAGTAAATGTTGGAAATCAGTCAATTTAAAGTCAATGAAAATGAACAAAATTGGATAACCGTGTATGCCTACCCAGTAAATTTGAAGCATACACTAGTGAAGTGTTTAGATATGTATAGACAAACCGATAGGCGACGTGGGATTCGCCTTGGTTGTGGGTCCTTAGCACCGATACTCAAACGCGCATCCTGAGCCCGTATGCACCTGTTTCACCAAGTTTCATCGGGAATCGGCCCGGTCGGTTTGGGCTGTGAAGCGTCGCTTTACAAACAAACAGACAGACAGACAGCCGAAAAGCCTGACAATAAGGATATTCTATAGAAGCGAATCCAATTATATGTATAGATTATGTTACAATGTTTATTGTACTGACACTGAAATTAGTACTCTAAGTTTTGTCTCAGGATTATGATTCTAATATTTCAAGACAACTTGTAAACAGTTTTAATAGCTTTGACTATTCTATGCTATAATGTCGGAGGTTCAGCAGCTTTATGGTTACCGCGTTTGATTTGCTATAATTTACGGTTTAAATATGTTTTGTATGACGAGATACTTTTATGTGTACTAATCATTAAATGTCTTCTGTTATGCTCTGGTTCTGTTTAGTATAGCTTTGGGTATAATTATGGACAGTTATTCCGAAATCTGAACCTTGTTCTCGATGCAGCCGATTGTTGAGACTATCTCTCCAATTAAAAGTTTATATGTTGTTGTTACGCGTTAATTGTATTTACACAATCAATTAAGTGTTATAGTTCCAATGTTCTTTTATGTGCGCTATTGTATTTATTAATAAAACCGAGTATACGTGTAGTTACTTTATGTTACTTTGGGAAACGGTTTCATTGTCAAATATCAATATAGATTAGTAGCTGATCTCGTCTTACCGCTAAACATTGGTTTCATCTGTAATAGGGGTTACTTAATCTTCAAGTGTCTTCAACTCTTATTCATATACGACAAATTTGCAGCAGATGACTGTAAACATGTTGTTAAAATTATGGATAAATGAGTTTCTCCTTGGGCCACAATTGTTTCAAAATCGTCTACTGTATCTGCGTCAGAAAGCGTCGAGTTGTTGGAAAGGGTCTAAATGACACTTTCAATGGCAGTTTCACGTTTATCACGGCGACAGTTGCATTTATGTCAGTATTCCCTCTGTGGCTAACCGTACTAGTTATGAATGTACCCGCTTGAACTCACTCCCGAGTTCGATCTCCATTCGCGGCAGCGTACGGCATGTTGATGTACCCTTGGGCAAGGCACATTTTCTAGCATAATACATGTGTGTGGCTAACCGTACTAGGTTAGGAAATGTGCCCCCAGGGTACTCACTCCCGGTTCGATCTCCAATGCGCGACACGACGGTCATGTTGGAGTACCTTGGGAAAGGGCACATTTTCCTAGCACAATACTGGTTTGTTTACCCAGGGGTCATGAATAGATGAGCTGTCGCCGTGATATTAATGAATTATTGTTGTAATGCGAGAATAGAAATAAATCAATGAAACAAACACTTCATCATGAGCGTCTCGAACAAGGATCCAACTCGAGACTCATGGTCACAAGTCCCCAATGCTAGTTACTCTGCCACGTAGTTTCCTGATCCGAGTGGTTCTATAATCAGATAAGCTTGGAGTCCGTGGGACTTGATGATTTATGCACAATTGAACACACTTATAGTACTAGTAGTCATTGGCGTTCTATGGCGGGAACCCTTCAGACAGTTTACGGGTGTCTTCAATCTCATTAAACCGGACTTAATCGTCGATAGCTCGGTATAATATATCTGATGTATGCACCATTACAGGTCGTCTCAGAGTGACCTTTGCGTAAGCCATTCTAATTGACGCTTAACAAATACTTACGGTATAAAACAGGTAGATGACCCTTATGAATATGCGATATGGAGAAGCGGTGATGTGGTCTAGTGATCCGATTGTAGTAGCGCGGGCGTTTTCTTGTATCGTGCAGATTTATGGGAGTGTTGGTTAGTATAACGAGCACGGTGATCATATGTAGTTAAGTGTATGTACAAGGTCAATTCGAGACGACCCTGTATGCGGTGTAGTCAGATCCTATTACGTACAGCGAAGTTGTTTGGCCTGATTGTTAATTAGATTGCGAGTGTCTGGACTCATACTTGAAGTTTGTATAGATGCAGACAATGAAGCGGACTGTTAGATGTACCTCTGCTTTATTCACCACATAGTCACATATTTGTTCTCAAGGAAATCTATGAGTTTTACGCCGTTTCTAAATATTTCAGGTTATATCAAGTCGTAGGTTTGTACTCATCATGATCCCTGCGTAAGCAGCCAGTACTAGAAACAGTGTTCTTGATTGGCGCAGGCTGATGTGATTGTTTTTTGTAGCTTTTGCCGTCAACATTATTCTGTTATATCACGGCGACAGTGTCGCGTATTCATGCTCCCTTGGTTAGCGAACCAGTACTATGGCTAGGTAACGTGCATTTCCCCCTAGAGAACGTTTATCATAACCGCTGCGACTGGATCGATCCAGAATTCCCAGTAGCTGACCACTCCTCTGGCCACGACATGGCAGATTTATTGTGCAATGAAATCTATGACGGAGTTGTTAGTTCCTGGGACACTGCTCAAGCATAGGGTGATTTATAATAAAATTGTTCTGTCTACTATTAAAATGATTGTATTATGTATAAGGAAATCTGTTCGAACTATAGACATTTTAATACTGAACAAATATTTGTATTTTCTAGTTAGACTTGCGTTTTCACAAAACAAATAAGATGAGAAGTTAAATGTATGTGTTCTCCGTGTCACATGTACATATTACAAAACAAAATATATATAAAACAGTGCCCCAAATCTGCTGAGTGGTTTAGAGGGAAAGTTTGGAACCGAACTTACAGGTTCGATCCGCGTTCTAGAGGCATTCATGTGTAGAGTGCCTTTGACGAGTACACATTTCATAGCCTAATACTGGGTTTTAGCTCGGTCGTGTTTCCCTCACCACTGTGTCCCCAATACACCTCCGAGTCCGCCTATACCACGTGAGTCCCTCTAACACTGAGTCCCTCTAACCACTGAGTCCCCCTATACCACTGAGTGCCTCCTAACCACTGAGTCCCTCTAACCACTGAGTCCCTCTATACCACTGAGTCCCTCTAACCACTGAGTCCCTCTAACCACTAGTCCCTCTAACCACCGAGTCCCGTCTAACCACCGAGTCCCCCTAACCACGGAGTCCCTCTAACCACTGAGTCCCTTTAACCACTGAGTCCCTCTAACCACTCACTGATCCCTCTAACCACTGAATCCCTCTAACGACCGAGTCCCTCTAACCACTGAGTCCCCCTAACCATTGAGTCCCCCCTTACCACTGATCCCTCTAACCACTGAGTCCCCCTTAACACTGAGTCCCCCTTACCACTGAGGCCATCTAACCACTGAGTCCCCCATACCACCGAGTCCCCCTTACCACCGAGTCCCCCTAACCACTGAGTCCCTCTAACCACTGAGTCCCCTAACCACTGGAGTCCCTCTAACACTGAGTCCCTAATCACTGAGGTGCCTCTAACCACTGAGTCCCTCTAACCACTGAGTCTTCCTAACCTCTGAGTCCCTGTAACCACTGAGTCCCTCTAACCACTGAGTCCCTCTAACCACTGCGTCCCCTAACCACCGAGTCCATCTAACCACTGCGTCCCCTTACCACTGAGTCCTCCTAACCACTGAGTCCCTCTAACCACTGAGTCCCCCTAACTACTGAGTCCCCCTAACCAACGAGTCCCTCTAACCACTGAGTCCCTCTATACCACTGAGTCCCCCTAACCACTGAGTCCCTCTAACCACTGAGTCCCTCTAACCATGGAGTCCCTCTAACCACTGAGTCCTCCTAACCACCGTGTCCTCCTATCCACGGAGTTCCTCTAACCACCGAGTCCCTCGTAACACTGAGTCCCCCTAACCACTGAGTCCCCCTAACCACTGGAGTCCATAACCACTGAGTTCCCCTAACCACTGAGTCCCTCTAACCACTGAGTCCCCCTTACCACTGTGTCCCTCTAACCACTGAGTCCCCCTAACCACCGAGTGCCCCCCTTACCACTGAGTTCCTCTAACCATCGGAGTCCCTCTAACCATTGAGGTCCCCCTATACCAACGTATCCCTCTAACCACTGAGTCCCCCTAACCACTGTTACCCCCTATCCACTGAGTCCCCTATCCACTGAGTCCCCTATACCACTGAGTCCCTCTAGACCACTGAGTCCCTCTAACCACTGAGTCCCCCTTACCACTGAGTCCCCCTTACCACCGAGTCCCCCTTACCTCTGAGTTCCTCTATCCATCGAGTCCCTCTGTACCATTGAGTCCCCCTAACCAATGAGTCCCTCTAACCACCGGTTGCTCTTACCATCGAGTCCCTCGTAACTCTGAGTCCCCCGAACCACGAGTCCCCTTACCACCGAGTTCCTCTATCCACCGATGCCCTCGTAACCACTGAGTCCCCCTTACCACCGAGGTCCTCTAACCACTGAGTGCCCCTAACAACGTGTCCCTCTAACCACCAAGTGTCCTCTAACCACCGAGTTCCTCTAACCACTGATCCCTCTAACCTTCGAGTTCCTCTAACCACCGAGTCTCCCTAACAACCGAGTCTCCCTTACCACTATGAGGGAAAGGTTAAACTTATGTCAGTATGTAGATATTTTTAGGACAAAATTGTAAAATTCCATATTTACAAGTACCTTAGTTGTTAACTAGTTATGTTTCGTGATAGCTGTTTAATTCATGTTTGATCTAGAGTTGATCAAATGATCTAGATGGTATGATCTATGATTTTATATGGTAGACCAATCAAATTGTTGTAGTTTAAAGAATAATGTCGAAGAAATTAAGGAAATGAAACGTTTTGGATTGGGTTCATAGTTAGTTGGCGTGATCTACGAGAGCACTAATAAGGTGAAGTTTGTATAATGAATGTTCTGCATACTTACCTTTATTGTTTTCCTGTAGAAATAAATTTCAGTGAAAGAAATCGTGTAATACGTTTGAGATTATTATTTTAAGAGTACTTTTAGGTTAGTTTTTATCATTTATCTTCATTGGAAACCTATACACCGTCTTGGGAGCCTACCGTAATCTCCAAGGCATGGTGACTGTATGCTCGCCTGTGAATGCGCATGTTCCATTTCTTAGTGTGTTCTCATTTGGATCGCCGGTTATCTTGTGTTATAGATATTTCTTGTTTTAAATCTATTGTAATAACTTTCTTTGTCATTGCATCTGTTGTCTTAGGTTGTAAGGGTTCAGCTTTTAGAATATGTTGTGTTTGTGCATGGTGTCATGGTAGAGACTTCTAAGGTTTATTGTATTGACAAAATAGTGTTATGTTTAACAAGTTCCAGTTACTCCAAGGTGATATTTCAACCAGAGTAACATATACATGTCAGTAACGTCTGATGTTGGAAGTGAGTGATACACGTACTTGTATGTATTAGTGACGGAGCAGCAGTATGAGAGGTATTGAGAAATGTCAAGGTACAAAATTAGATAACCGTCTATAAATAGTACCTATGATTATTGAATGAGAGTTGACATCATTGTGGCAAATGGAGAAATTGGTCCTTTGAGCTCATCGGTGAGCGACCGGCTGTCAATCCAGGCTGTGAGGTCGATCCCTCTCGCCATCATTCTTTCCGACGTTTGTACAAGCGTCTCTGTGAAGACGTATTGTCGTCTTTCACTATTGGGCTTAAATGTATATGTGGAAAAGGATGCCATCGCTGTGATAGTATGGTTGTGTGGAGTTCGTGAGAGTAAGCTCGGAAACACAGTGATAGGTGAACTAGTCGCCATGAAAATGGGTCGAAAACGGCGGTTAAGCCCCAAGCAATTAATCAATCAATCTACACAAAAGTCGTGGTCCACGCATCAGGCGATGTGTTGCTCCTTATACTTTAGTCCATTGATTGAAGGGCGTTATTGCGTGTTGTAAATCTGGTCACACGACGATAGAGAATGTTGACGGAGCTGAGATTGCGATCTCATAAACCCCTAGATTGACAGCATGCGTCGCTACCAGAGACTTGTCGTAAACCATCGTGATTTTGTTTTTTGTAAGTTGTATTATTGGTTGGGTTAGACCAATACAAATCCAATTGGTCATTGTGTGTTGATAGTCAGCTTGGGCAGAGACCGCCCCAGTGGTGTTGGTGGCGGGTTCGTTGCCCGTCAGGACATTAAAAGTGGTGGTAAGTTGCCCTTCCTTACTGCACAGGAGTGTCTGGTTAGCATTACGACTGAGTGGTTGGGTGTCAGGATAATGGACCTGCATTACTGGTTCTTACTTACCGGTGATATGAACTGGCAAAAGTGTTTGATAGCGGCGTTAAACACCTAACAATCATTTCTATCAGCTGGACAGCTAGCTTTGTTACCCGTGTCCTACAGGTTGAACCAGTTGTCTGACGGTTGTTCTGCAACAACTTGTGATATCTGTGTGCAAAAGAGGAGTTATTGCTCATGTTTTGTATTCTTTATGTATAGAGGATTGTCATTGAGTGACGAGGTCCTCAGCTTTTGGAAGTATAGTTCATTAGTCGTGCTGCAGGATCTTATTTGTTGACATTGTGGGATTGACCCGTTGTATGAAGCGGTACTAATCCTATTCAGTGTGTTGTTAGGTTGTAGCAGGTTTGTTTTTCCTTTTGTGTATATATTATCAATTGGTTTAACCCATTGTTCTGATTGCATTGTGTTGTGCGGTGCCTTACGCCGGCCTTCAAAAATGTTTCAGTTATATCACGGCGTTTCCTTAGCGGCCAAGGGGGGAAAGCCACTACAACATTTAGGGTCGGTTCAATTGGCGAAGTAAGCTAATCCAACTATTGCGGTCGAAGCGAGTTTAAAGATGTTGACCGTACTATCGCCTAAAAAGTGTGCGCACAATATAGATATTCTACTCCTATTAGTTTGAATAATCTAGAAGGGCAAATGTCATCGAATGTGTGTATAACGAACGTTATTAGCGGCATAAGTTTCACATGATGCCTCTGAAACACACATATTTATGGTTTGATTCAGTGGATAAGTTTTGCATGTTAACCGAGGTTCGTTACGTCCGTGAATGACCGAGACACCTGATCTCATACAGTTATCATGATATGTTTGGGTGATAGCTTGTGTTCGAGTCCCACTTGGTTAATAGAGTTGCCCGATCAAATAGTTCCAATATGTTTGTTTGTTAATAGAAGAGGAATATACGTCAAATTTATTTTGGCTCTCAAACACATGTTGCGCGCCTTCTTCGTATGCCTCCGTTTTCTATTACGCGGTGACAGTTTTAATAGACAGCGTTGAGAAAGTAGTGTATTGTTGTACGCTTGATTCATAGTAAGAGATATGTACCGATTTATGGAAGCGTCCTAGTGCCACAGTCTGTATATTTTGAGAGGATATTATCTCCTATTAGGAGATACTAGTCTGAATTAGGAGTTACTATCTCTGATTGAGTAGATAGTTAGTATTAATTAGGAGATACTAGTGCTTAGGTTAGGAGATACTAAGTCATAATTAGTGATACTATTCTCCTAATTAGGAGATATTAGGTCATAATTTAGGAGATTCTATCTCTATTGGAGATACTAATTCATTAGTAGGTATACTGTTTATTATAGTAGAGTAGTGCGGTTTGGCCCTTTGGTGTTTGAATGGGCGTATTCGGAGCTAGTTTCGTGAAGTGTTTACGTGGATCGAGAGCGTCATAGCAGTTCGTCATTATGTTTGCTAGTCTTCTTCAATATTAGGAGTAGTATCCAATGTGGAGTGCATAGCATCCTCCATTTTTCAATGCGAAGTTACAGTTTCACCTTGTTCAGGGCTAATTCACTATCTACTAAGTCCTAATTAGGAGATACTATCTCCTAATTATGTATAGTATCTCCTAATTATGACTTAGTATCTCCTAATTAGGAGTTATTATCTCTTAATTAGTGACTTAGTATGCTCCTATTTAGGAGATAATATCTCTCAAAAAGTAGTGACAGACTGTGCACTAGGTAGCTTCCATAGAATTACGTCCCGTTGTTTCATAAGTCATTAGGCCGAAACCATTTCAGTTAATATTGTTGTTTTAGTTGATTCCTTTATTGATAAAAATACACCTATAAATACAGATGCACATACTTTGTTAACATTTAGGTTTACGCAATGCGTTAGTCAAATGGCCACTTTATGCGCGGTTCCTCAGCACCAGTGCATATATTGATTGTGAAAACACTCACTGGTGCTATGGGCTTGCGCATGCGCCGTGTTAATCGTCTTGATCGCGCATGCGCCGTATGTTTACCGGTCAGCTCTCAGATTTTTCCGTAGCTGTTCGGTCACTAGACTGGTTCTCGTTCGAGTTTGGCAATATAAGTATTAAGATTAGTGAATCAAGTCTATTGTTAGTATTAAAATGTAATTATAATCATAGTTTTTAATACACCCACCACTGCCACCATTTGGTAACGGTGTACCGGAGTTATGCCATCGCGGGTCACCCATCCAGGCACTAACCACGATGAACGTTGCTTATCGTTAGCACGAAGGTCAACCTCTCTACCTACGTCGCTATATAAGGCCGCCTTTCACAGCAAGGCTGTTAGTGAGTGATTTTATACCTATACCTAACCCCGTTCTATTAGGAAATGGAATATTGTTTTCATAATTGCGAGTTATAGTGCTAAATTTTTCGATTTTAGAATATATGAAGTGAAAAAATGGGACGCGCATGCGCAGATATAGGTTTACAATTAGTTTTGGAGATCGAGGTCAACTCGTTGGATAGGGATTTGGTTTTCGGTCTACGTATTTAACTTAAAAAACTATTGTTATCATATATTTATATCAGTTATTTATAAGCGGTTTGAGGTGTTTGTCGAATCAACAGTATGTTCTTATGCTATAACATGCCGATTCCCGCGACAGTTGGCTGCATCTTGCAGCAACTCTTATTTTGTTTATACTTTACACATGAAAATAACCTGTGTTGAAGTTTTCTAAGATATTTCAAATAACGACAACATGTCAAATAGTATAAACAAAATCGTCAACGGTAGGAGATAATTACATGCTGCACAGACTGGCTGTACGCACTTCGTAAGCCTCTTAAGTCTTGTTGCGCGTAGTCCTTCGTGATTGCATTAATTAACATCAAAAGTGTGGCAGATGTCTGCTCTTGCCACACTGTTTTTTATCTCGTTCATATAACTTATTTTCAGTCGGGTTCGCAATGTACCGACTATTGCGGTTGCATCTATTTCAACGGTATTGACCGTACTTTGCCAAGACAAGGGTGCGCACTGTATATTAGTTCACCAGTTATGTTTGAATACTCAAATAGTGCAAATGCCATGTGTGAATATGTTCGGTAATTTCGCAGTTACTGTTGATAACATGCCTCTGATAATACATATGGTTATGGTCAAGTCTCAGTAGATATTGTTGCATGTTATAGTGAAATCACAGTTATTCCGTGAGATAGCCGTGACACCAGTCACATACAGGTAATGACTTCTCTGTAGCTCGGAAGGATCAGTGTCATCTTGTTTCTGTTCCGTCCTCTTGACTAAAACATATCCCGCAGATAGATATCCATTTGTTTGGTAGTTTACAAATAATATATAGTGACATTGTTACGCAGGTACCCATTCACATAGGAATTTATATGTCATTTAGTGAGTCAAGCGATATCGACTTACTTCTATGCAAGAATTTTCGTCGTATGAAACATTTCGTTTTCTGATTTGGGTATAGTTGTTAGGCTTAGTAACATCAAAGCATTCAATAAAGGCCTACATTCCTGTTATTAATAACAGTTTCCTTGTTATCTGTGGGTATGCAGTAAGTTTGGAAAACTAAAGTAAATTAACTGAATATTGTCTCTTATAATTTGTCGGTAACCCTTCTCACACCACTATCCAGGTGTTCTTTGTACTTTCGTAGTCTGTTGGATGTTTTTAATTATGTGTTGTCATGGTGAAACGAGCTGTCATTAGCGCTTAGTTGTGAGTTATTGATGTATGAGCTGAGCCGTGGTTGTCTGTAGGTATACATTAGTCTTGCATGGGTTCGAAGGGTACGGTGATCGTTTAGTATATGTCTTTAAGAAGTGATGGTATCGGATTCCATTTTGGCCGAACCCTAGTGGACCGAGTACATTTGCAGCATTTGAGATGATGTTTAGAGTTGTGTGAGTTGTTAATAAGTTTTATTGTATAGTTGAATGAGTGGATAGGGTTGTTTAAAAGTAAAAGTGTCAGTTGATGTCTATGAGTAGACTTCTTCTAGTCTGGGCAGACTGATTATTGAGTCTGCTCAATGTTGAACTTCTAAATGTTGGTGATTAGTTTTCAGATGAATTGTTAGTGAGGTTTATTTTGTGATGTTGTTGTTTAGGAGGAGTGTTAAGTGGCAGTTGTTAGATTGATAGGGTTTTCGTGGTTCCTGGTTGGAGGAAAGTTGTTGTATTATTGGTGTATCTTAGTTTGATTTTGGTGTTTGGCAGTGATGGTTGTTGATGAGGTGTGAGTGGTTTGTTTAGGAATCGGTTGTACGGATGGCGGGAGGAGTTAGTACTATGGTCCGAATTGAATCGAGATCAACATGTTGTATGCTTTGATCCTCCTATTGGCCTTGTACCCATCTGTTTGTATGTAAGTGCGTTGATTATTGTCATGAAGCAGTATGGGTTTGAGGCAGAATTCTTGTATGAGTCATGGTGTGGTTGGGTGGTGTTTGTTTGGTATTAATTGTAGTGTTTGGAAGTGGTTTTTATTTTGATTAAATGGGAATTGGACCTGATGAGATTCCTGTGAATTGATGTGTTGGGGTATGTTTGGATGGTGTTGCGTTGAGGGAGTTCTTATTGTAGATCTGGGTGTATGTGATATGTGTGTAAGGTAGGTGATTTTGAGTTGATTAGTGCAGTACGTGGATATGGTATGGTTGTTGCGATTTGTGTTTTGTTTGTTGGATGTTTTTGGGAGGTGTTAGGATTGATTTAGTGGTGATGGGTTTAGATGGTGGTGATGGGATTGGAGATTATGTTGTTAGTTCTGTTTAGGGTTGGTTAGTTGGAGGGAGATCAGTTTTGTGGAAGGTTAAGGGTAAATATTTATATTTGATAGTATTTGAATAGGTGGTTTTCATAGGTTAAGTAGTTAGGTTTTGAGAAAAGTTTTTGTATTATGTAGGTTAACCTTGTGAAAGTAGTAATAATTGTAGGATATTGATATGGTGACTTTGGATTATGTTGAGAAATTGTTGGTTGTTGTTAAGTGTATTTTGGTTTTATGGTGGGATTTTTGTTTGTTGGATAGGGGTGGGGAGTTGGGAGAGGGGGTAAGGGGGAGGTTTTTAGAGGATGAGTGTGATTTTAGAGGGTTGTGTTTGGTTGAGTTATAATATAAAGGTATAATTTGTAGTGAGTATGGTAGTTAAGGGGGTTTGGAGGTTGGAACGTGTGATTAAAGATGAGATGATAGATGTATGGAGGAGGTGGAATGAGAGTGGATGTAGATTTCGTGAATATGTGTTATTATATGTGGTGGTTATAGTGATAGTGGTAGATAGTATGTAGATGGTAATGAGATAGGATGGAGGTAGGATATTAGGATTAGGTTGAGTATAGGGGATGATTTGAGGGGATTGAGGTAGTGTCGAGTGTGAGTGGTAGGTGGGGCGGTATTATGTGATATGGAAAGTTTATTAGTGGGAAGGTGGGAAGTAGTGAGTGAGTAGTGTAATGTGATATTGTATAGTGTTATAGTGGGTCGTAGTGGGTATAGTGGGTGGATAGTGTATGTAGTGGTTTTGAGGAGATGAGATGAGAATGAGGTTTGATAGAATATATGAGAGGAGGTATTGAAGGCTGAGTAGAATAGGATGAGATTGAGTAGGAGTGTAGTAATGAGTATTGAGGATGTAGTATTGAGGCGTCTGAGGTGATGAGTGGATGTTGGAGGGTGTAGGTGTGTTGGTTATATGGACAGTTAGTATAAGTGATATAGTATTAATATGGAGATGGTTTGAGGGGGTGTGTGTTAGTGATGTTGATTTATTTGATTTTGTTTTTTGTTAGGTAGGGTTGTGAGTTTGTTTGTGGGAGAGATGATGGTGTTGGTGTTTGTAGGTAAGAGGTGATTGGGTGTGAGGAGATTATTGATTTATATGTGAATATGTATAGTGGGTATATTGTAGTATAGTGGTTGGTAGGGTAGTGGTATGGTAGTGGGTATATGGTGTTCTGAGGTTAGTGTATGTTGAGTGTATATGGGATAGTGGGTCGTGTATGAGTAGGCTATGTAGTGGTAGGATGTGTGATGGAGAGGATGAGATGAGGATTGATGAATGAGGGATTTGATAATGAGTAAGAGGATTGGGGAGTATTGAAGATAAGTGTGATATGGAAGATTATTATAGTGGGGAAGTAAGTGAATGGTGAGGATGAGGAGTTAGTGTTAGTATTGAGTGAATATGTATTGTGGGTATATGGGTGTATATGGGTGTTATGTTGGTATATGTTATGGGTGTAGTATGAGATGATGTGATTAAGGTTGAGGGATATAAGTAGAGTGAGTGAAGTGAGATGTATGATGGAGAAGAAGGATAATTATTGAATGTTTTAGGAGTATAGAGAGGTTTAAGATGTGTAATTTGGTTGTGGGTTTTCTTGGCGGTTGTTAAAAGGGTGAGATGGGGGTAGGTTAAAAGGTGAAATTGTGTTAGAGGGGAGTTATATGAGGATATTATAGGGGGGTTTTATGTATTTTTTGGTTATTTTGATTGGGGAGAGGGGGGAATATTGGGAAGAGGGGGTATGTGGTATTGATTGGTGTTGTCGGGATTGGGGGGTTGTTTTGGATGTTTAGTGAGGTTTTGGAGGTTGTTTTGTGTTGATTGTTGGATGGGTTTGGGTGAAGTGTGGGTTTGGATTGTGAGGGGTGGTTGGGGTAGTTTGTTTTTTTAGTGGTGTTGGTGTCTTTGATGGTTTGTTGGTTGATTTGTGTGTTGAGATAATGTAGAATGGGGTGATTATATGGGTTGTGTATGAGTTTGTTAGTTTTGTATTTGTATTTGGTGGGGTGAGAGTTTAGTATTTATTTGGGTGGGTGGTGGGTGTAGAAGGGGGAAGTAAGGATTTGAGGAGAAGATGTTAATGGGTGATTGTGTGTTTTAGGATATGTTTATGAAAGAGATTGGTGATAATACATGTTGGATGATTGTGTGATGGTATTGATGTAATTGGGAATAGGGGGGGTGGTTGTCGTTGATTCGTATAGGGTGGGTGGTTGATTGTATTTTAATGATTAGTTTTATTTGGTTGTTGTGGGTTAGAATTTAGAGTTAATTAGGGGTAGTAGGGTTTGGTATATAGGGGGTGGTAGTATATGGGATAATTTGTTTTATTAGAGTGGTTTGGGGGGAAGATGGGTGTTTATGTTGCTTAAGAGTAATAGGAAGAGGAATAGGGAGTCTGTTTTATGAAGAGGTATTGGTGTTAGATAAGGTGTGTGATTTTGTTTGTAATAGTGTCGTTTTTGGGGATGAAGTGTATCTTATATGATGTTAGGAGAAAAAGGAGAAGGAGATAGGAGG
This sequence comes from Serripes groenlandicus, assembly GCA_031761405.1. Lineage (NCBI taxonomy): Eukaryota > Metazoa > Mollusca > Bivalvia > Cardiida > Cardiidae > Serripes > Serripes groenlandicus. Next base: position 38,666,018 of record JASEVX010000013.1, on the reverse strand, counting down.
AATGGAGTTTGATAAAGAAGATGGTTTGGTAGGGATTTTGTGAGATGGTAGGGAAGTTTCTTTTGGAAGGGATGGGTTATTAAGTTAGAGTATTATGGGGGTAGGGGAGTAGGGTGATGGATTGGTTGATGATGAATTGGTTTGGAGAGAATGTTTTTGTTAGTAGGGTTCTAGGGTTTTTGATTAAGTTGGAAAGTGATGAGGGGTTAGGGGGAGGGTGGTTGGAGAGTGTGAGTTCGATATGTAGAGGTGTTATGAGGGAGTGAGGGTTGAATTTGAGTGGAAAATAGTTGGAGATGTTGGTTATGTAGATGGAGAGAGTGGATGGTTTTAGGTAGATAGGAAAGGAGTTAAATAGGGGTTGAGGGGGTTTTGATGTTTGAATAAGGATTAGGATGGGTTGAGTTGGTAGTTGGTTGTTGTTGATGTATATGGTTTTATATTTGGTTTGTATGGATTTGGTTGTATTTGTAGTTTGTTTTATGGGTGTGGGGTGGGTTGGTAGTATTTGTTTTGTTATTTTGTGAGGGGTTGGGGAGGGAGGGTTTTGGAATGTAATGGGTTTTTGTATTAGGGAGTGTAGGTTTTTGGTTAGTTGGGTTGTGGTGGGGGTTGGGGTGTTATGTTATTGTGGATTTGTATTTTGTTTTTGGGGGTATGTATAGTTTTGGATGATGTTGTTAGGTGAGAGTTCGATAACGTAAATGATTATATTTCTGAGGTGGTGGGTACTGCGTTTTTGTTCTTGTGCTTGGTGGTTTAGTTCAACATATGTGGTTGTATTCTGAGGGATAGTGTTTTGTCCAAGGGATAGCGAAAACAAGGCTTGACATCGGTTCCTTCGACGATACAGAGATGTATTACATGTATGTGACTCGGTGTATCAGCTAGCGTCTCGAGTATATAGTGGATTTCATTGTAACATGCAAATTGATCTACTGAGACTTGACCATAAATATGTATGTGTCCTGAGATTGTGTGGATTACTGTATCGGCGAATTTAAGTTTTGTGCACTATGCAGTTGGCCTATTGTGGTGTTCAATATGATATGGTGAACTATGTTTAAGTGGCAGCATACTGGTAGTGCGAATTAAGGTGCAATTTCCGTTGATTAGGTTGATACCGCTAGTAGTCTGGGTTATGCGAACCAGTCTGGAATAGTTTGTTTTGGAACGAGTATAAAATACAGTGTGGCAAAGTGAGAATCTGCTCACTGTTTGATGTTAGATTATGGCTATTACGAAGGATTACGCTATAGAAGTTGACGTTATTGGCGTAGCAGCATCTGTGCACATGTAAGTAGTCTCCTAACGTTGACGTTTGTTGTTTTAGCTAGTTGTGTCATGTGGTCGGTTTTTGAAAGTTATCTTAGATAACTGCAAACAGGTTATTTTCATGTGGTAAAGTATAACAAAATAAGATTGCTGGCAAGATGCAGCAACTGGGCGGCGGGAATCGCATGTTATAGCTGTAAGAAATACTGTTTGATTCGAAAAACACGATACCCGCTTTAAATATAGGATATAAATATATGATAACAATTAGGTGTTTTAAGGTTAGATACGTATAGACGAGAACTAAGTATACCTTGTCCCCATACGTGGTTGACCTCGATCTCCAATATTATTGTAAACATTTATCTGCGCATGCGCGTCCATTTTTTTCTCCGTCATATATGTCTTAAATCGAAAAATTAGCTATATAGACTCGCATTTATGATAAAAATATTCCTTTTTCCTAATGAGAACGGGGTCTAGGGTTAGGTATATAGTTCACTTATACAGCTCTTGCTGTGAAAGGCGGCGTTTTATAGCGACGTTGGTAGTGTGTTGACCTTTGTGTATAGTTAAGCAACGTTCATCGTGGGGTAGTGCCGTGGATGGTGACCCGCGATGGGCTTTACGCCGGTACACGGTTACAATGGTGGCAGTGGTGGGGTGTTATTAAAAAACTATGATTTTAATTTACATTTTAATTATAAATAGACTTGTTCACTAATCTTAATATTATATTGCAAACTCGAACGAGAACCATCTAGTGACGAACTGCTACGGAAATATCTGAGAGCTGACGGTAAAATACGGCGCGATGCGCGATCAAGACGATTAACACGAGCGCATGCGCAAGCCCATTGCACCTGTGAGTGTTTTCACATGCTTATATGCACTGGTGCTGAGGAACCCGCGCAATAAGTGGGCCATTTGACTAAGCATTGCGTATACTAAATGTTACAAAGGTTGTGCATCTGTTTGTTATTGTGGTATTTGTTATCAATAAAGGATTCAACTAAATACAACCAATATTATTGAAATGGTTTCGGGCCTAATGACTTGTGAAACAACGGGACGTAATTCTATGAAGCGTCCTAGTGCCACAGGTCTGTATATTTTTGAGAGATAGTTATCTCCTAATTAGGAGATACTAGTCATAATTAAGAGATAATAACTCCTAATTAGAGAGTACTAAGTCTTAATTAGGTGATACTATCTCATTATTAGAGGTTAGTATCTCCTAGTTTAGACTTAGGTAGTTTGTGAAAGTTACCCTGAACCTTGGTGATACTGATCGTTCGCATTGTAAAATGGAGGATGCTATGCCACATACGTCAATTTGGGGGGTTTGGATACGATGCCTTTTCATTTTGAAGAGTGGCGTATGACGCTCTCCGGTGCCACGATGTGTCCAGGAAACTTACGAAACTAGAGTTCCGTATGTCGCCATTATAACAAAGGGGCATAACCGCACGTTTACTATTTGAAGAAGTAGCTCCGTATTATAGGATTAGTATCTCCTAATTAGGAGATAGTATCTTCCTAATTATGACCTAATATCTCCTAATTAGGAGGGTTAGTAGTCTCATAATTTGTAGTTGTAGTCCTAACTAGTTGATTGAGTATCTCTAAGTTATGACTTAATATATCTATTAGGTAGTAGTTAGCTCCTAATTATGACTTAGTATCTTCTAAGTAGAGATAATATCTCTCAAAAATAGTACAGACTGTGCACTAGTCTTCCAGAAATTTCGGTTAAGATATCTCGTTACTTTGAATCAAGCGTAAAACTATGTCACTATTTCAACTGCTGTCTATTAAAACTGTCACGCGTTTGATAAAACCGGGAGGCATTTCCGAAGGAGAGGCGCGCATACATGTGTTTGAGTGCCTAAATAAATTTGACGTATATTCTTTTATTAAAAAAACAACATATTGATATTTTGATCGGGCCATTTATTAACCCAAGTGGAAATCGAAAACAAGCCTTGCACCATTAGCTGATCATGATTACATGTATGTGACTCAGGTGTCTCCGGTCATCTCACGGAAGGTATCCGAACCTCGGTTAACATGCAAAATTATCCACTGAATCAAAACCATAAATATGTGTGGTTTTCCAGAGGCATCAGGTGAACACTTATGCGTAATAACGTTGTTATGCACACATGTCGATGACATTTGCCTTCTTTGAGTATTCTATAAGAATGGTTGTAAGGTATTTATTTATGTGCGCACGACTTTTTTAGGCGATGTACGGTCAACATCCGTTAAAATCGCTTCGACCGCATAGTTGGATGTAGATTACTTCGCAATTGGAACCCGACTAAAATGTGTGTAGTGGGCTTTCCCCCCTTGGCGCTAAGGAATCGCCGTGATATAACTGAAACATTTTTGAAGGCGGCGTTAGGCACCGCACAAACAAATGAATCAGTAAATGGGTTAATCAAGTTGTTAATATATATCAAAAGGGAATAAAACCTAACCTGCTAATCAAACACATGAATAGGATTAGTTCCGCTTCATAAACGGGTCAATCCCACAATGTATACAACATATAGATCTGCAGCAGACGACTATGATCTTATAGTCAAAAGTGGAGGGAAATCTGTATCAATGAAATTCTTTTGTTTCATAAAGAGTTTAAAACATGAGCAATATCTCCGTTTGCCACAGCAGATTTCACTAGGTTGTCTGCTGTAAAAACGTCAGAAAGGGTCTACATGTAGGAAAGGGTTAACAGTAAGCTAGCTTGTCCAGCTGATAGATTGATTGGTTTGGGTGTTTAACGCCGCGTTTCAACACGTTTGCAGTTGATATCACGGTATGTAAGTTACCAGTAATGCAGGTCCATTTATCCTGACACCAACCACTCAGTCGTAATGCTAACCCAGAAATCCTGTGCAGTAAGGAAGGGGCCAATTACCACCACTTTTAATGTCCTGACCGGGAATCGAACCCGCACCACTACACCACTGGGCGGTCTCCTGCCAAGCTGACTATCAACAACAATGACCATTGGATTTGTATTGGTTCTTACCAACCAATAATACAACTTCACAAAAAAAAAAATATCACGTGTTTAGACTAGTCCTGGTAGCGACGCATGCTGTCAATCTAGGGTTTATGAGTTCGAATCTCAGCTCCGTCAACATTCTTTTCGTCGTGTGACCAGATTTAAAACAGCAATACGCCATTCAATCAATGGACTATAGTTATATAGGAAGAAATTCCGCCTGATGCGTGGACAAGACTTTTGTGTAGATTGAGTTGATTAATTGTTGGGCTTAACGCCGTTTTCGACACATTTTCATGGCGACTAGTTCACCTACTCATGTGTTTCCGAGCTTTCTCTCACGAGTACTCCACACAACATACTTTCCAAGCGATGGGCTGCTTTTCCACATATACTTTTAGCCCAATAGTGAAAGACGAATGACGCTCGTCACAGTGACGCTTGTCAAACGTCGGAAAGAATGTTGGCCGACTGGGATTCGAACTCACAGCCCCTGGATTGACAGCCCGCGTCGCTACCGACTGAGCTCATAAGACCAATTTCTCCATTTGCCACATTGATGTCAACTCTATTTATAATCATAGGTATCATTTATAGAGTGTTTCTATATTTTGTACTTGATCATTTTAAAGTCTTCTGCTGCAGTCCGTACTATACATACATGTAGGGTGTATCATCCTATTCCAACTTCAGACGTTTCTGACATGTTTATGTTATCTGGGTGAAATATCACTTGGAGTAATGAACTTGTTAAAAATAACATATTTTGTATAAAATAAAACTTTGAAGTCTTACATGACACATGCACAAAACAAACATATTCTTAAAGCTGAAACTTTCAACTAAGACAACAGATGAATGAAAAGAATGTTATTTCTATTTGATTTAAACAAGAAATATCTTTAAAAAAGATAAACGGCGATCAATATGAGAACACACTAAGAAATGGAACATGCGCATTCAAGGCCGAGCATACGTCACATGCCTTGGAGATTACGGTAGGCTCCCAAGAGGTGTATAGGTTTCAATTGAAGATAAATGATTAAAAAATAATTAATAGTTTGCTCTTAAATATTATATTCATACGTTTTCACCGATTTCTTTCACTGAAATTTATTTCTTAAGGAAAACAATTAAAGGTAAGTATGCAGAACATTTCATTTAAAACTTCACCTTATTAGTGCCTCTCGTAGGATCGCCAACTTAACTATGAACCAATCAAAACGTTTCATTTCCTTTATTTCTTCGACATTATTCTTTAAATACAACATTTGATTGGTCTACAATTTAAATCATAGATCATACAATCTAGATCATTTGTTCAACATCTAGATCAAAACTGAAGTTAAACAGCTATCACCGTATAATAACTAGTTTAAAATAAGGTATTGTAATTTTGGAATTTTAACAATTTTGGTCCTAAAAATTATACATACTGACATTAGTTTAACCGTTTCCCTCATAGTGGTAAGGGGAGACTCGGTTGTTAGGGGAGACTCGGTGGGTAGAGGAACTCGATGGTTAGAGGGACTCAGTGGTTAGAGGAACTCGGTGGTTAGAGGAACTTGGTGGTTAGAGGGAGCTCGTTGGTTAGGGGCACTCAGTGGTTAGAGGACCTCGGTGGTAAGGGGGACTCAGTGGTTAGAGGGCATCGGTGGTTAGAGGAACTCGGTGGTAAGGGGGACTCGGTGGTTCGGGGGACTCAGTGGTTAGAGGGACTCGATGGTTAGAGCAACTCGTGGTTAGAGGGACTCATTGGTTAGGGGGACTCAATGGTAAGGAGGACTCGATGTTAGAGGAACTCAGTGGTAAGGGGGACTCGGTGGTAAGGGGACTCAGTGGTAAGGGGGGACTCAGTGGTTAGAGGGACTCAGTGGTTAGAGGGACTCAGTGGTTAGGGGACTCAGTGGTTAGGGGACTCAGTGGTTAGGGGGTCTCAGTGGTTAGGGGGACTCAGTGGTTAGAGGATTCGTTGGTTAGGGGGGACTCAATGGTTAGAGGGACTCGATGGTTAGAGGAACTCAGTGGTAAGGGGGACTCGGTGGTTAGGGGGACTCAGTGGTTAGAGGGACTCAGTGGTAAGGGGGACTCAGTGGTTAGAGGGGACTCAGTGGTTAGGGGAACTCAGTGGTTATGGGACTCAGTGGTTAGGGGGGACTCAGTGGTTAGGGGGACTCAGTGGTTAGAGGGACTCGGGTGGTTAGAGGAACTCAGTGGTTAGGAGGACTCGGTGGTTAGGAGGACTCAGTGGTTAGAGGGACTCCATGGTTAGAGGACTCAGTGTTAGAGGGACTCAGTGGTTAGGGGGACTCATGGGGTTAGAGGGACTCAGTGGTTAGAGGGACTCGTTGGTTAGGGGGAATCAGTAGTTAGGGGGACTCAGTGGTTAGAGGGACTCAGTGGTTAGAGGACTCAGTGGTTAGGGGACGCAGTGGTTAGATGGACTCGGTGGTTAGGGGACGCAGTGGTTAGAGGGACTCAGTGGTTAGAGGGACTCAGTGGGTTACAGGGACTCAGTGGTTAGGAGACTCAGTGTTAGAGGGACTCAGTGGTTAGAGGCACTCAGTGATTAGGGGACTCAGTGGTTAGAGGGACTCAGTGGTTAGGGACTCAGTGGTGTAGAGGGACTCAGTGGTTAGGGGGGACTCGGTGGTAAGGGGGACTCGGTGGTATGGGGGACTCAGTGGTGTAGATGGACTCAGTGGTAAGGGGGACTCAGTGTTAAGGGGGACTCAGTGGTTAGAGGGACTCAGTGGTAAGGGGGACTCAATGGTTAGGGGGACTCAGTGGTTAGAGGGACTCGGTCGTTAGAGGGATTCAGTGGTTAGAGGGACTCAGTGAGTGGGTTAGAGGGAATCAGTGGTTAAAGGGACTCAGTGGTTAGAGGGACTCCGTGGTGACCGGGTAGAGGACTCGGTTGGTTTAGAGGGACTTAGTGGTTAGAGGGACTCAGTGGTTAGAGGGACTCAGTGGTTAGAGGGACTCAGTGTTAGAGGGACTCAGTGTTAGGAGGACTCAGTGGTTAGGGGGACTCAGTGGTTTAGAGGGACTCAGTGGTTAGAGGGACTCAGTGGTTAGGAGGACTCGGTGGTTTTGGGGACTCAGTGTGAGGGAAACAGACGAGCTAAAACCAGTATTAGGCTATGAAATGTGTATCGTCAAAGGCACGCTAACATGAATGCCTCTAGAACGCGGATCGAACCTGTATGTTCGGTTCCAAATTGTCCCTCTCTAACCACTCAGCAGATTTGGGGCAATGTTTTATTTATATTTTGTTTTGTAATATGTACATGTGACTCGGAGAACACATACATTTTATTCTCATCTTAGTTGTTTTGTGAAAAGCAAGTCTACTAGAAAATACTAATATTTGTTCAGTATTAAAATGTCTATAGTTCGAACAGATTTCCTTATATTAATACAATCATTTGTATTTGTAGACAGACATATTTTCTTTTAATTCACCCTATGCTTGAGCAGTGTCCCAGGAATAACAACCTTACCGTCTTTGGTTTCATTGCACATATAAATCTGCCATGTCGTGCAGAGGAGTGGTCAGCTTCTGGATTTCGGGTTCGATCCCCAGTCGCAGCGGTTATGATAAAGTTCTCTTGGGGGAAATGCACGTTTCCTAGCCTAGTACTGGTTCGCTAACCAAGGGAGCATGAATACGCGAACTGTCGCCGTGATATAACTGAAATAATGTTGACGGCATAAAGCTCAAATAAAACAATCAATCTGCTGCGCAATCAAGAACACTGTTTCTAGTACTTGGCTTGCTTACGCAGGGATCATGACTGTGTAAACTATCGTCGTGATATAACTGAAATATTGTTGAAACGGCGTAAAACTCATAGATTTCTTGAAGAACAAATATGTGACTATGTGGTGAATAAAGCAGAGGTAAATCTAACTGTCGCTTCACTGGTCTGCATCTTTACAAATTTCAAAGTATGAGTCCCCAGAACTCGCAATCTAATTAAAATCAGGCCAAAATACTTCGCTGTACGTATATTGGATCTGACTACACCGCATACAGGGTCGTCTCGAATTGACCTTGTACATACACTTAAATACTTATGAGCACGTGCTCGTTTATTATATCCAATATAATTGCACGATACAAGAAACGCCCGCGCTATACAATCGGATCACTTGACAATCACCGCTTCTCCATATCGATTATTCATATGGGTCATCTTACCTGTTTTATACCGTAAGTTTTGTTAAGCGTCAATTTGATTGGCTTACGCAAAGGTCAATCTGAGACGACCTGTATGGTGCATTCATCAGATATATTTTTACGAGCTATCGACGATTAAGTCCGGTTTTAATGAGATTGAAGAACACGTAAACTGTCTGAAGGGTTCCCGCATAGAACGCAATGACTACCTAGTACTATAAGTGTGTTCAATTGTGCATAAATCATAAGTCCCACGGACTCCAAGCTTATCTGATTATAGATCCAATCGGATCAGGAAACTACCGTGGCAGAGTAACTAGCATTGGGGACTTGTGACCATGAGTCTCGAGTTGGATCCTTGTTCGAGACGATCATGATGAAGTGTTTGTTTCATTGTTTTTTTTCTTTTTCGCCATTTCAACATTATTTCAGTTATATCACGGCGACAGCTCATCTATTCATGACCCCTGGGTAAACAAACCAGTATTGTGCTAGGAAATGTGCCTTTCCCAAGGGTACTCCAACATGACCGTCGTGTCGCGATTGGAGATCGAACCCGGGAGTGAGTACCTGGGGGCACATTTCCTAACCTAGTACCGGTTAGCCACACACATGTATTATGCTAGAAAATGTGCCTTGCCCAAGGGTACTTCAACATGACCGTCGTGCCGCGATTGGAGATCGAATCCGGGAGTGAGTTCATGCGGGTACATTTCATAACCTAGTACCGGTTAGCCACAGAGGGATTATGAATAAATGAACTGTCGCCGTGATATAAGTGAAACTGCCATTGAAAGTGTCATTTAGACCCTTTCCAACATACTGACGCTTTCTGACGCAGTTACAGTAGACGATTTTTGAAAATATTGTGGCCAAAGGAGAAACTCATTTTTCCATATTTTTAACAACATGTTTAAGTCATCTGCTGCATATTTGTCGTATATGAATAAGAGTTGAAGACACTTGAAGATTAAAGTAACCCCCCTTTTAAGATGAAAAAATGTTTTGCCGGTAAGACGAGATCAGCTACGAATCTATATTGATATTTGAAATGAAACCGTTTCCCAAAGTAAATAAAGTAAGAACGTTTATCGGTTTTATTTTATTAAATACAATAGCGCACATAAAAGAAAATTGGAAATATAACATTAATTGATTGTGTAAATACAATTAAAGCGTAAAAACAACATATAAACTTTTAATTGGGAGAGATAGTCTCAACAACTCGGCTGCATTCGAGAACAAGGTTCAGATTTCGGAATAACTGTCCATAATTATACCAAAGCTATATAAACAGAACAGAGCATAACAGAAGACATTTTATTGATTTGTACACCATAAATGTATCTCGTCATACAAAACATATTTAAACGTAAATTATAGCAAATCAAACGCGGTTACATTAAAGCTGCTGAACTCCGAATTATAGATAGTATAGTCAAAGCTTTAAAACTGTTTAAAAGTTGTCTTGAAATATTAGAATCATAATCCTGAGACAAAATTAGAGTACTAATTTCAGTGTCAGTACAATAAACATTGTAAACATAATCTATACATATAATTGGGATTCGCTTCGTTAGATATATCCCTTATTGTCAGGCTTTTCCGGCTGTCTGTCTGTCTGTTTGTTTGTAAAGCGACGCTTCACAGCCCAAACCGACGGGCCGATTCCGATGAAACTTGGTGAACAGGTGCCATACGGGCTCAGGATGTGCGCGTTTGAGTTTCGGTGCTAAGGACCCACAACCAAGGCGAATCCCACGTCGCCTATCGGTTTGTCTATACATATCTAAACATTCATAGTGTATGCTTCAAATTTACTGGGTAGGCATACACGGTTATCCAAATTTTGTTCATTTTCATTGACTTTAAATTGACTGTTTTCCAACATTTACTGCCAAAAGAGTTTTGAACTATTTATTACTGACTTTGTTGTTAATATTAGCAATATTTGTAGAACTTTCAACATTTCAAAATTTTGATCTCCATCTGGAGTTCAGCACCTTTCAAACACCATCTCATTATACTTCGCTATATACGAGCGAGCAAAGTTTAGGTCTGGTTTTACTGAGAATTATCAAAACTTAAACATCAACATTTAGTAAGAATTTTATTTTATTTTATACCATATACAACATAGAGGATGAATAATTTCGTAAATAACCATGATTATATGCATCTTGTAAACATGTATAGAATAAGTGTGCACCTTTGTTTAGCAATTCCCTATCTATAGCAAGCACTCTTTTAATTTCCCAATTACTGCACAAATGACCCTGTAATTAAAGAACACCTGTGAACAGAGACCACATAGTTCTCTTCTCAAGGGTTGGTCTTTCAACACAGGTTGGCCTGTAGATTACTATGTCTACGCTGTGTTTCCAAATATACGTGAGCCATTCCACGAGAAAACCAACATTATGGACTCTGCGTAAAGCATCGACCCGGATCAGCCTAAGCATGGCTCGCAGGCTAAAACCCGTACAGACACTTTTCGATTTCTGTGGATTTTATGTTTCAGGAATCATTACTTTATACCTCTATCCCCTGAGACGTAAAGTGCCGGCCCGGATTAGCCTATGGATTTCGCAGGCTGATTTGGCTCGATACATTACGCAGAGTCCATAATGTTGGTTTTCTCATGGAACGGCTCATATACAAAATGTACGTAGCTAGTTTAATCCTTATTTTCTGTGTAGTTGATGACATGTATGCTTTGGCGTACAACACCATTTAAAGAAAATCTAATGAGCTTTTCAATTTTTAATATTCTTGGTTAAACTTGAGCATTCTTTCAAATATGATTTCACTGACCATCTTTATATATTACGCGACAATATTGACCCGACTCTGACCTTTGTGTAAAAGATGCACAGTGGAATCTGTGTATAAAGACCACACATGGCAGACAACAATCTGGTCTTTGTTCACAGTTGGTCTTTATTTGCAGGGTCGTTTATGCAGAAAATGAGAAATTGGGAAACTAAAAGTATATGATTGTTATATGCAGGGAATTGCTATTCAAAGGTGTTCATTAGGTTCGACTGTATATGTATTATCAAATCCATATATGTTCATCAAACTTGTGGTATTTGTTTTATGAAATACACGTAAAGATCAACATTTTATATCTTTTGAAAATGCATTAAAGTCTTAAGACAAGACACAATTTGATTGATATAAGCTCATACAGCTTCTAGTCATAACACATTATTAAGTAATAATTCATGACATGCCACCTTTCAAATAAATAAAAAGCAAAGCGTGTATGGAATAAAGAAAGACACTGTACACACACTATATTATATACTTATTGGTTTGGTTAACGTAATCATTATTTTCTAATTGTTACATTAATAAACCATTTTGGGCATAGAAGAAAGTATAGTAAAATTACCTTTAATTTAACTTTCGGATAATACTGTATACAAATTATCTTTGCACAAAATACAGCATCAGGCAATTTGTTCGGGAGAGAGCTTCCTAAAATAAGCCTAATGCTTTCTGTTCAATCCTGTTTATATTTGATATTGAATTGAAATACGATGTAGGCCTATATGTAAATAAAGATACAAATAAAATATTGTTTAAACCAATATGTTTGGGTACGAATGTAAAATAGGATTAGACAATGTTTCGGATAGGGAGCCAGAAGTGGCCACGCAAGCACGGTCACTAACCCAAAACGTCTTACAAACCTCTTCTCTATTGTGATGTGGTTCAAGAGTTCAAAATAAACCAATCGGGTGAATGTGCATTGTATACTGTTTACATAATGTATGTGAAAGGATATATAAGTCCGTCCATCGAGAAAAGGGGCAAGTTGGAATTTGTCTAGAATCTAGATATAGCGCCGTCTGTGCATCACTCCACACTCTGATTAAAATCTACACTGTTCAAACATTACATACACAAGATTGCTAGAAATCTTCTGTTAACAGGTGTATATCTTAATAACACGAAGAAGCTGATACGAACTAACACCTAGTAATGGCTTCATTACTTGGCGCTCAGGGTTACGGGGGTAAGCAAAACGACTGACTGGCTGACTGGTACCAGGATTAAACGGACCAGCAGTACTGGTAACTTAACCCAGGAAACGCAGGTATTTAACTGAAATATTGTTTAAAGCGGCGTAAAACACCAAACAATCAGTGAAAACCCTACACCTGTACACAATTTTCAACTGGTACCTCTTTCCATGGCCGGGCTCATATTTTTCTTTCCAAGTCGGAGTAGGGCTGAAATTTGACACTATTCAAAAACATATCGTGTAATTAACAAGTGGATTTAACTAAATATGGAAATTAAACATCAAACAAGTTAAAAGGTATGATATTTTTTATATTTTATTTCAGGAAAAAGGGCAAATGTTCCCAAGATACTCCCCCCCTTTTGTTTGTTAACAAAGCGGATTAGTTTATAAACTTTATATTCATATGTACTGTGTGTATGATCCCGTTGTGTGTGTGTGTGTGTGTGTGTGTGTGTGTGTGTGTGTGTGTGTGCGGGGGTGGGGTGGGGAGCAGTTGCATCACCTCGCCCTTCTCTACGTCCGAGTTATAGTGTGTGTTAACCTTTTTCCACATACAACAAATCTGCAGCAGACGACTTTGAAAACATTGTGACAAAAACATGAAAAATTTCCTTAAAAGATAGCTTTATTGTTAAATAAAGTTGAAAGCATTGTGGCTAAAGGAGAAATTGCTCATACGCAATTTCACCTTTGGCCACAATGTTTCCAAAAGTCGTCTGCTGCTATTGCGTCAAAATGCGTCTGCAGGTGGGAAAGGCTTAATAACGACCCTTTCCCACTTACAGACGCATTCAGTTAACACATCTGCAGCAGACAACTTAACATTGTGCTAAAAATAAAAGAAGAAAAAACCCACTCATATTGTTCCTATTTTACCACGATGTTTTTAACTTCATTCAATAATATTTAAAGAGATTATCTATGTTTTTAACTTCATTCAATAATATTTAAAGAGATTATCTATGTTTTTGCCTGCGTATTTTCATAGTCGCCTGGTGCCAATTCCGCGTGCGTTGTAAAAAGGTGCATTAAAATGTTCCCTTTCAAGAGACTGTATTTGCGTATAAAATAAACAAGGATAATATTTGATTGATTGACATGGATTAACCCTTTCCCACATACAACAAATCTGCAGCAGACGACTTTGAACATATTTTGTTAACAAATAGAAATTCTCTATAAATGAATGGATAATCTATGACTAAAAGTGGAAAACATGGTGGCAAAAAGGAGAAATTGCTCGTTTTGAGCGATTTCTTCTTTTGTCACTATGTTTTCAAAAAGCCGTCTGATGCAGGGGCGTCAGAAAGCGTCTATATGAGGGAAAGGGTCATATCACGGCGGCCAGTTTACCTTCCTATGTGTTTAGTGGGACTTTCTCACACCGATACTCTACACAACGGTATTTCCAAGACACTGGATGCTTTCCCGCATAGACTGTTAGCCCCGTTGTTGGATAACGTTTGACTTGTGTCAAACGCTGGAAAGAATGTTTGCCGAGCTTGGTGGGGATCGAAATCGCAATTACGTGATTGACAGCCCGCGGAGTATTTTGTCTTATCTTTCTTGAGATAAGGGAAACATGATTATGTTCCTTTTTCTTTTTATGAACCGAACCCCGATAGCTACCGAGCCCCGGTAGCTCAGTCGGTAGCGACGCGTTCTGTCAATCCAGGGGTTGTGAGTTCGAATTCCGGCACGGCCAACTTTCTTTCCGACGTTTGACAAAAGTCAATGCGACATGCGTCATTCGTCTTCCACCAATGGGCTAACTCTATGTGGAGAAGCAGCCAGTTGCTTGGGAAGATTGTTGTGTGGAGTACTGGTGTGAGAAAACCAGGAAATACATGAGTAGGTGAACTGGCCGCCGTGATATGACTGAGAAAATGTAAAAACGGCGTTAAACCCCAATCAATCAATCAATCAATCAATTTATTTTTATGAATGAAGACAAGGGATAAATATATATATATGAGCCGTTCCACAAGAAAACCAACATTATGGAATCTGCATAATGTATCGACCCAGATCAGCCAGCGCAGGCTAAACCGGGCCGACACATTCCTTCGCAGGGGGGAATAGAGGTATAGAGTAATGATTCCTGAAACAGAAAATCCACAGGAGGCGGAAAGTGTCTGTCCGGATTAGCCTTCGTGGCATATTCAGGCTGATCCGGGTTGATACTTTACACAGAGTCCACAATGTTGGTTTTCTCGTGGGACGGCTCCTATATGCACCCTTTTTCTTTTTGAATCTCACGAAAACTGGCTTTCGGAGGTTTTGACCTATTCCCACATATAGACGCATTTTGAAACATCTGCAGTAGACAACTTTTGAAATCACTGGTGCAAAAGGAGTAATTGCTCACAATGAGGAATTTCTCATTTTGCCACATTATTTTCAACTAAATCAAATAATCCTACTTTCTACAATAATACGGTTAAACGTATTTGTTTTGCTTATGTCTTGAACGGTTCTGCAGAGATTCAGAGAATTCTGATTAAGGAATCCGCCGTTGCCGAGTGGATCGCATCGGGGATTTGAAACCGGGCGTTCCGGTTTTCTTTTGAAGGCAGATTTCCTAGCCTAATACTGGTTTGTCTACCCAGAGATCATGAATAAGTTAACTGTGTATAAATGCTCATGATAAGCTATTTCTCTATTTGCCACAATGATTTTAACTCTAATGAAAAAATATACTTTCTTTTAGAGAATGTTTCTATATTGTTGCCTTGATGGTTGCAAAGTCGAATACTGCATATTTGTTGTATGTAGGAACGGGTTAATGAACATTACAATAATACTGGTTTAGTGTATTTGTTTTGCTTGTCTGGAACCGTTCTCCAGAGATTTAGACAATCTCAGCACGTCAAAATGGCGATCTGATAATATCCTGATCGAACAAGACACATACGTTGTACATCATTTCCTGAATTGAATAGAAACAGTAAGAAACAGTACTACGTTATTTTTTTTGTAAATCAAATTCCCAAGGCCTCAAGCTTTGAGTACTTTGTTGGGTTTTATTTACATAAACAAGAACCAAAAACTATCTGTCAAATCGAACTAAGATAAGTTTTAAAATTATAGATTATAACTACACAAACCTGTAAATGCAAATGTTAAGCAAAATAATATTTCTTAACCCTTTCCCTCATATAAACGCTTTCGGACGCCTCTGCAGCAGACGGCTTTTTGAAAACATAGTGACAAAAGAAGAAATTGCACAAAACGTGCAATGTCTCCATTTGCCACAATGTTTTCCACTTTTAGTCATAGGTTATCCATTCAATTATGGAGATAGTCTATGTTTTGACAAAATACGTTCAAAGTCGTCTGCTGCAGAATTGTTGTATGATGGAAAGAAAGGGTTAAAGGTGCTGGACTCCAGAAAAAAGATATAGTAGTCTTAAAACTGTTTACAAGTTTTCTTGAAATATTATAATTCTGGGATGAAAATTAGAGTAATAATTTCACTTTCCACTACCATAAACATCTAAATATTGATCGTGTAAGCTTCACTTTTACTGGGTAGACATACCCAGTTAGCCAAATTTGGTGCATTTTCATGACTTCCAATTGACTGTTTTTCAACATTTGCTGCCAAAATAGTTTTGAACTTACTTTGTTGTCACTATTAGCAATATTTGTAGAAGTTTCAACATTTCATTTTTTGTCTCCTTCTGGAGGTCATCACCTTTAACAAACAATTCAAAGTATGATAACACAATTGATTGATTAATTGGGGCTTAACGCCGTTTTCAACAATTGTTCAGTCATATCACGGCGACCAGTTCACCTTTGCATGCGTTTCCTGGTTTTCCCACACCAGTACACCACACAACATACCTTCCAAGCAACTGGCTGCTTTTCCACATAGACTGTTAAACAGCCCATTGGTGAAAGACGAATGACGCAGGTCACAATGACTTTTCTCAAACGTCGGAAAGAATGTTGGCCGAGCTGGGATTCGAACTCACAACCCCTAGATTGACAGCCCGCATCGCTACCGACTGAGCTACCGGGACTCGGCTATGGTAACTAAAACCGGGTTTATGGGCAAGTAGTCTTAGCGATTAGTTGTCTTGATTTTAGGAGAGTAGTCTGGCTAACATTGAAGTAACTGACAGGTCTCGAAATCTAACGTAGCTTACTTTTTTAAAGCCTTCCCCATCTAGAGAAGATTTCGGACGCCTCTGTAGCAGACGACTTTTGAACCCAATGTGATCAAAGGAGAAATTGCTCAATACGAACAATTTCTCCTTTGCCACAATTTCAATAATTTAACTTCTAGAGGTATTTAAACTATTTATGGAAAGTTTACATAGTTTTGACCGAACGTTTTCAAAGTCGTCTGCTGCAGATTTGTTGTATGTGGGATTAAATACATTTTAAAGACCTTAACGCAAGGTATTACGACATCGGATTATATTAGATAAGGGACATTACCGAGAATCCGAATATTCTAGTTGGATAATCAATC
The DNA here is from genome assembly GCA_031761405.1 of Serripes groenlandicus. NCBI lineage: Eukaryota > Metazoa > Mollusca > Bivalvia > Cardiida > Cardiidae > Serripes > Serripes groenlandicus. The sequence goes on along the minus strand of JASEVX010000013.1, from coordinate 38,649,028 downwards.
AGGCCTTACTGAACTTTTTTCAAAAATAAACTCTGTAATAAAGCGCCATTTTTAATAGTGACTTATCGAGAAAAAAATCGTGTGACGTAATTTGGGATCGAGACAGTTCCGAATGAGTGTAGTTCATCCGGTTAATTTCTGTTGCATCCCTCGTCGATAAGGAGAGACGATGGTGCAGTGGTAGAGTATCGGCCTCACGTACCAAAGGTCCCGTGTCCGAATCCCGTGATGAACGGGATCTGCCTTTAGGATTTTTCTTCACAGACTGATTTAATCATAGATAGTGATACAATGATAGAAATATAAGGATGATTAATATAAGTTGAAAGCTTATTTCGCAATCGATGTAAAATAAATACGTTTAAACTAATAAAGGTATAACTGTAACTGGGAATAGCCGAAACACGATTTGCTACCAACTCTTTGCGTACACATTCATGAACAACAGATTATACCTCGAGCTAACGAGTTTAACTGGCGCGTTCTGATTGATTGATTGAATAAAATATTCTACGCCACATTCAACAGTATTTCAGTTCTATCACGGCGTTTACTTGGTTAATTATTATGTATGAGTGTTAGTTAATTTATTCCTGACACCAGTGTACCTGCAAAACAGTTATCCCCGCAATCCCGAACGCCAAAGCCGGAAGACACAACTACCAAGTTAGAGCATTTGGTATGACCCGAATCTAACCGAGACGGAACCTGCATCCTGCTCAAACCACTTTGCCACCTTTTTGATATTAAAAACAACTAATAAATTATATTATTGTAATAAACTTAATATATATTATACAAGCCGAGCCCCAGTAGCTCAGTCGGTAGCGACGCGGGCTGTCAATCCAGGGGTTGTGAGTTTGAATCCCGGCTCGGCCAACTTTCTTTCCGACGATTGACAAAAGTCAATGCGACATGCGTCATTCGTCTTCCACCAATGGGCTAAGTCTATGTGGAAAAGCAACCATTGGGAAGTTTGTTGTGTGGAGTACTGGTGTGAGAAAGCCAGGAAATGCATGAGTAGGTGAACTGGCCGCCGTGATATAACTGAGAAATTGTTACAAATAGCGTTAAACCCCAATCAATCAATATATTAATTATACAAATAGTAGGCGGATAATATTAAATTAGGAGAGCTTAACATTGCAAACCCAATATTGCCCCTTGAGCGGTGCTATAGGAAAACAAAACTAAGCGTAAAAATCACGCATGTTGACCTAGTCTTACTATGCTATTTTTGTTTTTTACCCCAAAAATCTTACCTAAAAGCTTAAAGTTGACAAAGTGTGACGACACCAAACCACTATACCACCGAGGCGGTGAGTTCCGATTGGATATATAATCATTCGGTATTCCTCGGCCGATTTCGTTACCTTCATCTAACTAGATCACTTAGGTGTAGTCTGCCGAGGTGTTCCGAATTGATCTTTTAGAAGGGAATTACGATATCGGGTTGTATTCGACATGGCTCCCCCCCCCATCCCCCCGCCCCCCCCCCCCCCCCTGGATGTTGTAGCGGTAGAGCCTCCGTCTCGCTGGTGTAGTGGTAGTGCTTCCGCCTCGATGTTATAGTGGTAGTGCTTCCGATTGGATGTTGTAATGGTAGAGCCTCCGCTTCGGTGGTGTAGTGGTAGAGCCTCCGCCTCGATGGTGTAGTGGTAGAGTGTCCGCATTGGTGGTGTAGTGGTAGAGCCTCCGCCTCGATGGTGTAGTGGTAGAGCCTCCGCCTCGGTGGTGTAGTGGTAGAGCGTCCGCCTCGATGTTATAGTGGTAGTGCTTCCGCTTGGCTGTTGTAATAGTAGAGCCTCCGCCTCGGTGGTGTAGTGGTAGAGCCTCCGCATTGGTGGTGTAGTGGTAGAGTCTCCGCCTCGATGGTGTAGTGGTAGAGTGTCCGCATTGGTGGTGTAGTGGTAGAGACTCCGCCTCGGTGGTGTAGAGGTAGAGCGTCCGCCTCGATGTTATAGTGGTAGTGCTTCCCCTTGGATGTTGTAATGGTAGAGCCTCCGCCTCGGTGGTGTAGTGGTAGAGTCTCCGCATTGGTGGTGTAGTGGTAGAGTCTCCGCCTCGATGGTGTAATGGTAGAGTGTCCGCATTGGTGGTGTAGTGGTAGAGACTCCGCCTCGGTGGTGTAGTGGTAGAGTGTCCGCATTGGTGGTGTAGTGGTAGAGCCTGCGCCTCGATGGTGTAATGGTAGAGCCTCCGCCTCGGTGGTGAAGTGGTAGAGTCTCCGCCTCGATGGTGTAGTGGTAGAGTGTCCGCATTGGTGGTGTAGTGGTAGAGCCTCCGCCTCGATGGTGTAGTGGTAGAGCCTCCGCCTCGGTGGTGTAGTGGTAGAGTCTCCGCCTCGGTGGTGTAGTGGTAGAGCGTCCGCATTGGTGGTGTAGTGGTAGAGCCTCTGCCTCGATGGTGTAGTGGTAGAGCCTCCGCCTCGGTGGTGTAGTGGTAGAGTCTCCGCATTGGTGGTGTAGTGGTAGAGCCTCCGCATTGGTGGTGTAGTGGTAGAGCCTCCGCCTCGGTGATGTAGTGGTAGAGCATCCGCCTCGGGGGTGTAGTGGTAGAGCGTCCGCCTCGGTGGTGTAGTGGTAGAGCCTCTGCCTCGGTGGTGAAATGGTGTAGCCTAGCGATTTGGGGTTTGGATGTGACTGCCCAAAGTGATGACTTAGGCGCGTAGTCATACCAGAATCTTCACTGTCTGTCTACAAAGTTTCAAAATTGATTTGTGATAAATATAAAGTGTATACATGATACATCGTTTGACAAGAAGCTAGAACTGTAGAGTTTCACCATATATTATCCAATTACGACCCGTTAATAAAAGTCGATAAGACCCACAATCGCTGGACGTGGATCATATAGACTTACCCGTTTTCCAAGTTTCTGATGGCTTAATCAATCGGTCTCACTCGGAATTTTCCACGATTCTAAAAAGAGGTGCCTTGAATAAAAGCGCTCCATTTTATTGATGTATTTTTTTAAAAGAAAAACCAGGCAGTGACATTTCTTTTTATTTTTGAGATCGTTCCGAACGAATGTTTTTCTTTCATGCCGTTACTTATGTTCCAGACGTTTGGCGAAAAGAAAATTTGATATGCGTCATGTATCTGCCACCAATGAGCTTATAGTATTCGTGGAAACGCAGCCATTCGTTGTCCAAATTGACAAATGCTTAATAAATGGAGTTAATTTCTGGGCATTGAGAATGTTTTCAGAATTCTATAGTTTCATTGTTTTTGCAGGCAGTCATCGTTGCCGTTTGTCTTCTTGTAGAGCGTCCGCCTCGGGTGCGGAAAGTCGCGTTTTCGATCCCCGGTCGGGTCATATCAAAGAAACTTTTAAAATGGTAGTAACGGCTGCCGTCCTTGGCGCTATTGGTTGCGGGGTAAGCATTAATAATAGTAAGCCTGACTATTGTCATGATAAATGGACCTGTAGTTCTAGTAACTTACCCAGGAAACTGAAATTTATTGAGAGCGGCGTAACACATCAAACAATCAAACCGTTGATCTTCTCCCGAGTCACTGTCTTTCACTATGCGAGCCAGTGCATGAGAAAAGCTACACGTTGGCATTTATAAACAGGGTAGGTTCAAATCAGACTGTCCATCTGTTCATTAGTATCAGAATCTACACACGGTGAACATATAACAGACTTTCGAAGCGCATACCTGCACAGTTTAGATATAGATCTATACTGCTCCTGAAAGCCAACTTCATTTATGATTAGTGTAGGTTCGGATGAGCCCGTACGTTTGCTCAATTTTATCAGAATCTACACTTTATTCTAACAGACTAAGAAAAGTGCCTAAATGAATGTATACCTACTCCCAATAAAGTGCTCATTTCATTATAATTGTTTTTATAATGGCGGATTATATAATATATATTTTTGTTTTGATTTGGGCCCATATTCACGAATTATTCTAAATATCATTCTATTTTTTTGTTCAATTTACAAATAGAGCCCCAGTAGCGCAGTCGGTAACGACGGAGGCTGTCAATTCAGGGTTTATGAGTTCGAAACCCAGCTCGGCCAAAATCCTTTTCGACGTTTGACAAAAGTCAATGTGACAAGTGGCATCAATGAGCTAACAGTCTATGTAGAAAAGGCAGCCAGTTGCTTGGAAAGTATGTCGTGTGGACTTCTGGTATGAGAAAGCCAGGACATACATGGGTAGGTGAACCGGCCATCGTGATATGACTGAAAACTGTTGAACATAGCGTTAATCCCCAATCAATCAATCACCGTCAAACATAATATAGAGGTTTACTATTTAACTTTTTTGAGGTTTTTGCAAACAATACTGATTCAGGTGAGTCATCTCGTAACTAGGTGCCTCACCTGAAATCAGCATTGTTTGTCTTTTAGTTATCAAAATAGTCCAAACTTTTATTACGTTAGAAATGGAGACGAGACGCCCGATTTTGGACGTGGAAGATTCAACTTTAAACAATTCGGCCCTTAAAGAGTTAAGGAAGTAAGTTAAACATAATCATGCTGTAAAGGATTTAACCACACATAACATACGATTACGGGGACAGGCATTCACCACTGAAACCAAGGATGACAAAAACAAATAAAGAAATGATGGTAGATATATAGAAATGTCAATTGTGGTCAGACGTCAGACATTTCATAACAGAGCGCGCTGTTTGATCTGGTTCTGCTGCACTAGTCGTAAATGACATATGGTTGGTTTCCGTAGAGCACCACTCAACAACGCAATAATCGGGCACCATTATCCTCAAGTTCTGTCTGCTTTTAAGAGCATTACATAACCCTTTTCCCAAATATGTAATAACAGTTATACAGCAAACGATTTTTAAAACATTAAGTAAAAATTCGGGAGCTTTCTATAAATGAAAGAACAATTTGAGAACAAAGTTGAAAAACGTTTTGGAAAAAGGAGAGATTGCTTATGACGAGAAATTTCTCCTTTTGCAACAATGTTTTCAACAATCGTCTGCTGCTGAGGCTTCAGAAAGCGTCTGATGGGAGAGTTATGATGACACACGTTAAGTACCCTTTCTCCGTGGAGTAATGTTAGTTGGCTCAGTCGCTTCCCAGAAGGGCTAGCGATACAGGGGTCGTTAGTTCGAACTCCGGTTAGTCAGGGACACTATGTTATACACGGTCCCTGGGTTAGTCCATCGATGCGTTCCGATGATAGATTTTAGTCATTGCGACTAGCCTCAATCGTCTTCCACCAACGGGCGTAATCGTCTATGTGGGATGGAAGCAAGTAAGTTGTCTTGGATGAGTGTTTCGTGTATCAAGGTCACAATACACTAAATACATTCCTTCTTTGTTTCAATGTAAATCAACCAGTTTAACCCACACTTGTCACATTTTCTAAGCGTTTTGCAGGTAGAAGACCTTATATCATTGAAAATAGTGACCTCTAAGCTTTAAAATAATCAAAAGAAAATGAAGGGGTGGGGGGGGGGGGGGGGGGGGGGGGGGGGTCATGTATTTTGCAAGAAAGAATTCACCCCGTGAAGATGGTTACCGTTTTTCACATACTCTACTTTCACTTTCAAACAAGGTCAAAATACTAAAAATGACCAAATCAACCATTCCCAGTGCATCCTACACACATGTATAATGAATTTAAACTCAATGTCACATATTCAATGCGAAGGTATCTAAACAAACACAGTTTTTTAGGGACTATTTGGCGCGAGATCAGCATGGACGCGGATATATTTGGCGTAATTTGAAGTTAATATGATAGAAAGCCAGGAAACATGTTAACCCTTTTCCTCATATAGACGCTTTCTGACGCCTCTGCAGCAGACGGCTTTTTGAAAACATAGTGACTAAAGAAGAAATTGCTCAAAACGAGCAATTTCTCCTTTTGACACAATGTTTTCCACTTTTAGTCATAGGTTATCCATTCAATTATAGAGATTTTCTATTTTTTGACAAAATATGTTCAAAGTAGTTTGCTGCAGAATTGTCGTATGAGGGAAAGGAATGAACTCGCCACCGTGATAAGTCGTCAACGGAATTGGGTTAAAACTATTTGTTCCACGTCTAGCCATTTCGGGTTTTAATGACACCCCGCTTTGACACAAATTAACGATATACAACTAGTGGGGGTTATACTTCCAGTTTCTTGTAAGACGGTGAAATTTAAGTATGCATAATATATGTGGACGGCGAAGACTCTGGACAGCCTGTGAGATCATATAACTTAAACTCGATAACCCAATATATATCTCTTTAACACCAAGGGCATACTCCATAATTTATCTCTTTAAGACCAAAGGGATATTCATATGAGTTATCTCTTTAACACAAAGGGGATAACACACATTCTATCTCTTAACACCAAGGGGATATCACGTAATGGATGTCTTTTACACCAAACGAATATCCCAAAATATATCTCTTTAACACCAAGGGGATATCCCATAATGGATTTATTCAACACCAAGAGGATAACCATTCGATTTATCTCTTTAAAACCAAGGGGATATCCCATAATGGATCTCTTTAACTCCAAAAGGATAACCCACAATATATATATTTACACCAAGGGGATAGCCCACAATCTATTTCTTAACACCAAAGGGATATCCCATAATGGATCTCTTTAACACCAAAAGGATAACCCACAATTTATCTCTTTACACCAACGGGATAACCCGCAATATATATCTTTACACCAAGGGGATATATCATAATGAATCTCTTTACACCAATGTGATATCCCATAATGGATCTCTTTACACCAAGGGGATATGTAATGGATCTCTTTAACACCAAAGGGATAACCTTTAATTTATCTTGTTATTACCAAAGGGATATCCCATAATGGATCTCTTCAACACGAAAGGGATAACTCACATTATATCTCTTTATACCAAGGGATTTCCCATAATGGATGTCTTTTACAACAAGGGGATAACCCACAATTTTTATGTTTAACCCCAAAGGCCAAAGGGATAATTTACAATTTATTTCTTTAAGGCCTTAGCGCGTAATCTAAAATGTTATTTGTTAAGGCCTTGGGGGATTACCTACACTTTATCTCTTAAAGACCTAAGGGGATATTATGTAAGTCAAGGGGATAACCGACAATATATCACTTTAAACTAAATGGATAACACTAAATATGATACTTTTTCAGACATCCAACAGTTCAATTGTTTTTTGGCACGAAGATTATTATAAAATGAGCCGTCCCCGCGAGAATACCTCTGGCCTCTGCGTAATGTATCGAACCAGATCAGTCTGCGCAGTCCACGCAGACCGATCCGGGCAGACACATTCCGTCTCGGGGGGATAGAGGTATAGAGTTATGATTCCTGAAACAGAAAATCCACAGGAGGCGAAAAGTGTCTACCCGGGTTAGCCTGTGTGGCATGCTTAGGCTGATCTGGGTCGTTAATTTACGCAGGGTTCACAATGTTTGTTTTCTCGCGGGACGGCTTAAATATGAATTAGTCTGGACATTCGTCGGCAGAAAGTGTCTGAATTGGGCAATCGGCAGAGTAAATGGAATGAGATAAACTGAAATACCCCCAAGAGACGTGTAAAATTGTTGACATGTCTTCCTAAAGAGTCAGACATAGTTTGACGATCTGTCGTCTATTTACGTACACTAAGCCACACTTTTAAGATGTCTGCTCGCTTATTGACATCAACACGAGATTGCAATAGACTGGCTTTCAAGTCAGCTTCTTCTGTAATTTTTCGACACTATTTACCTCACGCTGAGAAGTTTCCACATATGCGTTTATTGATATAAATACACAGAACAACATAGCATTGGACACAAGTTTTTATTTCGGACTTAAAGGTGCTGATCAACATTTTGAAATGTTGAAACTTCTACAAATATTGCTCATAGTGACAACACAGTAAGTAATAAATAGTTAACTATTTTGGCAGTAAATGTTGAAACATAGTCAAGTGGAATTCATAAAACTGTACAGCGTTTGGCTTACTGGGTATATCTATATTTATAGATCAAATATTTAGATGTTTATTGTACTGGATAATTAAAATATCACTTTAATTTTTATCCCAGAATTATGATTATAATATTTCAAGTAAACTTTTGAACAGTAATAAAACTTTGACTATACTATCTATAATCTGGAGTTCAGCACCTTTAAACTAGATATTTCTAGTCCATATATGAGTTTTAACATCTATATTTCGTTTTGAGCATCACTAGTATGAGAAGAACAGGACACACATTGGTAGGTGATTGGCCGCCGTGATATGACTAAAAAAATGTTGAAAACGGGGTTAAACCTCAATCAATCAATTAATCACTCTATCAATCAATCAATCAATCAATCAATCAAGCAATCAATCAATCAATCAATCAATTCGAACTATCAATCAATCAATACATTAATTAATCAATCAATCAATCAATATATCAATAAAACAATCACTCTATCAATTATATTCGAATACTGTTAATTGTCTTCGGTCAATTTTTCACTCGAGCTATCGTTCCCGTAAAATATCTTATTCTGAAATAGTTTTATCCTTCCGTTTATACAAAAATTGACTCGCAGTGCAATAGCACGCATTTTAACCTCGTGAATGTGATTATTCTCAGTTTTTCTCGGGTGATTGTGTAGTAGCAGTCAACTGAGAAGCGTTGAAAAGATTTACTCATGAGTTTATGGCTAAAGATTTAATTAGTCCTCGGCAGCCTAAGGATTAAAAGCTAGTAGGCTCACTAACTTCGGAGACCGTCAAATATATAATACATTCGTACGGTGGCCACAAGATACAAAGTTGTGGCCACAAGATACTAAGTTGTGACCACAAGATACTAAGTTGTGACCACAGGATACAAAATTGTGGCCACAAGATACTAAGTTGTGACCACAAGATAAACAGTTGTGACCACAAGTTACTAAGTTGTGGCCACAAGATACTTAGTTGTGGCCACAAGATACTAACTTGTGGCAACAAGATGAAAAGTTGTGGCCATAATTAACCCGTACATTAGTTTAAAAACATTTGCGCTTTCGAATAGGTTTCTGCGGAAACATACTTAAAATGCAATACAGGTAAACAGGAAGGCATCCGATTTTACTGGAAATTATTTCGTAGACGTAACAAATGAGAAAGATCGAGAAAACAATGATTTAAATTCAAATCTAGTGAGTAAATATTTCATGAACCTTGCCTTAGCTTAATACAATGTGACATGTAGTATAGTCACAGAAAAGGGAACCTTTGCTCATAATTAACCCTTTCCCACATAAAGACGCATTCGGACGCCTCGACTTTAGAAAACATTTGCGTTTGTGAATAGGTTTCGTTGGAAACATACCCAAAATAAAAAAAAACAGAAAGGCATCCAATTTTACTTGAGATAATTTTGTAGACGTACATAATGAGAGAAATCGAGACAACAATGATTTAAATTCAAATCTAGTGTGTAAATATTTCATGAACCCTGCCTTAGCTTAATACAAGGTGACATGTAGTTTAGTCACAGAAAAGGGAACCATTGCTCATACGCAACCCTTTCACATATAGACGCATTTGGACGCCTCGATTTTTAAAAACTCTGTGGCAAAAAGAGAAATTACCCACAATGAACACTTTCTCACATTTAGCCACAAAGTTTTTAAATTTATCTATTTATCATACTTTCATTTATATTTTTTTTCCATATTTTGCCTTTGGATTTATTTAAGTCGTCTAATGCAGATATGTTTGATGCGTGAAAGGTATTAACAGCAAGGCCTGTAGAACACATTATTTGCTCCAACATACGAGATGCGTACCTAAAAAGTTAGTAAAAACGTTCATGGACACCTACCATTGTTTGCGATGTTAAGGTAGTAGGACCCTAATGGGCATCATTTCAAACTATGATCGGCTTGATACTTTCTTAATGTGTATCATTTCCTGAAAAAGAAATTTACCGTCAAATAACGATTTTATTTTAATTTGAATTACCCTACCCCTATTTCAGAATATTCGATAAAAACGACATCACCCGAGAGACAAGAAAATCCTTTATTTCATTTACTTTTCAACATTTTGGTAATAATTTGGTATCAAAGTAACAAGAAATATATTTGCTTTCAGACATTATACATTATTGATCACATCACCAACAAATATAATCAAACTGTACTGAAATAGCCATATGGTATTACGATTTTAACATACTGTTTTGACAACGTAAAATTCGAACATCGACGTTTAAAAGCAAAATCAACAAGTTCTAGAAATACTCATGACCTATTCTTTAATAATAATAATGAACTTTAACCTTTTGGAAACATTATGCCAAAAAATCAAAACGTTTTACAGTCCCGTTTAAAATAAATAGTGTTTGAAATTCCCAACCACCTATATTAGCCGGGACTACAAGTAAAAAAATCTTAAAAGAAGCTAATATGTATGTGTACAAATGTATTTAATTACTTTTGAATGAAAATACAATATAAACTTCTGTAAACAATGTTAGCTAATGAAAACAAAGAAGAAAAAAATGAAAAAAATAAATAGTTATGCTTCTGGATTGATTCGAACCAATATCTTGAAACCCTCAAAAGATTTGAAGTCCTGTACTTAACAACATAGGCTAAATCATTAACATTGAAGAGTTTCATTAGGGGCCTACTTCTTTAAATCAACATTTACTACTATATTTAATAATGTAAATGTGACGCTGAATCTTTTTAATTAAGAATGCTCACGGTCAATTTGGACACGCCTCGTAAATCAGTGTAAATCTGTGTACATGAGTGTAAATAAGTGTAAATCAGTGTAAATCAGTGTAAATCAGTGTAAATCTGTGTACATATGTGTACATCTATGTAAATCTGTGTACATCTGTGTACATATGTGTACATCTATGTAAATCTGTGTACATCTGTGTACATATGTGTACATCTGTGAACATCTGTGTAAATATGTGTACATCTGTGTACATATGTGTACATCTGTGTACATATGTGTACATCTATGTAAATCTGTGTACATATGTGTACATATGTGTACATCTGTGTAAATATGTGTACATGTGTGTGTGTACATCTGTGTGTGTGTACATCTGTGTACATATGTGTGTACATCTGTGTACATCTGTGTACATCTGTGTACATATATGTGTGTGTACATATATGTGTGTGTACATATATGTGTGTGTACATATATGTGTGTGTGTACATATATGTGTGTGTACATATGTGTACATACGTATACATATGTGTAAATCTGTGTACATATGTGTACATATGTGTACATCATGAGTTCTCAGAGAAAGGGTTTACACTTATTTAGTTCACATTAATTGCAAAACAAGCTTTCAGCTTACAATAATCGACTGCCTGCTTCCTGGAGACTTAACCAGTATATCGCACCGTTTGTTTGGAAAAATCCAAGAGGCCGAACCCTCTCATGACGGGATATTCGAACCCGGGACCTTTGGTACGAGAGGCCGACGCTCTACCACTGTACCACTGTCTCCCATTGCCTCGCTAAATTCATTGGGTTTTATGAAGGAAACTGGAAGCAGATACGACTTGAAATAATATTGAATGACGCTCAAATCAGCACTCAAACACATAGATATATACAGATGAACAAACGAGAAATGGTCCCATTGTATGTCGGGAATGTCTCGATATCAATGAATGGCTAATTCTTTTCCTTATCTTGACGCGATTTTTATTTGATTTCGCTGTCTTGTTGACAGCCTTGTTGCCTATTGCGGTTTTTATTGCCCAATGCAGCAATGTTTGTGGGGAGAATTCCGAGTTAATATCCTGTAATATAACATATACATTTAGTATTACGATGATATGAAGAAATATGCTAGGGTGAGAACAATCGCCTTTCCTATCACACAATATTTCCTATGAGAACATCTTGATTACCCGGATGGTAAGAGACAGCTATTATATTTTCGCTGCCTTTAAATCAGAGCTGTTGAGTCCCGTTAGCGACGCGTGCTTTCAATCTTGTGGTTGTGAAGTCGAACCTCAGCTTTTTCAAGACATTTGATAAAAGTCACTGTGCCAAGCGTCATCCGTCTTCTACCAATGGGCTAAGAGAAAATGTGTAAAAGCAGCCAGTTGCTTAGGAAGTATGTTACGTGGAGTTCTTGTATTCAACGATCCTTATTTGACACTAAAACCCTATATGTGTGGGTACTGAAAAGAATCGTCTCGGTAAGACGTATCTTTTAAGTACCCATATTACTAGGTTGTGTTGTGTCATAAGAGAGATATTGTAGGGAAACGACCAGTTTACTAGCCTATAGATGTTTTTTCATAAGATATAACAAGTGTGTAACGTTCATCCCACTCATACACAGGAAACGCCGTGATATTATTGAAAAAATGTGGTTTTAATCACCATAAAAACGAACAAACAGACAAACAGACACGAATACAAACGATAATCTGTATTGGCCTTACTCCCACAATCATTTATGTGATGCCGTCAAGTAAACGGAACAAGTCCGAGACGCGGTTCAAATATTCGTCACAGACGCCCAGTAATATTCAAGGGTTTAAAATTACCGGAGACTTTGTTTGCTTAGTGACGTCAATCGTGCGGATCAATACTCATCAAAATATACCTTACAAACTTCGCAAAACTCTTTAAAATCAGACGAAAAAAACCTCGCTGTACGAAGAACGTTTAATGGACTCGGAGCATATTTTCTCCTGTACCCCACAGTCTTTGTTATATGATTACTTGAAATTTAAACAACATTTCTCCGAAGCTCAGACTTCAAGTCTGATAAGATGCTTCACATTTTTAAAATATATCTGTTTATCTTATTTGAAAGCAAACCGAAGTAAATTGTTTATAACATCTTAACCCTTTCCCTCATATAGACGCTTTCTGACGCCTCTGCAGCAGGCGGCTTTTTGAAAACATAGTGACAAAAGAAGAAATTGCTCAGAACGAGCAGTTTCTCCTTTTGCCACAATGTTTTCCACTTTTAGTCATAGGTTATCCATTCAATTATAGAGATTTTCTATTTTTTGACAAAATATGTTCAAAGTCGTCTGCTGCAGAATTGTCGTATGAGGGAAAGGGTTAAAGCAGACGGCGTTTTGAAAACATAGTGACAAAAGAAAAAATTGCACAGAACGTGCAATTTCTCCTTTTGTCACAATGTTTTCCACTTTTAGTCATAGGCTATCCATCTGACAAAATATGTTCAAAGTCGTCTGCTGCAGAATTGTCGTATGAGGGAAATGGTTAAAGCAGACGGCGTTTTGAAAACATAGTGACAAAAGAAGAAATTGCACAGAACGTGCAATTTCTCCTTTTGTCACAATGTTTTCCATTTTTAGTCATAGGTTATCCATTTGACAAAATATGTTCAAAGTCGTCTGCTGCAGAATTGTCGTATGAGGGAAAGGGTTAAGGTTTGGTTTCGCCCACGGTTTAAGAGTCGAACACTGATTGCGATTGTGAGGTTGCAGCCCAAACTTGCCTTATGGCCCGGCAAAACACTCCTAATCTGCACAATTTGGTTTGGTTTGGTTTGGTTTCAAACAAATAGTCACTCTAACCAGAGACATATAAACACGTGTGTTTATATGTCTCTGCTCTAACCAGAACCTTGTAAAATGTTAACAAGATCTAACGTTTCGCCCCAATATGGTTTTGTGACAAGTAGACATATGAAAGTAATATAAAAGACCTGTGACAAACTTATCTCCTAGAACGAAAAGAACATTCTCAATTTTTCCTGTCATTTGTTTCATAAAGGCCATTGAAATCATTTAGCAGCCGCCTACCTGCTTCCTTTAATCATCACGCCATTTGCATACAAATAGTTTGTGAAATGTGGGTCGTGACAGGTTTGCTGACAGGTTTGCGCAAGCCACTTTTCACATGCATGACTTTTCGTAAAATCTTGTAACAGGAGGAATAAATCACTTTGACTAATTTTCTCTCTTTTTCCATAGTGTTTTCAAAAGTCGTCTGTTTTGAAAATATCTGACGGTCTGATGTAAACAATGTAACATCTATACATTTAGTATACTGGCTTTTCCTTCTTGGCGCGCATGGTTGTTGTTGGGTTAGCATTACGACTGACTCGCTGATGTCAGAATGAATTGGAACAGTAGTTTAAAGTGGCGTTAAACATCATACAAAGAAACACACCATCGATTGTCTTTTTGAATAGAGTAGAACAGTATCTTTATTTCTGTCAGGTACTTGTATTGTACAGTACGAGGAATACATTTGAATATATACATTGTCAATATATAATTTCAGTCACGTGTACACATCATATTTATAACCAAAATACGGACAAAAGAATGATTTTTAAATCTTTGTCTAGATACACTTTGAAACGGTATCGTGTATTCAAATGTTATCTGCTGCAAAGGCGGCAAATGTCGTCTGCATCCTAGACAGATTCACGTTTCAATTTCTGATACGGTAATAAACGTTTATAATCCGTGAGAAGTCTCACCTATCATCGATTGTCATATGATTGTTGAGACACAATTTGAACTCGTCGTACGATAACCAGGGCGTTTTGACACACGCCCGACAGAGAAATAAAAGCCATATCTATAATTGCAAACGAGAGATTTTTCATAATTATCATTCCCTCCCTTTGCCAAAATGTTTCCCACTTATTGTTATCCATCGCGTTTAAGTTTTTGAGGAGTATATTTTCTTACGATCAATAACCCGACCACAAGCACGCCATGAAAGCACATGTTCGGATTGATTGATTGGTGTTTCACGCCGATGTCATCAATGTTTTCAGTTATATCACGGCGTTTCCTTGGATAAGTAACTAGTTATACTGCTACACTTATCCTGACACCAGCGTGTCAGTAACGCTAAACCCACAATCTTGAACGTCAAGGAGGGAAAGCCATTACTGCCCTTCTTAAAGTCTTTAGTATGACCCGAGCGAGGATAGAACCCGCGACTCTCCGCATCCGAGACGAACGAAAAGAAGACAACTACAGCACCGTGGCGGCCTGAACAGTGTACATGTAGGTGCATACCTCACTGCCCAGCCGGACCTCCTCATCAGAATCTACGCCGGGGTCCAGTTCCACCAACCGTACTAAGCGCGAAGTAATAACGTAAATACTTAAAAGCATATTGCATCATTCTTGTTTCCCTAATATTTTGTTAACCATATAATATAATGGTGGAATGTATTAAAGTAAATGACTAAAATGACATTAATAATAAGCTTACTGACTACAAAACCTAAATATTTAGACATTTTCAAAAGGGAATAAAAAAAGACGAAAGATGCCTTTAAGCATTTTTAAAGTATTACTTAGCGCTTAAGTAAGATTGGTGGAATTGGACCGAGTTCTCAATATATTCTAATAGAGACTAGTATAAGTAATATGCAAAGTGTTGATAGCTTTATCAGACTGTGCGGATGCATCGGTTGATCAAGATATGCACTGTTCATAAAAGCCACCCTTATCCCATAGACAATCTCAGTTAGTGTCCTTTGGCAATGTTTATCATGTTTTATCCTTACTAGGGAAATGTTTGATAATCGATCACTGGTACCAGAAATAGATTGATTGATTAGATGATTGCAGTTTAACTCCTTATTTACACTTATCAATATCTCACTCTTATCAATACGTTTCCTGTTGTGTTGGAATAAAAAAGCAAAATAACGGCTCGACGATATAATATTGATTGATTGATTGTTTGGTGTTTTACGCAGTTTTCCACATTTTTTCAATCACAGGGTTTCCAGTGTAAGTTGCCAATACTATTGGTCCATTTATCCTGACACAAGCGTGTCAGTCGTAATGCTAACCCTGCAACCCTGTTTGCCAAGGAGGGCAGCCATTGCTACCGTTTTAAGCTCGTCTGTTTTTCGAGGAAAACATGTCGGGGTATTGTGATACCATTGGCGTCAACATTTTCAAATTGAACTTGGTACACATGTCTAAACCAAGTCACATACCTAGCTTTAATAATGATTCTTCGATTTAAAAAAAAAAAGCAGACATGCGTTGGCGTTCGCTTGCGGCGCTCTTGTTAAAGTCTTTGGTATGATCCGGCCTGGGATCGAAGTCGCGACCTCCCAAAACCGAGACAGACGCTCTACCACTACACAACCGAGGCGGTCGATGATATATGAAAGCCGTTCAGATTAGTCTGCGCAATCGTACAATCAACCCTGGATATTCAGTGTTCGCAAAAGATGCATTCAATAAGCATCTGAAATTAAAATACACATATACATGTAGATCAATATCATCAGAACCAGACCTAAACATCGCTTCCTCGATATAAATCTTCCACTCGCGGCCTCATACAACTCCTCTCAGATTGACCTGTGTGTCAGCTAATCAAATTGTCGCCCCACAAACTTTTTTGGGTATGAAACAGGGGGGATTACACATATAAATAACATCCAATTTTTATAACATATTTAAATGACCTTTTACGCAGTGTAGTCAGCTCCAATATACATAGAACGAAGTATTTGGTCTGATTTAAATGAGATTGCCTATAGCCTTGCCTGGCTCGACATATTAATGTCATGATGATTGGTTAATATATCGATAAGTGCTTTATCATTAACCGTCTTCACTTGTATAAATGGGTTTTCCATATGTTCATCCATTAATTGTAGACGTGTCACACGGGAACCCGACCTTTCGTGTCAATGCAGGATCCAGATTGGTCTGCGCCTACAAGCAGTCTGATCAATACATTGTTTTTCAGTACGTGATATAGTGGAACAAAAGTCCCGAGAAAAGCTCCAGGTGTTAGGTTATGGAAAGTAGGCCGACGCTTAGTTTGCAATTCGATCATTATCGGTTTGTAAATAAAAACATAAATAAATATCTTATGGTCAGTTTTAGTGCGACGCTGTTTCAATCCCCACATACATCAAACTTGCAGAAGACGACTTTCAAAATACAATTTGTAAAGAAATAATTGAACACATATTGAATAAAGTTGAACAAATTGGGAAAAAAGGAGAAATTGCTCATTATAAGTAATTTTTACTTCTGCCACACTGTATTTAATGGTCGTCTGCTGCAAAGCCGTCAGATATATAGCGTCTGTATGTGAGTAAGTGTACATTAATCGTTTTGGTGGTGTATTTAGTGTCTTCTTTGTATGTTTTAAACATTTACCCAGACGCATACTGTTTTTAATGCATCTGCAGCAGAGCAAGTTTTTCTTTTGTCACAATGTTTCAAATGTATTCATTATATATACATTGAGTTTTAGAGAGTTTTCTGTTGCTATACATAGGTGATTTCGAAGTCGTTTGCTGCAGATTTGTTGTAGTAGGGAAAAGGGTTAAAACGTTTCATTGATATTTCCGTTGGCGTGTTTAAAGCCTATTTCCTGGCAGAGGTCTACTTCTTATTAAATGTGAGAGTTTCCAGATTTATTTCATTTCTTTTTCAATGACAGTAAAACTATCTCATTTTAAATTCACGGGATTCAGTCCGTGGAAAAGTGTACCGTTCTTTGTATTAACTCTGTGGAAAAGTGTACCTTTCTTTGTATTAACTCTGATTATTTGACAGGTCAGGGCGGTGCTTTAATACGGAAATCTACATATGAGCCGTTCCACGAGAAACCCAACAGTATGGCCTCTGCGTAATGTATCGACGCAGATCAACCTGCGCAGTCCGCGAATGCTAATTGGAGATAGAGGTATAGAGTAATGATTCATGAAACAGATAATACACATGAGACGAAAAGTGTCTGTCCGGGTTAGCCTGTGTGGCATCCTTAGGCTGATCCGGGTCGAAACATTACGCAGAGGCCATAATGTTGGTTAACTCGTGAAACGGCTCGTTTGAATTAACTCCGGTTATTTGACAAATCAGGGGGCTTAACGACGGAAATCTGCATATCGAATACACGTTTAGGCAATCAAAGAACATGTCGAGGGCTTGGCGTGAGACGGTTGTAACTAAACACCTATTTTGAAAGCCCTGGTTTAGGGGCAATTTTGACTCCTTTGTAAACAATGCAAATTGAGGTGCCATTGCTCAGAACGAGCAATGGCACCTCAATTTCCATTGTTTACCAAGAAAAATTATTTAATGCTTATGAAGACTTTATGGCGAGGTGATTAACCTTGGTATAAAATGACCGATTTTAGTTACAACCGTTTCACGCTAAGCCTTCGATCTGCCCACTCGGAATCAGTGATGCACTTTCACAATTCATCCACCGTCTGGGTGGTTTAGTGGTAGAGTGTCCGCGTCGGGTGTGGGAGGTAGCTGGTTCGATCCCCCGTCGGGTCATACCAAATAATTTAATAATGGTAGTTATGGCTGCACTCCTTGGCACTCAGGGTTTCGAGGTTGGCATTAGGACTGACAGGACTGACAGGACTGACTGGGTGGTTTCAGAATAAATGGACCAGTGGTTCTGTAACTCACCCCGGAAACGCCGTAATATAACTAAACAATCGTAAAACACCAAACAATCAAACCATTCAGCCAATGTGCACAATTTATCTGCTTGTCTGGTTTCAACATTAGTTCAGTTATATCACGGCGACAGTTCACCCCCTGGGTAAACAAACCAACACTAGGCTAGAAAATGCTTGACCGCCGCGACTTGGGATCGAACCCGGGACGCAGACCGGTTCCAAATCCCCGCCGCTAACCGCTCGGCTGCGGAGGATCCCTACGAATCTCGTTAAACTTGACGGGTTTATATTATAAGCGACAATTTGACTGACTGATGCAAGGTTCAATATGAGGCAACCATCAGATATATACGAGCGTTGTCTATAGCAGCGAAGTTAACCCTTTCCCACATACAGCAAATCTGCAGCAGACGACTTTGAAAACCTAAATACAAAAATGTGAAAAATCTCCATGAATGAGATTTAATTATTAAAAAGAGTTGAAAACATTGTGGCAAAAAGGCGAACTTGCTTGTATTGAGCAATTTCTTCTTTTGACACAATGTTTTCAAAAGACGTCTGCTGCAGATGCATCAAAATGCGTCTATAGGTGGGAAAAGGGTTAAGGTCTGGTTTGAATGATATATGATAATATCAATGCCGCGTGATGCGCTTATATCACAAAATGAAACGTTTTGCTAAAATGTCGACATAATCCGCTGAGACAAACTATGTGTAGTGTAGAATTATTAGATGCGAAAGAGTAATAAGCTATCATATTGATATCCCAGACAATGGAATAAGTATGGATGCTTGAATTGCCCCCCTAGATAGAACGATACTTTCAGTTCTATTAGTAATAAAATTGTGAACATATTGTAGAAATATCCTGTTATTACAATCTACTTTCATAAATGTTATTTTATGTAAAAACATAAAATATTTTATGAATGTTTCAGGGCTGTATTGTATCGTCCCCTTAAGTTCCCATGATAGCTATACATAGAGGAATTTACATACGCTAGGCTAATGTCAACAAATCATAGTAGGTTTTGTGTAACAGTCTTTAACATTGCGAAAACGTTTAATGTCTTTTATCATACTATATGACGCTGTGAAACATTATCCTGATAATTCGGAAGCACAACTCAGTTACCTTTATTCTTTATGAGGATTTTGATATACCTAGAACATGACACTGTGAACACATATCTTGATAAACCGGAAATAGAACGCGACACTGTGAAACATTATCCTGATAATTCGAAAGCACAAGTCAGTTATCTATATACTTTATGAGAATTTTGATATACCCTAGAACTTGATATACCCAAGACTATGCTATTTTACCAAGAAAAGAAATGACGTATACCGTACTACGGAAGTGAGTTAAACTTACTTCATACCGAATGAAAGTATATCTATTGCGACTTGTGTTCACATTTAACCATTAATGTCTGGTCACAATATCACATTAATTTAAACATTTAGCACAATAACTTATTGCAAAACGACTATATTGTTTAATGTTTTTGTGATTAATTTAACACAAAATGAATGATACGTTTTTACAATATCACAGTTCACTTATCTGTTATAAATTATCGTTTTATCTAAGGGGGCAATTCAAGCTTCCATAAATAAGACAATTCAATTACATAGTCACCTCGTCTAATGCAATATTGACATGTCGCGTTAAACGATTTGGGATCTTGAGGTGTAGATGTCTAGTAGTATGCCAGCGTAATAATTGAGCCAAATTACGAGAAAACCAACATTATGGACTCTGCGTAAAGTATTGACCCAGATCAGCCTAAACATGCCGTGCAGACTAACCAGGATAGACACTTTTCGTCTCCTGTAGTCTTTCTTTTTCAGGAATCTTTACTCTATAACTCTATCTCCCTGACACGGAATGTGTCGGCCCGGATTAGCCTGCGCGGACTGGGCAGGCTGATCTGGGTCGATACATTACGCAGAGTGCATAATGTTGCTTTTCTCGTGGAGCCCGCTCATATAAAGAGAAGCACCGACGAAGCTCCAAAGCGTCCAGCGCCTTTAATATTACAGTATAGTTATTACTTTCACCGCTGACAGCAAAATCATAAACAGTTATAATAACGCTATTTTCTCAGGCAACCCCAGTATACAAATTTCTCTGGAGTATTATCGTACAATAATAACTTCCACTACAAGTAATTGACTTATCATGCAAAATTAACTTATAAAATATAGTATAGTTATTACTTTTAAAGCAGACAGCAATAAAACAATATCATAAGCAGTACGTTACAATAACGACTTCATCTCTGACAACATAAATAAAGAAAGTTCTCTGGAGTGTTATGGTACAAAAAGGCACACCAACCCTTCTTTCATCTACAAATGAATCTGCCGTTTCTGAGTAGTTAGCGTTGGGAATTTGGAACCGTACGTCCCGCGTTCGATTCCTGGTCGAGGCGGTCATTGGTGTAGTATCCTTGGGCAGGGCACATTTCTTAGACTATTGTAATGGTTTGTTTACCAAGGAATCATGAATAATTGAACTGTCGCATTGATATGATTATAAATATGATTGAAAACGGCGTTAAACTCCAATATAATTAATCAACTTCAACAACAAGTAATTGACTTGTCATAAAAGATAAATGGTCCCGATTGAACTCTACCTCTTTCTGGGCGCTTGTCCTTGGATGAATTCTTCATGGCACGAATCAAAATTGCACCATTGATCAATCACAAACCGCGCTAAAACTTTAGCCACTCCAGGCAATTTCGGGTCTTATTGACTCGCGAACATTCACGCAGGTGCTATATCTACCTATTTTCATGACAGCGACATGAACACAATATTGCTAGAACAGAACAGAACAGAATAGTATATTTATTTCTCTCAGGTACATACATTGAACAGCATGAGCAATAACCATACATTCATACATTGTCAACAAAACAGAGGATTTTTAAATTAATTTATTAGGCCTATTATTTTTTTTTAGATAGAAAGAAAGCAATATGAATGCTTGCCAGAAGTATATACGCCATAAGAGCATATATCAAATGGATTTTTTGTTACGATTTAAGAGCACTTAAGAGGTACTTTATGTCCTTGGCATGCCAGAGATTAAGTTTACAAAGAGCTGAAGACCAAACTCTTATCCTTTACATGCCAGGGTTAAAAATTAACCTCTTTGACTTCGCAAGAACTACTATATTTCTTTATGTGTCGATATTAAATTGCTTTTTTTTCTGCCCGTCGTTGAATAATTTATAACATTAATTATATACTCTGTTCCGAGGGATGTTCCCGCCATATACAGTCAATCGTGGCCTAAAGACCACCTTTGTTTACCAATTCCCTGTCAGGCTATAGCAACCACACATTCAATCTTCAATTACTCATTTTCTGCATAAATTACCCTGTAATTAAAGACCACATGTGAATTAAGACCATATGGTTCTCTTCCCATGGGTGTTTTTTGTTCTACTGTAGATATATGAGCCGTGGTGTTGGTAAACCGACCTAATTATATCGAAGTTCAAAGCTCAAAATCGTTAATTGGCATATAAACATTATGTTGTTGCCAGTTACATTATTTATCACGTGAACATGCTTGAATCCGATCTAATATACACATTACGCATTTCGTTATATGTCACATGTGTAATATAACATGACCGAATCACTATTTTTGTATTAATCCGCAAATATTTACATAATGGCTGAGAACGTGTATCCGGTAAAAACAAACGTCACCATAGATGGACGAGATAAAGGGACCATTATCGGTCATAAAAATATTTTTGTGTGTGATTAGTTTATTAAGTATTACATGTTTGGACTATTTTCTTTTTGTGTTTCGTTATGTGATAAAAGGAATCAGACATTCGTTATCATTTCATAATGAGGCTAGCTTAATAACAAATTTTCTTGAACTCTATATGAACTTACAACTCATGTGAGATCCAATATATATATATGTATATATATGTTGTATAAACACTTCAAACAATTTTTCAGTTATATCACTGGGTAAGCTACCAGTTATCCTGACACTAGCCAGTCGATCGTAATGCTTACCCTCAATCATAAGCGTAAAGGTAGGCAGCAGGTACTTATAATTTTAAAATCTTTGTTATGACCCCGTTCAATTAAAAAATATTGATCAAGAACAAAATCTCTTAGCATATGATGTAATTCCTCTGCCTTACGTCAGTAGTTTAGAGGTAGGTAGAGTGTCCACCTCGGGTGCAGGAGGTCGGGGGTTCAACCCCTGACCGGGTCACTCCATAGATTAAAAAAAACAAACCAATACAGTAATGACTTTTTCGCATTGGCACTCAGGGTTGCGGGTTGGCATTACGACTACAAAAATCGTAAATATGTGGGACAGGGTTAAACTTGGTTCAAGGATATCGGGACCAGTAGTACTGGTAACTCACACAGGACACGCCGTGCTTTAACTGAAACTATATTGAACGCAGCGTTAGTCACCATGCATACAAACAAACGTTGCAGCGATTAAACAGATAGGTACATGAAACGAAAACAGTTCACCATTAGAAAATAATACAAGAAGAGGACGTGTAAGACAGTGGTGTAGTGGTAGAGCGTCAGTCTCTCTGAGCAGAGGTCCACCGTTCGAAAGACGTGAAGAGCGGGTACTGCCTTTTGAAAAAAATCACACAAAACTGGTACGGGTTAAGTCTCCAGGAAGCATACATCGAGCCTGGTTAATATAAACTGAAAGCATTTTTCACAATCTATATAAAATAAATGAATATTTAACAAAGAAAACAAAAATATTGAGAAAAGACGGGAAGAAGAAATGATGTAAGTGTGGAGTGTCTCTAAAGAAATCATAACCCAAACAGATTGTTTTTTCTTCAACACTTTTTCTTTACGCTGGAGCAGCAATTGAATTGCAAATTACTCCTTCATTGAGTTCACACGTGATGGAATAATCATTTCTCTGTAAAAAGCTGTTTGTTTCTTTGTGAAGTTTAATTGAGGATAAGTGCGCGATCGATTTAGATCAGCTGCGAAATTTCTGAATGTATTGTCGCAAACAAAAACTAATGATATAAGTTTGTCACATTTAGGATACTACTTCCTTGGCGTGCACAGTGTACGGATGCCAAACAACGGCCAATTGCAGCTTGAAAAGCGCTCGCGTCAGATGCTAAAATACTAACGCATTTAAAATAAGTCATAGACTTCGCTGCATTAGAAAACGCTCGTATGAACGTCTCAGATTTATCTTTGCGTCAACCAATCGAATTTGTCGCCCCCTAAAATCGTTAGGTATCAACAGGGGATAGATATAAAGAATTGGTGATGGCCGAGGTTTTTGTCGATTGTATAGTAATAATTTTGATAACATAATCTGTATGGTGCAGTTTCATTGGACAGAAAAACGAGCACCCTTCTCATAAATATATATATATGTCTGAATATGGTCATTTGATGCCGACGGCTGTCGTCACATCCAATATAAGCACAGTGAAATAGTTTGGTCTGACTGCAATGAGATTGCTAAAAGACGGAATGATTACTATTTAATCTAAAATTCAGGCATACAGAAACACCTCAGTCCTCCCCTTATCTTTAACCCTCTCCCTCATATAGACCCTTTCTGACGCCTCTGCAGCAGACGGCTTTTTGAAAACATAGTGACACAAGAAGAAATTGCACAAAACGTGCAATTTCTCCTTTTGCCACAATGTTTTCCCCTTTTTGTCATAGGTTATCCATTCAATTATGGAGATATTCTGTTTCTTCACAAAATATGTTCAAAGTCGTCTGCTGCATAATTGTCGTATGAGGGAAAGGGTTTAAGAACACTTATTGACGCCGCGTGGAAGCGCGGCGTCAGTATGGGATAGGTTTTAATTTTGTACCATGGGGTGACGTAATCAAAAAGGGAGAAACCCACATATATTATTGTAAAGAAAAACTCTGTAATATGTTTGAAAAAACAGCCTATATGGTTGAATAAATTGTATTAACTGATTTAAGAAACAACAAGATACAAAATATGTACATCTTTCACAGTTGTTACAAAACTTTAGATACATTTAAATTGTGTTTAATAACTGTTCCCCAACTAATTAGGCTAAGCTTTTTTTATGAGTTGATTTACGAAGTTCACTAGGCTACGCTGTTTTAATTGTTTGGTTTACAAATTTATTGAAAATCTTGTTAACACTCTGGAAGCCGCATTTTTGACTTGAGCATGTAGAAACTTTGTCAGAATGTTTGTCTTATGATATCTAGCCCAAGTTTGAATATAGGTCATGTCGGGTCAAAAACTAGGTCACTAGGCTAAATTGAAGGAAAATCTTGTTAACACTCTGGAAGGCATATTTCAAACTTGAGCATGTTGACACTTTGTCAGAAAGTTTGTCTCGATTATATCTAGGCCAAGTTTGAAACTGGGTCATGTCGGGTCAAAAACTAGGTCACTGGGCCAAATTTAATGAAAATCTTGTTAACACTCTGGAAGCCGTATTTTTGGCTTGAACATGTTAAACATTTGTCAGAATGTTTGTCTTAGTGATATCTAGGCCGAGTTTGAATATAGATCATGTCGGGTCAAAAACTAGGTCACTAGGCCAAATTTAAAGAAAAGCTTGTTTACACTCTGGAAGCCGCATTTTTTACTTGAGCATGTTGAAACTTTCTCAGAAAGTTTGTCTTGATGATATCTAGGCCAAGTCATGTCCGGTAAAAAACTAGGTCACTAGGCCAAATGTAAGGAACATCTTGTTAACACTTTGGAAGCCACTTTTTTGGCTTGAGCATGATGAAACTATGTTGGAATGTTTGTCTTAGTAATATCTAGGCTAAGTTTGAATGAAGGTCATGACCGGTCAAAAACTAGGTCACTAGGCCAAATTTAAGGAAAGTCTTATCAACACTTTGGAAGCCACATTTTTGGATTGAGCATGTTGAAACTTTCTCAGAATGTTTGTCTTAGTGATATCTAGGTAAAGTTCGAATATGGGTCACGTCAGGACAACTAGGTCACTAGGCTAAATTGCAGAACAATCTAGTTAACACTATAGAGATTGCATTTTTGACTTGAGCAGCTTGAAATTTTGTCAGAAAATTTGTCTAGATGGTATTGCCATTGGCGCTGAAAGAGTAAAGTCTTAAATAACCCATTCTCAGGTGAGCGATTCCAGGGCATCATGGTCCTCTTGTTTCCAATTTATTTCTGTTGTATTACTAAACTTAAAACGTTCCTCCCCATACAGTTGTTCATTCAGACCATTGTATTCTTGCTATATGTTGACTATACATGAAAACTTTTTCTTTTAATTTCATAAATGCTTAATTTCGATATTAAATATCTTTAAACTTGTTAGAATTATTTGTATATTTTGTTTATATACTCTCGTTTTTTGTTATCATACTTCTGCTCAACTGGAAGGAGAATCGACTTCCCTCTCTCCTTCCAAAGCTTGTGTCACACTTAACTTATAACTAGAGGCATTAACACTTAAGTTAATATCTGTTAATATTTCAGTAATATTTTTTTTGTTTGTCTAATTGATCTAGTTAGAGCAGATTTAAAATTAAGAAACTTCAGCTTGTTTTGTTGCAGTCAATGTTAAGCAAACGGTAAAACAAATAGTTTGAAGACTTAACTCGTCATTTCACGACTAAATTTTACATGCTGAATATCATATAGATCGTAGCATATAAAGTATATACTCCACTCCCTACGTCAAAATGGACCCTTTTTGCTATTGATAACATTTTATTATAGACTATGGTATTCAGGTGAGCAATAAGGCACATCTCGGCCTTCTTGTTTAAGATAAAGGTACATTTGGCCTACATCCTGTCCGTGTGCACAGGTTATTTAAATGTATTGAACTGCATCTGCTTTCCTTTAAGTCATGCCTTAAAAGCATGCGCGGCGTCTTTGATGCTTAGCATCCAAATTCGTCTTGTAATGATTGGAGTATAACACAGAATACGTGCACGAGGGAAATGCATGGCAATGATGATGCTGAAATTGGGTGTTACCGTGGGACTTAAACAATCTTCCAATCACTAAAATCGTTTGATTTCGTGCAAAAAGATTGCAACTACATGTTGTAACAAGATGTAGTTACAACGGTTTTGCTTGAAGCTATCTTTATGAGTTCCAATTAAAATCCTTATTCCGTTGAATACACGAAACTTGCATTTTAATCCTTATGTTTTGGCATATCATTGCATATTTGATCCAGACCATTGGTAAATGTACGCGTTCTTTGTTCTGTACTGTACAGTGTAGGTTAAGATATCCATAGTCATCTGCTCGGTTTTATCAGAACCTACTGACAAAAAACAACATCTAACAAGCTTAAATATTATATGAGCCGTTCCGCGAGAAAACCAACATTGTGGACTCTGCGTAAAATATTGACCCGGATCAGCCTAAGCATGCCACGCAGGCTAACCCGGACAAACACATTTTCGCCCCCTGTGGATTTTCTGTTTCAGTACTCATTACTCTATACCTCTGTCCCCCTGAGACGGAATGTGTCGGCCCGGATTAGACTGCGAGTCCATTATGTTGGGTTTCTCGTGGAACGGCTCATATGTTTGATTTTGATCTTCGTTGCTCACAAAAGCTAATAACAACCTTTCCCCTGAACGGGCTCATCGGATTCGGTACAAGAAAATAATAAATAAGTCAAATGTCTGGAGAAAGAATAGAATACGTAAAACGTTCACACGTATGTTGATTTAAATTATCATCGCAAAATTGTTATTTAAAATGATATAGTCTGTTGTTTGTTTGTATGGTGTTTAAACGCATGTTCCAAACAATCTTTAGCTCTCCAATGCACGAAGTGCAAGGTGAGCTTTTGTGATCGCCCACCGTTCGTCGTCCGTCGTCGTCCGTTCACATTTTCCTACAAACGACTTCTCCTCCTACACCAATTAACCAAATTCAATATAATTTTACAAGAATGTTCCTTGGGTGGATCTCTTTCAAACTTGTTCAAAAAATTCTATTCCATGCAAAACTTTGGCTGCCACGGCAACAAAAAAGGGGAAAGTAACCAAAACTTTAAAAATCTTCTTGTCTGAAAGTAGAAGGCCCATGCCTTTGATATTTGGTATGTAGCATCATCTAGTGAACCTCTACCAAGATTGTTCAAATTATAGCCCTGGGGTCAAACATGACCCCTCCCCGGGGGTCACTTGTTCAACATAGACTCATATAGGGGAAATCTTTAAAAATCTTCTTGTCTTAAAGTAGAAGCCCCAGGCCTTTGATATTTGGTATGTAGCATCATCTAGTAGACCTCTACCAAGATTGTTCAAATTATAGCCCTGGGGTCAAAAGTGACCCTTCCCCGGGGGTCACTTGTTTAACAGACTCATATAGGGGAAAAACTTTAAAAATATTCTTGTCTAAAAGTAGAAGGCCCATGCCTTTGATATTCGGTATGTAGCATCATCTAGTGAACCTCTACCAAGATTGTTCAAATTATAGCCCTGGGGTTAAAAATGATTCCTCCCCGGGGGTCACTTGTTTTACATAGACTCATATAAGGGAAAACTTTAAAAATCTTCTTGTCCAAAAGTAGAGGGCCCAGGCCTTTTATATTGGGTATGTAGCATCATCTAGTTGACCTTTACCGAGGGTGTTCAAATTGTAGCCCTGGGGTCTAATGTTTTACAAACACTCATATAGAGACAAAACTTAAAAAATCTTCTTGTCTAAAAGTAGAGGACCTAGGCCTTTGATATTTGGTATGTAGTATCATCTAGTGGACCTCTACCTAGATTGTTCAAATTTTAGCCCTGGGGTCAAAATTTACCCCTCCCCAGGGGTCCCTTGTTTTACATAGACTCATATAGGGAACAAACTTAAAAAGTCTTCTTGTCTAAAAGATATTTGGTATGTAGCATCATCTAGTGGACCTCTACCAAGTTTGTTCAAAATATAGCCCTTGGGTCAAAATGACCCCACTCCGGGGGTCACTTGATTTTCATAGACTCATATACGGGAAAAACTTTAAAAATCTTCTTGTCTAAAAGAAGAAGGCCAAGGCCTTTGATATTTGGTATGTAGCATCATTGTGGATCTCTACCAAGATTGTTCAAATTATAACCTTGGGGTCGAAAATGACCCCTCCCCGGGGGTCACTTGTTCTCCATAGACTCATAGAGATTTTTTTTTAAAAATCTTCTTGTCTAAAAGAAGAGGGCCCAACCTTTGATATTTGGTATGTAGCATCATCTAGTGGACCTCTACCAAGATTGTTCAAATTATAGCCATGGGTTCAAAAATGACCCCATCCCGGGGGTCCCTTATGTTTTACATAGACTCGATTAGGGGAAAAACTTTAAAAATCTTCTTGTCTAAAAGTAGAGGGCCCTGGCCTTTGATATTTGGTATGTAGCATCATATAGTTAACTTCTGCCAACTATGTTCCAATTATAGCCATGGGATAAAAAATGACTCCTCCCCGGGGGTCACTTGCTTTACATAGATAGGGAAAAAACTTTAAAAATCTTATTGTCTAAAAGATATTTAGTATGTAGCATCACCTAGTGGACCTCTACCAAGATTGTTCAAATTATAGCCCTGGGGTAAAAAATGATCCCTTCCCTCGGGGTCACTTGTTTTTCATAAACTCATATAGGGGAAAGAACACTGAAAACTTTTTAAGTTTGATTAAATCAGGTGAGCGATATAGGACCATCATGGTCCTCTTGTTTAGTTATATCACGGCGTTTGCTTGGCAGGTGACCGGTACTAATGGTCCATATATCCTGACTCCATCGATTCCATCGTGATGCTATGGCCACAATCCTGATCGCCAAGAAGGGAAAGCCATTACTACCATAAACGTCTGTGCGACAGATATAAATGGATTTTTTTTGTGTTTTGTAGAAAACGTGTTTTCGACTTCGGATTATAGCTTTCACGTCTCTGATATGAAATAGGATGACACTTCCAGCGGCGTGATTACAGTTCTGCTTCTCTTTATGAGTATCAATTGTTTCTCTTTTAATGTCCATGCAATGTGTACAACATTTGTTATTACGTTGTAGCAACTATCTACATATAGCACTATATACGTGGTAGAACTTTGAGATGGACATACAGTTCAGTTTCCTTTAGTTAGTATGAATCGTTTCCTCTTTATACCGTTAAACAAATCGACGGCGTTTATAGGTAATGTGTATACACTTAGCTTTACCAAGTATCCAACAAATATGTCCAGTACAGATTTTTCAATATTTAGTGAGTTCCAATATAACTGATAAATATTTTTTTAACTAACCGGATGTTACCAAATCCACATTTCGTTAATAATGACGTCATTGTATTATTGAAACGCAAATTATGAAAATACCCCAAAGGAAAACAACACAAATGGTAGGAAATGTTATATTTTGACTTGTTGTTCCGTAAATTATGGATTGTTTTCATTGGAAGTACTTTATGAAGTGCAAGTCGATTATTTGTTGTATATGTTATCATTATGTCATGGGTATATCTTGGCTATATTTAAAAGTGGAATATATACTTAATAGATGATCATTTTTAGTTTAGTTGCATCAGGGACTACTAACTAATGTGTGCATAGGACGGTAGGACTCATAAATTACTTATAACAAAGAGATAAAGATCATGATAAACGACATCAACATAGAGGTTTGTTTGTTTCCCCGAAATAGGTCATACCTATACACATTTTAAGTCAGAGCTCATACCATCTAAACATAGGATTATACGAGTAGGATGACATTGTTGCACTTGAAATATATTAAGTTACAGAATACTTTATATATAGGATCTGACAATGAGTTGTCATTTCATTTAAAGTTTTATTAAACTCGTTCAAGAAATATGTTATTAGGCGAGCCTTTGGCGAGCTTAATAACACATTTCTTGGACCAGATTAATAAAACTTTCTAAAATGACAACGAATCTCAGATTCTTTTCATCACATGACGAAACACAAAAAGAAAATCGGGTTTTCGCGGTCAGAAAAGAGTCCCAACATTTATTACTTAATAAACTGTTAACTAATTTCATTTTTTTTATGACCGATAATAGTCCCTTTACCTCGTCCATCTGTCGTGATGTTTGTGTTTGGATACACGTGCCCATCAATTTTGTAAACATTTCGCGGATGAAGGTCAAATAACTATAAATACATCCGCTGACTTGCTGATCTACTATAGTCCCTAAAAAATCCTTTGTTTGTGTAGAAATGAGTGTATACCATCACCAGAATGTATTGAATATATGACATTGAGTTTAAATGCATTGTGAATGTGTATAGGATGCACTGCTTGATTGATTTTATCACTTTTAGTATTTTGACTTTGTTAAAAAGTGGAAGTAGAGAATGCTAAACATCGGTGATGTCCGGGCCCGATTTGGTCCAAAATGACGGTAACCATTTTCGCCTGGTGAGTTCTTTCTTGCATAATGCATGACAGGATAAATACGCATAATACGTCATTTTATATCAATCGGGCATAAATAACACCACAATTTAGAAATTGTGAATTTTCTTATTTCTGTATATTTATTTTTATCCTGTCACGTCTAGCAATTTTGACCCGATAACAGGGTGCCGTATATTTCTTTTGCTCTACGTCAGTTGGTCACGTGATAAGCTGGCGGGTACCTGCTAGCCGGGACTACCTTTTTTAGCAAGCGTCGCTGTAAATTCCAACTTCAATCGATAAAAACAGCAAATATCGTCGATAAATTGACAGCGATTTCAGTTGTTTAAATAAATCAATATTTAATTTAACATAATTTAGGATAAATAGAATAATAGGTTGGTGCCGTAGATTGAGAAAGTTTATCTGGCTCGGCACCGTAATTTATCGAATTCGCCTTCGGCTCACCCGATAAATTACTCCGCCTTGCCAGATAAACTTTCTCAATCCACGGCACTAATCTATTATTCTCTATACTCTTCGTAATCAATGTAATATTAGTATGTATGACCCTTGCGTTCCTTATGATACACGATTGTATTACTTGCATTACTTTTCGCCGATAGTACAATTATTAGTCAGCCATAGAATGGCAATCAGAACACGAATACTAAACCGCTTTGCTATATATATGACACATCTGCAGTAGAAACTTGTCATACATCTCAGCATGTAAAGTTAACATTATTGAATATAGTTAAAAACATTGCGGCAGAAGGAGAACTTGCGCATACTTAGAATTTTATTCAAAACTCTTCCGCTGCAAATGAGTCAAAACAAGTCTGCAATGGAGAAATAGTTAATCTAGTTGTTTGATGATGTTACACTTGACATTGTCATATGACAACCTTACATAATTGTCTTTGTCCGTATGAGAACAAAAAAGCCGACTGTAACGTTCTGCCTGCTCGTTCTTTGAATGGCAGGCCAATCGAATGATGCATGTTACTCGTTCTTTGAATGGCAGGGCAATCGAATGATGCATGTTACTATTAATGCGAGGCTATACGGATCGTGCATCTTTTTAATAGCTGTTCTTCGCTGCCACAACTATTCACTGTTTCTTTTATTGACGATGTTCATTTGTTTGAAAGGTGTTCCAAAACAGTATTCCTGACGATATTTACTACCGGTAATTCCGGTGTTATTCATCTTGACGATATTTTCTACCGGTATTTCCGGTATTATTCATCATAACGATATTAACTACCGGTATTTCTGGTTTTATTCATCCTGACGATATTTCCTACCGGTATTTCCGGTATTATTCACCCTGTCGATATTTACTACCGGTATTTCCGGTATTATTCATCCTAATGATATTAACTACCGGTATTTCTGGTTTTATTCATCCTAACGATATTTCCTATCAATATTTCCGGTATTATTCACCCTGTCGATATTTACTACCGGTATTTCCGGTATTATTCATCCTAACGATATTTACTAACGGTATTTCCGGTGTTATTCATCTTGACGATATTTTCTACCGGTATTTCCGGTATTGTTCATCCTAATGATATTTACACGGTATTTCCGGTATTATTCATCCTAACGATATTTACTACCAGTTTTTCCGGTATTATTCATCCTGACGATATTTTCTACCGGTATTTCCAGTATTATTCATCCGAACGATATTAACTAACGGTATTTCTGGTTTTATTCATCCTGACGATATTTCCTATCAATATTTCCGGTATTATTCACCCTGTCGATATTTACTACCGGTATTTCCGGTATTATTCATCCTAACGATATTAACTACCGGTATTTCCGGTATTATTCATCCTAACGATATATACAACCGGTATTTCCGGTATCATCCTAACGTTATTTACTACCCGTATTTCCGGTATTATTCATCCTAACGATATTTACTACCGGTAATTCCGGTATTATTCATCCTGAAGATATTTACTACCTGTATTTCCGGTATTATTCATCCTGAAGATATTTACTACCGGTATTTCCGGTATTATTCATCCTAACGATATTTACTACCGGTATTTCCGGTATTATTCATCCTGACAATATATACTACCGGTATTTACGGTATTATTCATCCTGAAGATATTTACTACCGGTATTTCCGGTATTATTCATCCTAACGATATTTACTACTGGTATTTCCGGTATTATTCATCCTGAAGATATTTACTACCGGTATTTCCGGTATTATTCATCCTAAAGATATTTACTACGGGCATTTCCGGTATTATTCATCCTGACGATATTTTCTACCGGTATTTCCGGTATTATTCATCCTAACGATATACCAGTTTTCCGGTATTATTCATCCTGACGATATTTTCTACCGGTATTTCCGGTATTATTCATCCTGACGATATTTACTACCTATATTTCCGATATCATTCATCCTAACGATATTTCCTACCGGTATTTCCGGTATCATCCTAACGTTATTTACTACCGGTATTTCCGGTATTATTCATCCTAACGATATTTACTACCGGTATTTCCGGTATGATTCATCCTGACAATATTGACTACCTGTATTTCCGGTATTATTCATCCTGAAGATATTTACTACTGGTCTTACCGGTATCATCTTAACATTATTTACTACCAGTATTTCCGGTATTATTCATCCTAACGATATTTCCTACCAGTATTTCCAGTATTATTCATCCTAACGATATTTACTACCGGTATTTCCGGTATTATTCATCCTGAAGAGATTTACTACCGGTATTTCCGGTATCATCTTAACAATATTTACTACCAGTATTTCCGGTATTATTTATCCTAACGATAGTTACTACCGGTATTTCCGGTATTATTTATCCTAACGATATTTACTACCGGTATTTCCGGTATTATTCCCTGAAGATATTTACTACCGGTATTTCCGGTATTATTCATCCTAACCATATTTCCTACCGATATTTCCGGTATTTTTCATCCTAACGATATTTCCTACCGGTATTTCCGGTATTATTCATCCTGACGATATTTACTACCGATATTTCCGGTATCATTCATCCTAACGATATTTTCTACCGGTATTTCCGGTATCATCCTAACGTTATTGACTACCCGTATTTCCGGTATTATTCATCCTAACGATATTTACTACCGGCATTTCCGGTATTATTCATCCTGACAATATTTACTACCGGTATTTACGGTATCATTCATCCTAACGATATTTACTACCGATATTTTCGGTATTATTTATCCTAACGATATTTCCTACCGATATTTCCGGTATTATTATCCTAACGATATTTACTATCGATATTTCCGGTATTATTCATCCTAACGATATTTACTACCGGTATTTCCGGTATCATTCATCCTAACGATATTTCCTACCGGTATTTCCGGTACTATTCATCCTGACAATATTTACTACCGGTATTTACGGTATCATTCATCCTAACGATATTTCCTACCATTATTTCCGGTATTATTCATCCTGACGATATTAACTACCGGTATTTAAGGTATTATTCATCTTGACGATATTTCCTTCCGGTAAT
This sequence comes from Serripes groenlandicus, assembly GCA_031761405.1. NCBI lineage: Eukaryota > Metazoa > Mollusca > Bivalvia > Cardiida > Cardiidae > Serripes > Serripes groenlandicus. The sequence goes on along the minus strand of JASEVX010000013.1, from coordinate 38,614,683 downwards.
TCCGGTATTATTCATCCTAACGATATTTCCTACCGGTATTTCCGGTACTATTCATCCTGACGATATTTCCTACCGGTATTTCCGGTACTATTCATCCTGACGATATTTCCTACCGGTATTTCCGGTATTATTCATCCTGACGATATTTTCATCATCGAGATTGATAACCTAGAAATAATCACTGCAAAGTAGGTGAGCATATACTGCTCTCTATAAAGTATTTAGTATGAACCGATCCTAACCGAGATTAGACCTATTATTAGCTCAATAATTAAAAAAATTGCATGGCTAGCAATTATAACTTAGAATTTGCAAAATTGCAAAATACGAATTTTTAAACAGTTTCGAGTATGCTTCCACTATCAGCGAAATTCGGTGTTCCGTTAGGGCCGTGTTTTCGCGACTTCGCGTCGCGTGTTCGTACCTTCGCATCGTGTTTTCGTACTTTCGACCCTAGGTCGAAACCGCGAAACAACTAACAGAACAGTTGTTTCGCGGTTTCGACCTAGGGTCGAAAGTACGAAAACACGATGCCAAACGTCCCGAGTTTGAATGTCGTAATGAGCGAGTTCTGACATTTTTTTATTTTTAACACAAACGGCGAAAAATGCCTACTCGTAAAGTACGCAGGTAGCAGACATCGAGCGTGATTAATATAAGATATATATAGGACAAATAACTTTGATATTGATATAAAGCTTTATTCAAGATTTATAGCAAAACATCCTCCAAATTTCTTGAAATACCTCGTTTGGTCTGATTATGAGACTTATACATCAATATAGACGCTTTCTGGCGCCTCTGCAGCAGACGGCTTTTTGAAAACATAGTAACAAAAGAAGAAATTGCTCAAAACGAGCAATTTCTCCTTTTGCCACAATGATTTCCACTTTTTGTCAAAGGTTATCCATTAAATTATAGAGATTTTCCATTTTTTGACAAAATATGTTCAAAGTTGTCTGCTGCAGAATTGTTGTATGAGGGAAAGGGTTAAAAGTCGTATTAGCGTGAGGTAGCAAATCAAATATATGTTTTAGCCGGGTCTGGCGATTTAGGAACTAACTGACACTCTGGTTTGATAGCAAATTAACGTACAGCTAGGGGAGGGGCTATACTTCTTGTTTTTTTATTGGTCAATAGTTGCATCTTGAATTAAATTACATGTAGAAGGTCAGTGGATTATTGGTGAGACTGTGCGAAAATACAGACTCGCATGAAGAATTGCGAATACACAGGCTCGCACGAATTGCGAATACACAGGCTGGCACGAATTGCGAATACACAGGCTCGCACGAATTGCGAATACACAGGCTCGCACGAATTGCGAATACACAGGCTGGCACGAATTGCCAATACACAGGCTGGCACGAATTGCGAATACACAGGCTGGCACGAATTGCGAATACACAGGCTGGTACGAATTGCGAATACACAGGCTCGCACGAATTGCCAATACACAGGCTGGCACGAATTGCGAATACACAGGCTCGCACGAATTGCGAATACACAGGCTCGCACGAATTGCGAATACACAGGCTGGCATGAATTGCGAATACACAGGCTCGCACGAATTGCGAATACACAGGCTGGCACGAATTGCGAATACACAGGCTCGCACGAATTGCGAATACACAGGCTGGCACGAATTGCGAATACACAGGCTCGCACGAATTGCGAATACACAGGCTCGCACGAATTGCGAATACACAGGCTGGCATGAATTGCGAATACACAGGCTCGCACGAATTGCGAATACACAGGCTGGCACGAATTGCCAATACACAGGCTGGCACGAATTGCGAATACACAGGCTGGCACGAATTGCGAATACACAGGCTGGTACGAATTGCGAATACACAGGCTGGCACGAATTGCGAATACACAGGCTGGCACGAATTGCGAATACACAGGCTCGCACGAATTGCGAATACACAGGCTCGCACGAATTTCGAATACACAGGCTCGCACGAATTGCGAATACACAGGCTCGCACGAATTGCGAATACACAGGCTCGCACGAATTGCGAATACACAGGTTCGCACGAATTGCTATTACACAGGCTCGCATGAACCTACACTGTATGAACAGACAGCACGATCCCAAATCGCTTAATGTGTTAATTTGTTTGATAACTAACGTCACTTTCAACATTTTTATAGTCTTATCGTTTTATTGGGTAATCTACCAGTACTACTTTCCCATACATCCAGTCACTAGCGAGTCAGTCTAACAAACAATCCCGAACGCAAATGAGGGGAAGCCATTACGTCCATGTTGTTTAAGTATTTAGTATGACCCGGTCGGAGATCGTACCCATGGCGGACTCTGTTCAACTACACAACAAAGGCAGTCCTCCGAAGTCTCTCGACGCAGCTCATTTGTTCAGTTCTAATTATTTCTGTCTGCAATATTCCTTTCATTGCAAAGTCGTAAATATTATACTTTGACAGACCGGCTCTATAACTCACAGTGATGTTGCTTAACCCTTTCCCACATAAAACAAATCTGCAGCAGACCACTTTAAAAATGTATAGGCAAAACTATGGAAAAACTCCATGAATGAAATGAATATCTTTCTACGAAATAAAGTGAGTAAATATTTTGGATGCAAATCTTTTCTTTGTTCTTTGCACTGTTGAATTGATTTCGAACGTATCTTTTAAAAAGTAAGTGAGTTGAAAGCATACGAAAAACAGATCGAAACAAATAATTTTCTACGAAATAAAGTGATTAAAAAAATGTGGGTGAAATTCCGTTCATTGCCAAGGAGTATATATAATAAGAGTGACAGACCGGCTCTATAACTCACGATGCTGTTGGATTTATATCTTTTAAACACGACAAGCGCAACTCATTTCACAAATATAATTAGCTTGGGTTTCCAAGTTCAATGGCAGGTAGCCAGTTGCCTGGGAAAACATTGTTGTGTTAAAGGTGCTGAACTCTAGATTGAGATCCAAATTTTTAAAAGTTGAAACTTCGGCAAATATTGCTTATAGTGACAATAAAGTAAGTAATAAATAGTTTAAAACTATTTTGGAAGTACATTTTGAAAAACAGTCAATTGCAAGTCAAGAAAATGTACAAAATGTGCCCTACTGGGTATTTCTACCCAGTAAAGATGAAGCATAAGTGATCAATATTTAGATGATTGTTGTATTGTAAAGCGAAATTATTACTCTAATTTTATCACACAATCATGAATCCAATATTTCAAGACAACATTTGAACAGTTTTAAAACTTTGCCTATACTATCTATAATATGGATTTCAACACCTTTAAGTTATAGTGCGAGCCAGGCAGAAAACACATGTATAAGGAACTTGCCTTCATGACATACTTTTGAAAACGGCATTAAACTCCAACTCAAATCAAGCCTAATCGTAATATTGATGATGAACTACAGGCTCGTAATTCATTTATACTTACATGTGTATTATGATAAGTCTATGTGGAAAAGCAGCCAGTTGTTTGGAATTTATGTCACTAGTGTGTTGTGTACTGGTGTGGGAAAACAGGAAACGCATGAGTAAGTGAACTGGTCGCCGTGATATGACTGACAAATTGGTGACAAAGGCGTTAAACCCCAATCAATCAATCAAAAGTATTATGAAAAGCAAGCCAGTGAGTAAATCGTTCATGAAAACGGCGTAGCACAAGTTCTGCTGCGTTGTTTTCATGAGACAAATTAACACATGTTCGAACTTTCACGAGACCGCTGTTTATCACATAAATACCCTTATTTTCAAGTTGAGAACAAATCACGGAACAACGATATCCAACATGTGTGATAACAAAAACACGTCATACACGCGACTACTGATGACGTCATTTTGACCTTTATCTTTGTTATGTTTATTGTTAAGTTGTTAAATTTTACACATTGAAAAATGCAATAATACGTTATTTTGAATAAATAACGAGTCTTAATTGTTTAAAACATTGTTTTTTTTTCTTCTTATTCAAAAATGATGAGGACTACTTTTTTATGCGGTGAATCACAAGTTCTCATGAAGAATAGGTTATTCGGTCTTTGTTTTGATGTTGTCAATATTTTTCATTAAAACACACTGTTTAGGTGATAAAAAGAATCCATCACTCGTTTTTCTTTGGAGAAGATTTCTTAAATTCGTCTCGAAAAAGAGAGTTATTAACCTCGCCAAGAGGCTCGGTTAATAACCGTCTTTTTCTAGACTCATTTAAGAAATCTTGATCTCCAAAGAAAACTCATGATGGATCCTATATATATCTTTGCACACTTATACACGGCGGGTTTTTATCGCGCATATATGACATAAATATGTTCATCTTATTTTGGAAATGAACATTAAGCATTAACGCTAAAATGCCCCTTTTCTTTCTGGCATTTACGATTGAAATGCCCATTTTAACTCAACCTACTCTTATGATTTTCATTTATGTCATACTAGCCGAACCGCTCCTGTAATTTGTGTTGTCTTTCTTAATAGCAAGACTGAACAAATCATAAATGCACTATATCTTTTTCGATGCCAAGTACGTACATAATACAAAAATAACAGTTCTGAATTACTAGTATGTTTCACATCGTGATCAGAGGGCTACACAAAGTGTAATAATGAAAGCAATATGAGAAAGAAGTGAGAATGAGAAGAAAAGAAAGAGAGAAAGATAGAAGCATGGTTTATATTTCATATACTATAAGCTAGTCTGTTTTTCAAAACGAAAAGAAGTCGGGCTATTGTAATACCCTTGGCGTAGTCGTCGGCGTCTGCGTCGTCGCGAAACTTTAACCTTACCCCTTACCCCACAGGGACTTGCTCCTCTTAAAATAGATATGACCTACTCTATGCATAGAGTAGGTCATATCTATTTTTAGAGGAGCAAGTCCCTGTGCTTACCCCATAATTCAATCAAAGCACTGAAAGTGCTCACAGCAAGGGGCTAACTGCAGATAACATTTGGACATGGATTTACCGATCCCAAAAGTCTAACTTGAACACTTTACACTAGCAATTTGTTAGTTAGCACTTTATATCCATATATTAAATGATAAAGGAGTAAAGCAAAACACTGTAAACACAGTATGATGGTCTATCGATATACTAAAAGTTGGCATACACATGCGCATCTGCTATCTGGAAAGTTTCTGCTTAGCACACCTCCTGGTTTACATTGGATTTTTAGCCGTGTTTTCTTTTTAATGCAATTAACACATATACATTTCATATCAAAATCACAATAACCTAACAAGGATGAGTCCAATTTTACTTTCAAAGCAGAAATAAAATCCTGTGTTATCTTAATTTTCTTGAGCGTGCAATGACTGAAATATTGTTAAAAGCGACGTAAAAAAATCATACACACTATTTAATCATTTCTTAGTGTTTCACAACGCATAGGTGAATAGTTTTAAATGCATTGCTTTTGAATTCATTTTAAATCCCAACATTTTGAAAGAGTTTATCGCAGCGGTGTTAAATGACAATTGCACCAGTGATATATTTTTCTTATAAAAAAAAATTAACTGCCCATAGCGGGAATCGAACTCAAGTCTCCCGCTTCACGGCCGAACATGCTAATAGCTACGTTACGCGGCCACTTCGATGGTTCTCATTTATAACATAATTATAAACCAATACACGAGTTAGAGAAATATTTCGTATTGAAACGTTTTATCTTGATAAAAAACAAATGTCATTTCAATCATTTGTTTTATAACTGGGACTTGACTATCTTATTCCGTCTGCTGGGGTTGTTCAGGTTAATTTTGGTTGAGAATTTGATGTATTTACCTAGGAATCTAAAATGAAATACTCTAATATTCCTGATTATCGTTACCGCTGAAAATACATTTTATTCGAAAGGATTTTTGGAAATGACGACGCCTAGGCTCACTTGCACATTTATCGTATATATGTTATATTTTGTCAACTATTTATTTTATTATCATTTAAATAATTTGAATGTTTGAGTATATATGTTATCATTGGGACTCATTTATCTGAATTTGTTTTGAGTCGGAATCGAAAAGTTGCCTTTACTCCATTCGATTTACAATATTTAGGAATTACCAATGAACTTTACGCGCAATCAAGTATGTTGAAAGCGTAGAAATACATTTTAATTATTAATCATGTAATTCATATATTTTAACATAAAATTTCTTTCGAATTATTTCTTTTGGGTTAGTGATGTCGAATCAAATCAATTTTCGGCTTTATATGTCAACAAGTTACCGCATTTTGATTTTTAGACAGGAACTATTGGCGGTTCAAGATGACCAACATGGGAATTAGCTGGCAACAGTCATTTCATTTTTAACAAAATATTCCACAAATCATCCACTTTCATTGACATTATGTACGATCTGCAACCACCAATACATCTATATGAAGTCGAGATGGTGTTCAGAAACGGAGAGCTGATGTAGAAAGACAGATGTGAAGTAATTCAATGCCGATATCGTAAAACGCCTGTCTAGATTCCCGTCTCAAAATTATGCGTATTTCGAAAATTAGCTACTATAGCAATTGGCTCTAACGAGCCCCTTGCTAAAAACCGTTAAATGTTCAAATAAAGCTTGGTACACGTGTATCTGGGAACAATACGCATGTCTTTACCAAGTCACATTACTCTGGCTTTAATGCCCCTCTTCGATTTAGAAAAAGACCCAGACGATCGTTTGCGTTCGCTCCGAGGCGCTCTGATTTGTGGTATATATAAGAACCCAGGCTTTTCAATGAGATCAATAAGTTTGTTTCGTGATGTTTCCGTTTTATGTTGTTGGGTTTTTTCTTGTTCCTTTTTCGAAACCGAGTATAAAGGAAAATGTCGTGCTCACAATGGTCAGTGTCAGGTATATTCTCTTGTGTAATAATGTATGGTCTGGTCGCATCGAAATTACACATGTTTTGGTTACTTTATACTAGTCATAACAAATAAACCCTTCTAATGTATTTGACATTTCTGGATCATTTCTACACCGGCTTATCTGTGACCGTAATCTAAATGCAGGTATTTGCTTGTAGCGCTGATTCATTATTATAGCATCTGCAGACACATAATAAAAGCATTTATGTCTTGGTGTATTAGGTCGTTTGATTGCATATGTTAATCTTTTAAGAGATAGAAAGAACTAATTTGTAGCTATGTTACATTGCAGTCGGTCAACCGTTTTCTTTAGAAAATGACACACCAGGACCTTGTAGCTAAGTCGGTTTTTGACCAGGCAGTGTATGTGTTATCGTTGCTCTTCAACACGTACATTTCTAAAATAAACATGACATTTGAGCTGTCCCGCTAGAAAACCAGCATTGTGGACTCTGCGTAAAGTATCCACCCGGATCAGTCTAAGCATTCCGCGCAGGCTAACCCGTACAGAAACTTTTCGTCTCCTGTGGATTTTCTGTTTCAGGATTCATTACTCTATACCTCTATCCCCCTGAGACGGAATGTGTCGACCCGGATTAGGCTGCGCGGATTACGCAGGCTGTTTCGGGTCGATATACTACGCAGAGACCATACTGTTGGTTATCTCGCGGGGCGGCTTATATTGAAACAGGCATTACATCCAAATAAATGAATCAATTAAGAGAACGACATAGGTTATAATAATACACTGCTGTATATTTTGACACGGCAGTGTATGTTATAGTAACAGACGATACGATTTAACGGTCTTGTTTGACATTTTCAAACTACGCTTGCTTTTAGTTTAACATATTTATTTTTCCAAGAATTTACACATTATATGAGATACCAAACAGTTGATTGATTTATTGTTTGGTGTTTTACGCCGCGTTAAACAATTTTTCAGTTATATCACGGCCTCTCCTGGGTAAGTTACCTGTACTATTTATCCATTTATCCTCACACATGCCATTCATTCGTAATGCTAACCCTACAACCATGAACGCCAAGTAGGGCAGCCATTACTACCATTTTCAAAATCTTAAGAACTGGCGACCTCACACTACAACACAGAGGTGGTCTATTAAAAGGCGACAAGGGGTAACGGTCTTGTACATTTTTCAAACCCCAACTTGCCATTAGTTTAACGCATTTATTTTCCATAAGTATACATACGTATACACATTACATGTATATGACATACAAACACATATCAAAACATGTCGGTACAGGATAAGACGATTCTAGTTTTGAACAAAAAACCTAAATCCGCAGGAACCAGTCTCTTTTCAAATCTAAAAATAGCATTTGACTATATATTGACACGTGTCACTATATAGTCAAATGCTATTTTTAGGTTTTAAACGAGACTGGCACCTATGCCTAAAATGAGAATAAATATAATAGTTTAAACAATAAAACTAAGCAAATTCATAACGAATTTAGTAACTTTCAAAAAGTGTAAATACAATGAATAAACGGATAATAAGTTGGCTGAGGTCCACGTGAAGACTTACCATTGTAGATATAATGAAGGTATAGTGTTTTATGGCGCATTAACAGTTTAGGTCATTTGGCGTGCATATTAAAGTTAAAAAACAAAAAGATGTAACAATATTCAAAAATAAAATATGTTGTTTTAAATTGAATGATTGAATATAGTTATATAACACATTGGGAATAAGAATAAACTTACCAATTTAACTGGAGACTTACATAGTAAATACTTAGATATAACATTAATATTGTTCAATGAGCGGCGTAAAGCGCCATTTAATCACTCTAATAGCGTAACCAATTTGCACCATACCACTGGGGAATCTAACATTAATATAAATGGACGAGCCGGGAGGTTTTGAAATTAATCACAATTACGCTCAAATTGTCTAATTATGTAATCGTTGTAGAACCATAGGGTCAGTCGCTAATGGTGACGGGTATCAATCAAGGGCTCGTGAGATAAGAACCACACATGCCGGCCGTTCATTATGTTCACTAGTTGACAAAAATAATTGTGACAAGCGTCTTTTATCTTCCACCAATATGGAACATAGACTATATGGGAATGTATCAAATAATGAATAAATGAATGAATATCCGTTCCGCACGACCTTCCAGATTGTTTATGCCCCCCCCCCCCCCCCCCCCCCGGAATCTCTGATTCGGGGGGCATATAGTTTTTGGCCTGTCTGCACGTCTATCTGTCTGTCTGTCTGTCTGTCTGTCTGCACGTCTGTCTGTCTGCACGAACAAAACTTTAACCTTGACCACTATTTTTTCACATTTTTTGACCTTGCGACCTTGACCTTTGACCTAGATGTAGTTTTTGGCCTGTCTGCACGAAAAAAACTTTAACCTTGAACACTACTTTTGAACCATAACAGGTACGGCTACCATATTTCACATGTGTATTCCTTGTGACATTACCTTTCTGTCAGTACCAAAATGTTTGACCTTGCGACCTTGACCTTTGACCTAGATGTTGCCATTCTCGAAAAAAACTTTAACCTTGGCCATTTCTTTTGAACCATAACAGGTACGGCTACAATATTTCACATGTGTATTCCTTGTGACATGACCTTTCTGTCAGTACCAACATTTTTGACCTTGCGACCTTGACCTTTGACCTAGATGTTGCCATTCTCGAAAAAACTTTTAACCTTGGCCATTTATTTTGAACCATAACAGATACGGCTACCATATATCACATGTGTATTCCTTGTGACATGACCTTTCTGTCAGTACCAACATTTTTGACCTTGCGACCTTGACCTTTGACCTAGATGTTGCCATTCTCATTTTTTTTTTTAACCTTCCCCACTTCTTTTGAACCATAACAGGTAAGGCTACCATATTTCACATGTGTATTCCTTGTGACATGACCTTTCTGTCACTACCAAAATTGTTCACCTTGCGACCTTGACCTTTGACCTAGATGTTGCCATTCTCGATAAAAACTTTAACCTTGACCACTACTTTTGAACCATAACAGGTACGGCTACCATATTTCACATGTGTATACCTTGTGACATGACCTTTCTGTCACTACCAAATTTCACCTTGCGACCTTGACCTTTGACCTAGATGTTGCCATTCTCGAAAAAAACCTTTACCTTGACCACTATTTTTGAACCATAACAGGTACGGCTACCATATTTCATGTGTATATCTTGTGACATGACCTTTCTGTCAGTACCAACATTTTTCACCTTGCGACCTTGACCTTTGACCTAGATGTTGCCATTGGGGGGCATCAGTGTTTCACAAACACATCTTGTTTTACATTGTAAGACTGGGTGAGGTGCGAAGAAAATCCCGATCCGACTGCATGTTTGCGCAGAATGTTCTAGATTTTAGTTCGGCAAAAACCTGGTTTCAAATCTATAAAACTATACTCTGTGCTCAAGATTCTGATTGTTTAGAATGATTTACATTCTCCAAATTGACCTATCAGAGGTCGGAAGCATAGAGCTCATTTCCGAGCATAGAGTTTCCTAAAATGTTAACCCTTCCCCACGTACAACACATCTGTAGCAGACGTCTTCGAAAACATATTGTCAAAAATATGTAAATCTCTGCAAAAACATATCATAATAATTGAAATGAGTTGAACATATTGTGGCATTGTGACAAATTGCTCAATTTCTTCTTTAGCCACAATGTTTTCAATGCCAGAAAGCGTCTTTAAGTGGTACGCACGGGACATACGGGCAAATGATCGTCCATCGATTTTAACATTCAGCGAAACTCCCTTGGACAAAATCATGTTCAATGTAACTGTCACGTGGTCGAGCGATTGCGATTTTAAATTCTCGGTCTAAATGAAATCTAGTTCGGTAGCCAAAATAACCAATCGGTGTCCTAAACCCGTAACGAAATACGGCCAAATGGTCGTCAACTGATCGAGTTTTGTCCATCGAGTATTTGAATATTCAATAAAAGTTCCATAGTGCAAATTCAAGTTAGACTTAATTGGCACATGATCGATTTATTACAATTTCAGTTTCTAGTTCTAAAATCTATCTAGAATATACAGTAGTCGCAAATACCATAATGTCGATTTTCGTTTAACGTGGTACAATTAGTGTCCTCAAGCTTAAGGTCATGCGGTCTAATGATCATCAACTTTTAATTATTGTCCATCGAGTATTTGAATATTCAATAAAAGTTCCACTGGGAAAAATCAGGTTCAATTTAATTGTCACATGTTAGAGCTATTGCTATTTCAGAATTTAGCTCTAAAATATTTCTAGATTATACAATAGTCATAAATACCATAGGATCGATTTTGACTTGGCAGAATACGTGTCCTCAAAACTTCAAGGTCATACGGGTCAAACAATTGTCATCTGATTTTTCGTCCATCGAGTATTTCAATATTCAATAAAAGTTCCATATGGCAAAAGCAGGTTCAATTTAATTGTAACATGATCGAGCTATTGCAACTTTAGATTCTAGTTCTAAAATATATCTAGATTAAACAGTAGTCGAAAAGACACCATTAAGTCGATTTTCGCTTGACGTGGTACAATTAGTGACCTCAAGCTTAAGGTCATGCGGGAAAATGATCATCAACTGTTAAAGGGCCTGTCACACACTACTGATGTACCTCGCTGGGACTAAACCGGAGCACACAATAAACAACAGCGAGAAAATCGGCGGAGGTCCGTCGAGAATACATTTGAACAAATCAGAATTGGCCGTATCAATATCGCTTAGAACGCTAGTACATCGTTAGTACATCGGCAGGACTACGGTATCACATATGTACCTGTATAGTACACATTGATGCCACCGGAGAGCCGCCGATATATTATGGGGCGCTACCGATGCTCTACCGACAATAACAAAGCCATACCGGAGTACTGCCGTTGTAGTTCCGTTGCTCGCTCAGGCCGCGCAATGGCAGACATTTTGAGCGTGTTCGCAAATTTATACCATCGCCCACCGTTGCTAATCTTTTCGCCGATGTTCTGACGATGTCCTGACGATGTACTACCGTTCTTAGCGATGTGATAACGTTGCGCTGCCGTACTAGTACCGATCCCCGAAAATCGCTAAATTTGTGCTCCGGTAAAGCTCCGGCGAGACAATCGGTTAAGTCTGACAGGGCCTTAAGTATTGTCCATCTAGTATTTGGATATTCAATAAAAGTTTCAAAGGGCAAAAACAAGTTCAATTTAATTGTCGCATGATCGAGCTATTGCAATTTAAGATTCTATGTCTAAAATCTATCTAGGTTATAGAATAGTAGACTCAAATACCGTGTAAATGGAATATATAGCATTTTTTGCCAAAAAAACTAGAAGTGCAGCGTGACTAGATTTACAACAATGTAAGTTACATGATGCCCAAGATCGCCAGACGTGGCCTGTGCTATAGAGACGCGATTGGGACGTGATTTACTTTGTCCAGTGATTAACATTCGCTGACCGAAATGACCCAGTGTCACGGCAAGACATAGAGGAAATTTAATCCCCAAAGCTGTTTCATTGATTTCGGGTTTATCGCCGTGTTCAACAATTTTGTTCAGTCATATCACGGTGGGCAGTTCACCTACTCATGTATATTTCCTTGATTTCTCACATCAGTAGTCTACTCCACACAACAGTCTTACCAAATATGGTAATATGATGACGCAAATACATATCGTAAAATATATTGTCTTAAATTTTACTGTCATTGATTTTTTGTTGCAACATTTTATCTTTTTTTCCCCAAATCAAACCCACGTGTCTGTATATGTTGTATATGTATTTATGTTTGTCAATGACTATGTTCTGTTCTGTTATGTAATGACACTGAAATATGATGAAGAAGATGCAAACACAAGACTAAGGTACGCCATACGCCGCCCAAATGTATGGACTCAGATTTCCATGTTAATATTGTTTACACACCTACATATTTTCCGGCGTAAATACATGTAAAATATACGACGGATAAAAAGTTGTGTATTTGACGTTACCAAAATAGAAATATGACGTGACGTCATTGAACTATGATGCCGAAGATGTAAGAAGATACATTTTCGCCTGACACGATTCTTATTTTTGGAATCAGGTTAACAGTATTTTTGACCGGGGTAGACAAAAAAAACCACCAGACAATACACTAGACAAGGAAGCCGCCTAGGTCGGGTGGTTAGCTTCGGGAATTTGAAACCGGGCGTCCCGGGTTCGATCCCTAGTCGCGACACGACGGTCATGGTGGAGTGCCCTTGGTAGCCTAGTACTCGTTTGTTTGTTTACCCAGGGATCATGAATAAGTGAACTGTCGCCGTGTTATAGCTGAACTAATGTTGAAAGCGGCGTAAAACCCTAATAAATAAATAGATAAATTCACTAGACAAAATGTTCCCATTTTATTTAACTGGTTATTAACAATGACAATACTGAGACTTAATAAGCTTCTAAGACCGAAATAATACTAAATTAAAACTAATTTGGACAAGGTTACAGGAATTTTAGATAATTTCTAATCTTTGTAAGACAATATATCTTTAATTAAAGTGTAATATTTCAAGTTCTTATTAAATTCCTGTAATAACCCCACCTTTTTATTTGAGAAAATTGAAATATGATCTGTAAGGTGAAGTGTAGATGATACTTTGACTACGTTGTCATATTTTAATTATTTAAACGCTTAGAAAATGTGACAATTTAGCGTTGAAACTGGTTGATTCACTTGGAAACATAGATGATATTTCTTTGGTGTATTGTGACCTATAGGCCTAGCCTCGATTTTTCAAGAAAACGTTTCCAGGTGGATTAAAGCACACATGTTGATTGCATCACATTTAAATGGGTGTGCTTTGATTCACGGCTTCCGTTCTTGAAATATTTTTCCGTTTAAATTCGGCTGAAACTTGCGTCTTTGGAATGAAAAGTTACTGGTGCGAAACTTAATAAATCATTCGGTCCTCTTGGTTGAATAGGCTACAACCCTATGTTGACGTCACTTGTTGTTTTCGCACGTCGGACTTTGTTTTAAAATAGGTTTTTATATAACGTTTTATATTGGAGGGTGAATTGGTCGTTTTGCTACAATTGAAAAACCGTATAGTCATGTTGTTTGCATGTTCAACCATTATGTATGTATTTTGTATAGCCAATGGCACATTTAATGCCGACTTGCCTAATCAAATTATTTGAGTTGAGTTGCGTTGAGTTATAAAATGGCGTTAAATTCCAGTCATTAAGCCTTGAGGTTTCTAGTAAAAGGGTTATAGCGGCAAATTACGTAGTTTGATCTAAATAAAACTTATATATTCTAACGAAAGTGTTAACTTTCTCAGACAATTAAACTGGTCGTATTTCTGATAGGTAAACAGAATGAACCCTTTTCGACATACAATAAATATGCGGCAGACGACTTTAAAAATATTCAATAAAATATATAGAAAATCTCTTTAAATGGAAGAACAGATATTGAATAAAGTTGTGAACGTCTTGACCAAGGGAGACATTGCTCATTATGCTACGGATGCATCAAAACGCGTCTGCATGTGGGAACGGGCTGAATTCCATTTTACCTCATTCATTTATCCGTGTGGTTTTCTAGAATAAAGGTTTATGACGGCAAATTACGCATTTTGATCTAAAAAAAATAACCAGTTTTATTTTTCTCAGACATGTAAGCTGTCGTATTACAGATAAGTAAACATATTTAACCCTGTCTTCAAAACAGCAAATCTGCAACAGACTACTTTGAAATATAGTAAAAAATAAAGAAATGATCTGTAAAAGAAATAGCAAAATCTTCATGCGGAAGGATTTATATAAATTGGTCATTATGAGCAATTTCTCATTTTGCCACATATATTTTCAAAAGAAATCTGCTGCAGAGGCGTAAAAAAATATATGTATGTTAATACGAGTTTAATTATCTAATATTTCTCTGTATTTATATGCTAGGAGCATGATACTCTACGAGACAAGTCACGCAATATATTCCTATATAATTGAATTTTAAATAAAGGTCGAATTTATTCGTTCGCAAATGGGTGAGATTTCCGATACTGGAATTGCGTTTATAAATTGGTAAGAGCTGAAGGAAATTCTCTGAACGGTGTTCGCTCCCAACAGTAAGTTCATTATGTGTCACTCTTTATGGGCCGTACTAGAAACTAAGTTGTCTATGTCTGTCTTTGTGTATGGCTATTAAGGTCAAATCACCCCAAATACATCCGCTGTCATGCTAACCTACAGCCAAATAGTCCCTAAACAATTGTTTGCGTAGAAATGAGTGTATGATATCACCAGAATGCACTGAGTATATGGCATTGGGTTTAAAATCATTGTAAGTGTGTAAAGGATGCACTGGAAATGATTGATTTGATCATTTGTATTAGTTTTGACCTCGATTTGAAAGTGCAAGTAGAGAATGCTAAACAACGGTTTTGTCCGATTTGGTCCAAAATGACGGTTACTTTTTCGTTTCGCCTGGTGCATCGTTTCTTGCATAATGCATGACAACCCCCCCCCCCCCCCCCCCCCCGCATTTTCTTTTGATTGTTTTAAAGCTTAGGGATAGCTCTTCGTAAAGATATAGGAGGTTCTACTTGAGAAACGGTTAGAAAGTGTTTTATTTGGTATGTTGTGACCTTAACAATGTTTCAGTTATATCACGGCGTTTCCTGGGTAAGATGCCAGTACTTCTGGTCCATTTATCCTGACACCAGCCAGTCAGTCGTAACGCTAACCCCGCAACCATGAACGCCAGGGAGGGCAGTCATTACTACCAATTTTAAAGTATTTGGTATATTGTGACCTCAATATGACGGCAATTTTCGGTAAATTACCTGCACTATCGGTAATTTTCTTCACGTGACAAATTGCGTCTTATTAACAGCTGGCAGTGGTATGATCTTACGTGGACTTTGGAAATTCATTGATTGTTTTAGCGTTTACGCCGCTTTTAACAATGTTTCAGTTGTTATATCACGGCGTTTCCTGGGTCAGTTACCAGTACTACTGGTCCATTTATTCTGACACCAGCCAGTCAGTTATAATGCTAACTCCCCAACCCTGAGCGCCAAGGAGTGCAGCCATTACTACTAATGTTAATGTCTTTGGTATGACCCGGCCGGGAATCGAATTCACGACCTCACGCAAGCGAGGCGGACGCTCTACCACAACACTACCGGTGTGATAGTAAAGTAAATTCAAATGCGACGTCAAGGTAAATCCCATAGGACGACTGTCAGCTTTATTTAAATGCAATATAATCAGAATTAAATGAAAGGCGTGCCATTCGAAGATAGTGATCACATTGTCAGATACTATTTAGTCATAGACAGGCGACAGTTTACGCCTCAGCTGCTTATGATGTATCAATGATCGAGTGCAATTTGGGCAAGGCACATTTTCTAGCCTAGTACTGGCTTGTTTACCCAGGGACCATGAATATGTGAACTGTCGCCGTGATATAAATGAAATAATGTTGAAAAAGCCGTAAAACCCCAATAAAATAAATAAAAATGATAAATCAATGTTTTATTATAACCAAAACAATGCAGAACTAAAATAAAATTTGTTTATTAAAAAAAAAGAAATATTGATAATAAATACTTTTTTAAAAACTATTTTAAAATATGACATTAAATTCCCATCAAACATCGAAAACATGTGGGAAAGGGTTAGTGCGAATTGCGATATTTGATACAGATCGAAATCACATAGGTTATTAGTTTGTGACAGTCGCTTCTGGTTAGCAAGATATAATCTATTTTTGAATTGCATGCAAGAGACTCATTATGGAAAATTTAAAATCATACGCCACGTTCTATTAGTTTCGTAGTATTAATATCAAACCAGCTCTATTTCAATAATGCAAAGTAATGCACTATTATATAGTTGGCGTAGCTAGTTACGGTGTGGTGTACAGATGCAGGGAAATCGGGTAACACCTGGCGATGTCAACGGACTGCTGCTATACAACTAAAGCAATTCCCATTTCCGTCATTAATAAAAAAGAAAATTAAAAGAAAATTTGAATCAACATATCTTTCCTTGTGGCATGATGGTGGACATCTATTACTTAAATAAATGATCTAACATAACTGTGCTAGTATCTTAAATATATCGTTTGTCGATAAAAAGTATGTGTTTTATACCTGATATATATATATGTATATATGTAAATATTTGTACATGTTTTAAAAGACGCCCACAGGGAGACTTGGCACGCCTAATTGTACAGCCTCTATACATTAAGTCTGCATTATTATTATTATTAAAGATCGAACACATGAGTTAGTTACTTAAATTATGGCAATTATCAACTTTCGCGTTTTCTATCTACAATTCATAGATCCGATATTCCAAAAGATTCAGTTATTGAGGCAATCAAAAACAGATAAGTCCTGTCCAGTACACTCGATTGCCGAACGCGTTTTCTGTATCACAAACAAAATCCATGTGATGCTAGAGCACCGAGTAGTTTTAAACGATTCAATGTTGGTTGGTTTGTGATGCAAGAGAACCGAGTAGTTTTAAACGATTCAATGTTGGTTGGTTTGTGATGCATGCTGATGGGCGTGGCTTAAAATGCGATCTCGGATTCATGTTTTATACGACATCAAACGTAAGTCATGCCCAATGGAATCCATCACTGTCGTGTATTTGAGAGTAGATGTAGATCTGTATGCACTTCGATTCTATCCGATCTAAATAGTTACCGAAGTGCGTGCAGACAGATATTTCATCTGCTTTATTATCAGTTACCTGATATTACTTTTTATAGTCTGATTTATAAACGTGTTAACTCTTTCAGCGCCCAATTTCATGTTCAAATCGGACGAGACCATTGTTCATCTAATAAAGGTTCTGGAATAATTCAGAACTAAAAGTCAAACAATTCTGATTTCATACGAGACAGCTATTTACGAGGTGAGTCCTAAATGAATCTGTATTGTTTGCAAAAACCTCAATATTGCCATTAGCGCTGAAACAGTTAGCATAAATAGAAAAATTGCGCTTGCAATGTAAAACCTTTATTTCAAAGGCATGTTTTCTTATATATATATATGTATACAAGAGAAAGTTGATGCAACGCATCAATGTCGCCGGAAATCCATACTGCAGTTATGCATAACACTAACATTATAGTAGTTGAATAAACAGTTATCAACTGAGGGGCATATTGGAACATCAGGGGTGGGGTCAAGTGAAAATGTATTATAACTTGCATTGTGTTGTCAACGAAGTGAATGATAATTGAAGCCTTTTATTGTTTATGATCAATCTCCATTCCAAAGTAGGTTGACCATACACACAACCAACTAATTATTGATCATAAACCAGTAATGGAAATAAGTAGTCTTGCCAATCATTAGTCTTAGTATGTATACAGTGCTTTCATTAAGGAATAATTATAAGATTTGTGAATTCCACATACACTTTTCAAGATGTTTGTCAGAATATTTGAATTTTATTATTTTTCAATAAAACCACAAAACAGACAATTTAGGATTTGCATGCAATAGCACGTCATTTTACCTTTCCCCTATTAAAGTCAACAGTGGACACCTTTACATCTACTTTAAAAACAATGAGATAAGGGTTAAATCGCTGAAGACATGAGTTTTCTCGGAGAGTGTTCGTTCAAAGTAATTTTTCTATTAAAATCATTTTTATCTCGGTTTGTTCTTTTCTTCATTTGTTTCGAACCAAATAAACATTTTAAATCACCTATGATTTACTATTTGTAAGTGAGTGTAAAGAGCGGCTCTCTGCAAAGGAGATTGATCTACGCAGTTGGTATTCGCGAGTCACGCGATCAACAGTTTTAGCTTAGAAACAGTTCATATTTTAGATATACAAAATGCCTTCTTCACAAATCAAGACATCTCTTTGAACATGAAAATAACAATCAGTAAGTTAAAATTGCCATTAAAAGGAGAATATTCGACGTCATTTTCATCTCGTTATTTACACATAACAGTCTGCTGCAAGCAGGTGTGCGTATGTAAACAAATTAGACTGTGCGACGTAAAGGTTTGTAGTTATCGCCTTTTAATTACATGTAGTATATAGTGTAAAATAAAGTATCTCAGTCTAGCTAATAGGGACTGTTTTGTCTTCGTAAATTAAACAAAAAAACATAAATGCGAGTCAAAATAAAGAAACTGCAAATACTTAAAACATCGGAATATTTATTTCATTCTAGATGTGTCATAACTTAGTGTTTTTTAAAATACGCAATAGAAATATGTTCAAGACATTTAAATTTGTTTTTTTCTAATAATAACTCCTCCTCCCATGTGATTTCCGAAAACCTATTACAAATAGAAGTCGCGGGCTTCTGTCCGGCGACTAATTACTTTGCGAAGATTACATTTCCAAGAGAGGGCGTCATTTTTCGAAACATGCTTTTAAGTTCTAGACGGAATGATAAATTGTCAATTTATCTATAAGTTCTTCCATGATATTAACTCTTTCAGCGCAGAAGGCAATATTGAGGGTTTTGCAAACAATACTGATTCAGGTGAGTCAGCTCGTAACGAGCTGTCTCACCTGAAATCAGCATTGTTTGCCTTTTATTTATCAAAATAGTCAAAACTTTTATTACATGAGAAATGGAGTCGCCCGATTTTGAACATGGAAGAGTCTACTTTAAACAATTCGGCGCTGAAAGAGTTAAATTCCACTTATCTACAGAAGATCTTCAATGTAGTCGTAGGAATTTCAAACGATACATGCTGCATGTAATTACTAAGTAGGAGGAGTGCAACGCGATTAGGGATTTGATTACATATGTGCCAACCCACGAGAAAAGCGACAAAGCGGTAAAGTGTTACAATATAACTTCATTGTATTTTATGAATTTATAAGCTCTTACAATTACAATGAGGAATCCGCCTTGACCTTGTGGTTAGCGTCGGGGATTTGACGTCCCGGGTTCGATCCCAAGACACGGAGCTGTGGTAATAATGGGGTGCTCTTGGGCAAGGCACACTTCCTAGCCTAGTACTGGTTTATTAATCCTAGAGATCATGAATAAGTGAACTGTCGCCGTGATATATAATACTTAAATAATGTTGAAAACAAAATAAAAAACTACTACAATGATATCGTTTTTACAGTTATGTGATGATTATAAGTCAAGACATTTCTTTTCGTGTCGTCATTAATGAACGTCAATGACGTCGCTTTACTTATGTATACGTTCTTGAAACGCTTATTTAAAGAGAACATATGACTAAAACGCTATGCTTTTAGTTAGCTGTAAAGTCATGTAAATACCTTACTTGAATAGTGTTACCTTCCTAACGGTAATAAAGACTTTAACAATGGTAGTATTGGCTGCCCTCCTTGTGGCTTGGGGTTGCGGGGTTAGCATAATGACTGACTGGCGGGTGTCAGGCGAGAAGGACCAGTAGTACTTATAATTTAACCACGCAAAACTTCGTGATATAACTGAAAAATTGCTACTTCAGCGATGTTTCGGTCCGGGTTTAATGAAATTGGGTAAAACCATACAAAAAGTGCTAAAAAAACAAGGGGTATCTACGGTCCATTAATGTTTGAAATCATAAATAAAAAAACAAGTTAGTAACTAAAGTTTGATTTCTTCCAATTAATACATGAGCAAAAATATATTTATCACAAAAAGAAAGAATTGGGAGCGATTCGAACCATCGATGTCTTTGGTCGACGTTGAAAACTGTTGTACTAACCCATAAGTCCACTCGGCCATGTTTGATACACGTTTTAATGATGTTTGATATAATATAAGTTCAAAGTTCAAATTTTTATAAGATAGAAATCTTAAAATGTGTGGTATTGTAGTAAATAATATTTATTGATTAATTGATTGTTTGGTGTTTTATGCCGCTTTCAATAATCTTTCAGTTATATCACGGCGTTTTCTGGGTAAGTTACCAGTACTTCTGGTCAATTTATCCTGACACCAGCCAGCCAGTCAGTCGTAACGCTAAACCCGCAACTCGAACGCCAAGTAGTGCAGCAAAGTAAATAATATGTTTATGACGATAAAAACAATGAGGCCGCACATGTTTTTCGGGTTAGATGTCATATTAGCGTTCTGATTGCAACATTAAAACCGTTCTGGAGCTCGTTTCCTTGAATATTTAGCTAAATATCTAGTCAAGCAGGCGTCCTGATATCCTTTGATATAGCCCATGTAACATTTATTGGTCCAAACTTCCCGTATCAAATACGATTTCGAAATATGGATGTGACTTGTTTATCTTGTTTGCATAGTGTTTTACGCCGCCTCAACACGTCTTGAATTATAACACGGCGATGCATGGGTAAGCTACCAGATCTTCGAGTCAATTCATCCTGAAACCAGTAGTCAGTCGGTCGTTATGCAACCACCACAATGCCGAGCTCCCAGGAGCTAAAGCAATTTCTACCACTTTTCTTGAAGTATTTGGTCTAATTGACCTGGACTCTGAACGTCGTATTCCAAACAACAAATTGTCCAAGTATATGGCTGCTTTTCCACATAGAATGTGAGCCCATTGGTGAAAGACGAATGACGCTTGTCACAGTGATTTTGTTAATGATTTTGTCAAACGTCGGAAAGAATGTTGGCCGAGTTGGGATTCGAACTCATAACCGCTTGATTTAGGGCCAATAACGCTACCGCCTGAGCTACCTGGACGCGGCTCCTGCACACGAGGCAGACGCTCTACCCCTACAAAATGAGGGTGGTCTTTTCATATGAAAGCCACTGACAATAAAGGAGTTGGTGCTGAACGTAATTTCAAAGTGAATTGTGCATTTAAATATTTGTTTTTGTCAATAATGACAATTTATCTATTAAAGCTCTTTATTTGTATTGTTAATACGTGAATGTTTTAAGTAAATGTCTTTTTTTATGCAGAGTTGAAAACATTGTGGTAACAGAAGAAATTACGCAATCTTGCTCAATTTTCGAATATTTGAAAAAGTCGTCTGCTGCTGAAGACTTTGAACTCGTCAGTAAAAGCAAAATTGCTAAAAGAGTATATTAAAACTTGACTTTTGTCTTCCTTTATCCACAAAACACGCCATTCATTGAATTGTTATCATTTAGCCTTATAATTATAGATGGAGTTCGTGCTATTGTAATTAATGTCGTTTTTAGCAAGGGGCTCGTTAGAGCCAATTGCTAAAGTAGGCGAAATCCAAAGAGACTCATCATTTTGAGACTGTTCTAGACTAATGTTTTACAATATCGGCATTGAATTATTTCACATCTGTCTTTCTATATCAGCTCTCCGTTTCTGAACACCATCTCGGGTTCAGAGAGATGTCTTGGTAGTTGCAAATCGTATATAATGTCAATGAAAGTGGATGATATGTGGAATATTTTTAAAAAATGAATGGACTGTTGCCAGCTAATACCCATGTCGGTCATTTTGAACCGCCAAATAGCTCCTGTCTTAAAATCAAAATATGGTAACTTGTTGGTAAATGAAGCCGGAAAATGGATTTGATTCGACATCACTTAACCAAGAGAAAGAACTTTTATGTAAACATATATGGATTACATGATTAAAAAATAAAATGTATTTCTACGCTTTCAACATACTCGATCGCGAGTAAAGTTCATGGGTGATTCCTAAATATTGTAAATCGAGTGGAATAAAGGCAGCTTTTCAATTCCGACTCATTTTTCCCCCCAGATAATCGAGTCGCAATGATTACACATATACTCCAAAAATCAAATTATTGAAATGATAATTAAATAAATAGTTGACAAAATATAACATAAACGGTAAATGTGTAAGTTAGCCTAGGCGTCGGAATTTCCAAAAATCCTTTCGAATAAAATGTATTTTCAGCGTTAACGTTAATCAGGAATCTAAATACTAGAGTAATTCATTTTAAATTCCTGCGTAAATATATCAGATTCTGAACCGAAATTAACCAGAACAACCCAAGAAGACGGAATAAGAAAGTCAAGTCCCAGTGATAAAATATACTTCAAAAGAGAATTAAATTATTGAAATGATAGTTGTTTTTTTATCAAAATAAAACGCTTAAATTATAAATAGTTAGTAAGCTCGTTTATCGGTTTTTAATCATTTCTTAAATTAACACGTTTCAACGTAATGTAACGGTAAGCATATTCGCTTGTCAGTGGTGTAATTGTCATTTGACACCGCTGCAATAAACACCTTTAAAATATTAGGATTTAAAATGAATTCAAAAGCAATGCATTTAAAACTTTTTACCTATGCGTTGCGAAACACTTTAAGAAATTGATTAATTCGTGTGTATGATGTTTTACGTCGCTTTTAACAATATGGCAGTTATATCACGCTGAAGAAAATGTAGATAACGCAGGATTTTATTTCTGCTTTGATAGTAGAAATGGACTCAATATAATTATCATAGTTAGGTAATTGTGATTTTGAAATGACATGTATATGTGTTAATTGCATAAAAAAACCACCGGCTAAACTCCATTGTAAACCAGGAGGTGTGCTTAGCAGAAACTATACAGGTAGCAGATGCGCATATGTATATCAAATGTTAGTATATCGATAGAACACCATACTGTGTGTACAGTATTTTGCGTTCAACTCCTTTATCATTCAATATATGGTCATAACACAATGCTATTTGTAAAATGTTCAAGTTAGACTTTTGGGATCGGTACATCCATATGTATTGCTGTTAGCACTTTCAGTGCTTTAATTGATTTTAGTTGTTCTATATTATTTTCTAATATCCAGGGGGAAATTCAGGAGCGTTCCGGCCTTTCTTAATATACCATTATATATGATATTGTATCATGATTGATCGTTAGGTGTTTTACGCCGCTTTTTACAATTTTTCACTTAAATCACGCCGTTACCTGGGTGAAGTTTCCGGTACTACTGGTCCATTTATCCAGACACTAATCAGCCAGTCGTAATGCTAACCCAACAATCCGGAGCGTCAAGGAGGACATTTATTACTACCGTTTGTAAAGTATTTGGTATGACTCGGTCAGGGATCGAACCCGCAACCTTCCAAACCTGAGGCGGACGTTCTACCACTACATCCCCAAGGCGATGTAACATGACTCGTCTCATAAAGTATCACGTCGTTGAAAAGTATGTAAATACGTCACTGCATTGTCTGACACAGAAATACACACATAACGTTACGTTGCAGAAGCTGTGTAACGATTCATATTGTACCACAAGAGCGTGCAAAATTGATATCTCGCATCCGAGAAGACATTACAAAGCCGCGTTTTCTTTTATTATATACCTATTACCTATTACTAGTTTTAAGACTGTAAACAACAACAACATTAAGAAAATTTAGTTATTTTCAATGATGAAATAATATTCACGAATGGCGAGTGACTGGTGTCACACTACCGCATTTTGAACGACCGGACATCATATTTCAATGACGTCACATTATATTACAGTGAAGCTCCATTGCCATATTTGGTACCGAAAAGGAATAGTCAAATACGGATCTTTTTATCATCGTGTTGTATTTGCGCGTGGCAATTTTTCTTTTTTTTTTTTGCGCCGGAAAACGTTTCGGTACATGACAAATTTAGTTAAATTAAATGTACGTAATTCTGGTACTTCAAGTGATCTGAAAATACTAACGTTTTTGGCTACAGACTTCAGATAGTTATACTTCGATGCAGTAGCAAACGTTCGCATTGATCTGATGACACTCCTATTACAGATCGTCTCAGAATAACCTTTGCATCAGCCAATCAAATCATCGCCAACAAAATCGTAGAGTGCATCAACAGGGGAGATAACCCATGCAAATAATTGGGATAGAAAAGCAGTGATGACCGAGCGTTGTACCGTACGTACGATTTCATTGGACAGACACAGGAGAATGTGGTCTTGAATATTTGAATGTATAGGGCCAATTTGGGACGACATTTAAAGCGGTTTCCTTATATATAGAAGAACGCCTCGGTGTTGTAGCTGTAGAGAGTCCGCCTGGGGTGCGGGAGGTCGTAGAGTCGATCCCCAGCCAGGTCAAACTAAAGACTTTAAAAAGGGTAGTAATGGCTGCCCTCCTTGGCGCTCAGGGATGCGGGATTATCATTATGAGAGACGGAACGGTGTCAGGATTAATTGACTAGTAGTAGCTCACCTAGGATATAACTGAAAAAGTGTTGAAAGCGGCGTTAAACACCAAACAATTAATTAATTAGATCTAGTATACTTACTTCGAAGTATTTTGGTCAGATTTCAATAAGATTGGTCATACTTGTACTGCCAGTGATCTGAAAAAGTCACGTCTTTGTCTTCAAAAGTGCAAAACTGTTAAAAACATAGAGAATCTTGTTAGACATACGAACGATTGATTAAATGTTTAGTGTTTAAAGCCGCTTTCAACAATTGTGTAGTTATATCGAGGCGTTACCTTGGTAAGTTACCCCATAACAACTGGTTCATTTATCCTGATACCAGTCAGTCAGCCGTTATGCTAGCCTTGCTACCTTGAGCACCAAGGAGGACAGCCATTACTATAGAAAACAATTTGGTCTGGTGACAGAATCAGTTTGCCATTGAGCGGGGCTGCATCCCCCGAGACGCACAGTACAGTACAGTACAACACCCCTAACAATCAAGTTTGAGGAGATTAAACAAGACGATCCATACAGCCAAACGCCAATCTCTAATATGCATCCACAGATCTAATTGTATATTAGAAGACAATGCAGTTCATTGGCTAAAAATAATGAACATTTAATGGCGGTAAACAGATCTCTCTGATTTAACCTCAACCAATTAGTTTCTTTAACCCTTTCCCTCATATAGACGATTTCTGACGCCTCTGCAGCAGACGGCTGTTTGAAAACATAGTGACAAAAGAAGAAATTGCTCAAAACGAGCAATTTCTCCTTTTGCCACAATGTTTTCCACTTTTAGTCATAGGTTATCAACTCAATTATAGAGATTTTCTATTTTTTGACAAATTATGTTCAAAGTCGTCTTCTGCAGAATTGTCGTATAAGGGAAAGGGTTAATTCATTCTCATATACATCTTGACGCATCTGCTGCAGACGACACGTGATAACATTGCGACAAAAGGAAATACTGCTCTTAACGGGTGTTTTCTCATTTCGTAATGTTATTTCCTACTCATTGCAATAATAAATACTACTTCCATTTACATAGATTGTTATAAATATTTACCCCCATACGTTCCAGAAGTCGTCTGTTGCATATTTGTTGAAAAGTGTTAAACATAATGTAAATTTGTTTAAAGGTTCTCTTTATGTTTCATCACGCTCAGAGTTCCGCTGGTGCTTAAAGGATTGTTCTAAATTACAACAGATTGGCGGAAAGTAATATAAACCATTATGAAACAAGCGATAACATCTAAGGGAATAACAGGTTAAATTGGATATTACAATGATTTAAATATAAAATCCATTACAATTCAAAACGATGAGCAAACTTAAGTATTTTTTTAATTGCAAATGTGTGGTGGTGGGCGATATATATGGGCATGCTGTTTCTATGGCTTTATTCCCCTTGCCCCCGTACAACAAATACAACCTTTGTTGCGAGAGGTCGACGTAGGCGTCATGAAACTACGTCATCATATGAGCGCCGTCCCACGAGAAAAACAACAGTGTGGACTCTGCGTAAAGTATCAAATCGGATCAGACTAAGCATGCCGCGCAGGCTAACCCGGACAGACACTTTTCGCCTCCTGTGGATTTTCTGTTTCATGAATCATTACTCTATACCTCTATCCCACTGAACAGGAATATGTCGGCCCGGATTAGCCTGCCCGTACTGTGCAGGCTGATCTGGATCGATATTTTACGCAGAGTCAATACATTGGTTTTCTCGAGGAACGGCTCATTTATTTATAACAAGAGTGATACTGGGAGACAATATAACATCGCAATGGGAGTTAAACAAAACATTTTATGAATAATTGACATTTAGGTTTGTAAAATATCACCGCGTATTCCTTATGATGAAAATGTCCATTAAATCGTCTAATATAAGTTGTTCAGCTATTATTTTCGAAATAATCTAAACCCTTAAACACTGCCTGCTGTTGAAATCAATTCCAACATTTATTAATTATAAAGTCAACATGTCAACAGGTTTTTGACCAGATCGAATTAACAGTACACTACCAGGAAATCTGTACAGCCATTTGAATTAATGACTTGAGGATACTCCGTACATCAGCATTCCCATAAAGATGGTAATGCTATGGAGAAATTTCCTTTGACTTACGAAGATGTAGGAACAGCGACTTTCGTAGAGTTAAAACCAGAGATTAAATAGATAAATACTTTACTTTTAACGTTAACGTGTATGAACAGTATTTGACCAGATCAAATTAACAATACAATGCCAGGATATCTGTACAACACTTTGAAGTAATGACTTGAGGCATGCTAAGGATACTTCATCCATTAGCATTCCCATAAGTACGGGACTATTATGGACAAACTACCATTGGCTTGCAGAGACATCAACTGTCGTCTTTACACGTGTTTGAGAACGAGTTTAGTTACCATTACTTCAATTCTCCGACAAATCATGACCATAGATGTATGTCGACTGAAATATCTATTCATTGATTGATTGGGTTTTAACGCCGTTTCCATCAATTTCCTGGCTTCCTCAAACCAGTACTCCACACAACAGTCTTTCCATGAAACTGACTGTTAGTCAATTGCTGGAAGACGAATGACGCGTGTCGCATTGACTTTTGTCAAACGTCGGAATAAATGTTAGCAGGGCTTGGATCCGAACTTACAATATTTAGATTGACAGCCCGTGTCGCTACCGACTGAGCTACTGTGGCTCGGTAAACATTCATTGGAACCGTCATTTGAGCCGGTCCATTAGAAAATGTATATAGAAGTTGACGTCTGTGAACGTTCTTTTTAAAGTGAGAAGCTTTTGTTGATTGTGATAGGACGGATCAGATAAAACAGACTGATCTGACTCTACACTGTCCAGAAAGTCCAACTTGTAACTTTTCAAAGAGAGGGGCTTATTTAGAAATTTAGACAATGTAAGAATCAGTTAGGCCATCTTGGTAGTAGCTTTCGCCACATACACGGAAAGCATGTAACCCTTTCTCTGACAAAGGCAATTAAATGCGTTTGCAAACAGTGCACATTCAGTGGAAACAGCTCGCAATGAGCTGTCTCTCCTAATGCACACACTGCAACATGAACGTCATTGAATCAGAATATCATTTCTTATTAGTGTGCCCAAAATATTATGAAATACGCAAGAGATATTTAAAAAAATATTATTGTCATTGGCCAAGTATACTTAAATTTAATGCATTAATGTCTTCAATTTCTACGAAAACTATAAATAGTTTATCAAAATATGTATTCGTTGCAATGAAACATAGAGAACGGTAGCAATGCTGGATTATTACACCTAATGATGTGATGGTCCAGCTTTGATAACCGTTTTAATATCAAAGTTTTAACGAAATGTATACATCATACTTCTACAATAGAGCAATTTTAACAAGAACACTCATAATGTTAAATTATTGCAAATTCTTCTGGAAAATCCATTTCTCCGTTTGTACATTTTATAATTTCTTTATTTGCTATAAACATACTGGTTGTTGTTTTATGCAATAAAATATATTGAAATTGAAATTGAAATATCTGCATTGTTGCCACTTACACATGACATTTAACCAAATTTCCTGTTGAACGTAAAATGACGTATATTTGTGTAATTTGGCAATGCTAGGGTTAAGGCCTCTGCGTTGACCACAATATTACGACTTTATTCGAAAACTGTTCTTCCATTTAATGACACTTCACATATATTTTGCTAAATATCTTCAAAATCGTCTGCTGCAGATTTGTCGTGTGTTAGAAATCGTTTGGGAGGATTTAGGTTCAAGTGACGAGCATACGATCGTTATGTTTATATTCTCGTTCTATGGGTCATTTCATTTTAGTCTTTCGAGCAATACAGATTTTATGTGAGACAATATGTCGTAATGAGCTCTCTCACCTGAAATCCACAGAATCAAAAATCAAAAATAGTCCAAAACTTTTATTACATGAAAAATGCGGTCGCCCAAATTTAAACATAGGAGAGTTTACCCTCAGGAAATTTGGCACCGAAAGAGTTGAATAAACCCCAACAAAGTGTTGAAATCCGCCATTAACGTTTAACCCTTTCCCACATACAACAAATCTGCAGCAGACGACTTTGAAAACATACCAGAAAAAAAATTGGAAGCTCCTTTTAAATGAAACTAAAATTATTGAATAGAGTTGAAAACATTGGTGACAAAAGGAGAAATTGCTCGTTTTGAGCAATTTCTTCTTTTGTCGCCATGTTTTCAAAACGCCGTCTGCTGTAGAGGCGTCAGAAAGCGTGTGTATACGGGAATAGGTTAAAAGCATTTCATCAAGAACTGGCAGGTATTGCTTGTTTTTATGAAATTACACTGTCGGAATCTATTTTGCATAATTGGATATGATCCATCTCGAAAATTAGGACAATGTTCGGTCCTTACCTCTTTCGCTGTCAAAGGCAATTAACGCTTTCCCTCATCCAACAAGTCTGCAGCAGACGACTTTGAACATATTTTGTCAAAAAATAGAAAATCTCTATAATTGAATGGATAACCTATGACTAAAAGCGGAAAACATTGTTGCAAAAGGAGAAATTGCTCGTTTTGAGCATTTTCTTCTTTTGTAACTATGTTTTTCAAAAAGCCGTCTGCCGCAAAGGCGTCAGAAAGCGTCTATATGAGGGGAAAGGGTTAAAGGTTTTTTAAAAACAATGCAGATTCAGGTGAGACATCCCGTAACGAGCCGTCTCTCCTTAAATCTGCACTGTTTGCCACTTAGACATTGAATTTTACCAAATATCCTGTTGGATACAATATAATACAGGGATGAGGTTTCGACTTTTCCCCCAATTTGTATAAAATCGTTTTAACATTCCCCACATGTAGTGTAGACGCATTCTGACGCCTCTACAGCAGACGGCTTTTTGAAAACATAGTTACAAAAGAAGAAATTGCTCAAAACGAGCAATTTCTCCTTTTGCAACAATGTTTTCCACTTTTAATCATAGGTAATCCATTCAATTATAGAGATTTTCTATTTTTTGACAAAATATGTACGATTTTTGAAAACATTTTGCCACAAAGTTCCCAACTCTTTTCAATAGTTATGCGTTCATTTCCCATAGTGTTGCCTAGATATTTTCAAAGTCGTCTGCTGCAGATTTATCGTTCGTGTGAAAAGGCTACATGTAATTTGTACCAATTTGTATAAAAGCTTCCCAGTGCAAAAATGTGTTTAAATGTCCCTTATATGAACAGGGGGAGGGGGGCATTGACTCGAAGATGGATGACTCTTTTCACTTCTCCGGGTTTAGATACTTTCTCTGGCTGTATGAATCATTATCTTAACCCTTTCTCTCATACGACAATTCTGCAGACGACGGACGACATTCAATATACTTTGTTAAACAGCAGACGGCTTGGGAAAACATCTTTGCATAAATATTAAAAATCTCTGTAAATTGTTGTAAAAAAATTGAAAATATTGTGGCAAAAAATTAAATTGCTTGTTATCTTTTGTCACAATGTTTTCAAATGTCGCTGATATATAGTTATAATTGAATGGATAACCTATGACTTAAAGTCGAAAACATTGTGGCAAAAGGAGATATTGCTCGTTTTGAGAAACTTCTTCTTTTGTATTTATGTTT
Source organism: Serripes groenlandicus (assembly GCA_031761405.1). Taxonomy (NCBI): domain Eukaryota; kingdom Metazoa; phylum Mollusca; class Bivalvia; order Cardiida; family Cardiidae; genus Serripes; species Serripes groenlandicus. The sequence continues at coordinate 38,584,107 of JASEVX010000013.1, read as the reverse complement.
TCAAAAACTATGTTTTGTCAGAAAGCGTCTATATGAGGGAAAGGGTTAAAGGTTTTTTTGCTAAAAACAAAGCAGATTTCATGTGAGACGGCTGGAATTTTCAACAAGGAAGAGTCGACTTTGTGAGATTCGACAGTGAAAGAGTTAAAACAGTACCAGTTGTTAGCATAACAGATGGATGAATTTTAGACTTTTCCCAATTTGTACATAAACGTTTAAACATTTCCCACATGTATACGCATCCTGATGCTTCTGCAGCAGACTACGTTTGAAAACATTTTGACAGAAGAAGAAATGTTATCGTTTGCCAGAACATGTTGAAATCTATTTAATAGTTATACATTAATTACCATATTGTTACCTTGATATTTTCAAAGTCGTCTCCTGCAGTTTTGTCGGTTGTTGGAAAAAATAAAAAGCAAGTTGTACCAATTTGTACAAAAAGCTTCCCAGTGCGAAAGTGTGTTTAAATGTACCTAATATGAAAAGGGGGAGGGGGGCATTGACTCGAAGTTTGATGACCTTTTTTTCACTTCTCCGGTTTTAAATTCCTTCTCTGGCTGTATGAATCATTGGAAATTAACCCGTTCCCTCGTACGACAATTCTGCAGCAGACGACATTGAACATATGTTGTTAAAAGATAGAAAATATCTATAATTGAATGGATAACCTATGACTAAAAGTGAAAAACATTATGGCAAAAGGAGAAATTGCTCGTTTTGAGCAATTTCTTCTTTTGTAACTATGTTTTCAAAAACTATTGTTTTGTCAGAAAGCGTCTATACTTCGAAGGAAAGTAAATTTTTTGGCAAACAATGCAGATTTCATGTGAGACGACTCGAATTTTCAACATGAAAGAGTCGACTTTGTGAGATTCGACAGTGACAGAGTTAAAACAGTACCAGTTGTTAGCATAATAGATGGATGAATTTCAGACTTTCCCTATTTGTACATTTATAAACGTTTAAACATTTCCCACTTGTATACGCATTTTAATGCTTCTGCAGCAGACTACGTTTGAAAACATTTTGACAGAAGGAAAAATTGCTCATAAAGAGCGATTTCCTCGTTTGCCATAACATGTTGAAATCTATTTAATAGTTATACATTAATTTCCATATTGTTACCTTGATATTTTCAAAGTCGTCTCCTGCAGTTTTGTCGGTTGTTGGAAAAAGTAAAAAGCAATTTGTACCAATTTGTACAAAAAGCTTCCCAGTGCGAAAGTGTGTTTAAATGTACCTACTATGAAAAGGGGGAGGGGGTCATTGACTCGAAGTTTGATGACCTTTTTTTTTACTTCTCCGGGTTTAAATTCCTTCCTTCTCTGGGTGTATGAATCATTGGAAGTTAACCCGTTCCCTCGTACGACAATTCTGCGCCAGACGACATTGAACATATTTTGTTAAAATATAGAAAATCTCTATAATTGAATGGATAACTAACCTACGACTAAAAGTGAAAAAAAATGTGGCAAAAGGAGAAATTGCTCGTTTTGAGCAATTTCTTCTTTTGTAACTATGTTTTCAAAAACTATGTTTTGTCAGAAAGCGTCTATATGAGGTAAAGGGTTAAAGGCCTTTGCAAACAATGCAGATTTCATGTGAGACGGCTGGAATTGTCAACAAGGAAGAGTCGACTTTGTGAGATTCGACAGTGAAAGAGTTAAAACCGTACCAGTTTCTCTGGCCGTATGAATCATTTGAAAGTAAGTAAGGTTTTGGCATGTTTCAGATGGTAGACATGCATCGATAACATTTGGGAAACCGCTACGAGACTACCGTACACAAGCTGAATTACAAAACAAGCGCGACACATAAAAACCGAATTGCGATTCTCTCTCCACACTTATATGCATGAGAGTAGAGAAGCAATAAACACGAGATGCGTTTGTAATATTCTTTCTTTAATTGTTTAATTCTTTCAATTCCAAATGTCTCAATGTCGAATCTTCCATGTTGAAAATTTGACCACTAATTTTTTAGTCCAACAGAAAATTTGGTAAAATTCAATTGATATGCATTGCTTACAAAAGCCTTTAAAATGCCTTTGGCAGCGAAATGGTTAAACATTATATTGTAAAAACGACTGAGTTTCCCTTTCAAAATGCATACTTTTAGTTCAATCGAAAATCAGTGTACTTTTATCAATTTGTATTAAAATTTCCCCAGGTGAAATGTTCAGGTACATTCCAGACTTCTTGTACGAAGTTTGGTGCGGGGTATGGGAGAACCTGAGTCCTGACCGGAACATGGATGACCTTTTCAAATACGCAAAATACATCCGCCACGAGTAATACTGATCTACAAGCAAGTAGTCAATAAAAAAACAATATATATGAATTTACCTAGAAATGGTTGTGCATCTTTCCCGGATTGCATTGAAATAAGTGACAATGGATGTAAAGTCTTTGTTTTAAATAAGAATAGGATGCACTGGAACTGTTTGATTTGATTATTTGACCGTGTGTGAAAGTGAAACTAGAGTATGTGTAAAAACCAGTTTGGGCCTACCCCGATTGTGTTCAAAATTGACAGTAACCATCTGCGTTGGGTGAGTTCTTTCTTGCATGATGTGGAAAACCAGTTTGGGCCTACCCCGATTGTGTTCAAAATTGACGGTAACCATCTGTATTGGGCGAGTTCTTTCTTGTATAATACATGATCCCCCCAACATTTTCTTAGAATTATTTTAAAGCTAAGAGGTATCTTTTTTTCAATGATATATGCCTTTTTATATCGTGTTTTTAATGAGTAACGCTTAGAAAGTGTGGCAATTGAGAGTTAAAACTTGCTGATTCACATGAAAGCAAAGAAGGAATTTATTTGATGTAATGTGACCTAAATTATATTCCTTCTCTCTCTGTATGTATCAATGGAAGTTAAGTAACTTTTGGCATATTTAGCGTGATTTAACATAGTCACGAAAATAAATAATTACTTTGTCTAAAGCAGTTATATTCGATCCTCGGTTGAGTCATATAAAGGCATTTTAAAAAAGATGATAGTAAGGGTATGATTAATTCCTTGATAACAGTCTCCGTAGTGTAGTGGTTTGAGCGTCCATATTGGGGAGCTGGAGACCAGGGCTCGAACCCTTGTTGTGTCATTACACATACGTTAGCAGTGGTAGCATTGGCTTCCCCGTTGGCTTTCATGGTTGTTGGAATAGCTTTACGACAGATGAATCGGTGTCAGGATAAACTCTACCGGTAGTATTACTGGTTAACGACCCTGGAAGCGCCGTGATATAACATACACACTGTTGCAGCTGCTTGAGAAAACGTTCGAACAAACTAAAGCAAAACGTAAATTGTATATGTAAACATTAGTATTGACACCTTTTTTGTCAATTTTAATGACTTTTTTTTTTAAATTAACAAGTATCTCATGAATTCATTGATTGATTGATTGGTGTTTTACGCTGCTTTCAACAACACAAATCAGTTATATCACGGCGTTTCCTGGGTTAGTTACCAGTACAACTGGTCAATTAGTCTGACACCAGCCAGTCGGTCTTTATCCTAACCCCGCAGCCCTGAGCGTCAAGGAGGGCAGCCATTACTACAAATTTTAGTATTTTGTATGACCCGGTCGGTGATCGAACCCGCGACATCCCGCACCGGAGGCGGACGCTCTACCACTACAACATAGAGGCGGTTGCTCTTGGTGTACTGGGGTGTCTAATAGATTGCGTGACAGTGAATCTAGCATGTTTCTAATCTATTTCCACTTTATTTTTTTGTATTTCTACGGGTCAAGTCTCAGTGCAGTCTTCTAACACGTACTCATGTTTTATCTGTACAAGAGCGTCGTATCATGCGATATTCTTCGCCATTGTGATTTAGAATAAATGGAAAAGTTTGCGAGTTTTGATTATCCGAGGGGTGGATCATGAAGTAGTAGGACTTTTGACATAATTTAGATGTGAATCATACTTATTAGAAATATTCTTAATTTAACCCTTTCCCACATGCGTACGATGTCTTACACCTCTGCATCAGACGACTATTGAAAACATTTTAGAAAAAGTAAAATTGTCTCCTAATGTGCAATTTCTCCTGTTGCGACAATGTATTCAGCTTTCTTCAATAATTGTACTTCTTTTTTTTTAATAGAGTTTCCATATTTTACGTAATATTTTCACAGTTGTCTGCTGCATATTTCTTGTATATGGTTTAATAACATTTTAATATTAACATGACACGCATGTGACAGATTAATATCAGGGGTCAACGTCGTTTAAGGGTGTTGTTTTAGTTGGGGACAACAGTAGTGTACGTTTCGTCTGTATACATAAAGATATTGGAAACAGAAAATTATTGGGCCAACTCGTGATTCTGTCATCGCTATGTTTTATTGAAAACATTTCGTTTGGAGTTCGTGAATACATCTAAAGGTTTACAAGTTTCAAGTTGTATTCAATTTTTCACTAGAAGGTCACAGGCCCGTGTCGTAAGTATAATATACACGATAACACAAGAAGGCTTCTGGTATAACTACAACATGATGACACAGTTTGTATGGAATGTATATACAGAAGTCCAAATAGTAGTTTAGATAACAACAACAAAATGTTAGATATGATATACCAAAAACTATCATTAGGTTACTCTCACTATTTATAAGTTGGAGACTTCAACTACAGACAGATAACTTGGGAATTATTTAATATCCAATCAGATAAGAACAGTTCTGAATATGCATTCATCCAATGTATCAATGAACAAATGATAGAAAACTTTACATGACAATCCTGGACTCTGTAAAAGTGCTACAATTTGACTATATATGCTCAGTCAGAGAGAATAAAAAAATACAATCCAAATACAACTTCAATAAAGCAAACTACATGTTGATCAGTGAAATATTACTCAAATGGAAAAACGGGAAAGAAGTGGGAGTGCAGCGGTCTTGCGATGATTTTAAAGAAAGCCTTAGCAATATTTAAGAAACACATATACCAATTAGTAAAATGAATCCTAAGAGGCTGAACCCCTATATCGACCAAGAAACGAATTATTAGTAAGAAAGGAACACATTGGAAAAAATACTGCCACTGTAAGAACATTGTAACATACAACAAGTACAAAACAGCCCGAAATGAAGCTACCCACCTTATTAGAAAGTCAAAGTACAATTATGAGAAGAAAATCGCTACTGACATCCGAAAGGATCCAAAAAGGTTTTGGAAACTCGTTCGGTCAAACTAAAAAACACGGGTATAAACTCGGTAGAAATAAATGGATTAAAAACAACAGATGACCAAACAATCGCGCAAGAGTTAAACCGCCATGTCTGCCCAGTCTTGACCATAGAAGAAGAACCTATTCCAAAAGCCCATATAAATGATAGTAATCCGCTAGAGGACATCGTGATTAATGAACAAACCACGCTCAAGGCTATAAGCGAAATCAATCCTACAAAATCACAAGGCCTAGACGAAATCCACCTAAGACTATTGTTTGAATGCAAAGGACAAATTCAAAAACAGTTAACCATAATCTACAAAACATGATTTGAAGAAGGAAAATTACCAAAACAATGGAAATATGCCAATATCGCACCGATTTTTAAATCAGGGAGTAAATTTAATGTAGAAAACTATAGACCAATCAGCGTCATTTCAATATGCTGCAGAGTAATAGAAAAAATAATAAGGAACGCAATAGTCAATCACCTAGAAAATAGCAAGATACTATCCAAATTTCAACATGGTTTCAGAAAGGGCAAATCCTGTACCACCCAGTTACTAGAATGTATAGAAGATCGGACCTCAACTCTAGATGAATATAATGAAATGGGCATAATCTACTTGGATTTCAAAGCAGCATTCGACAAGGTCAACCACAAGAGATTACTAAAAAAAGGTCTGGGCTCTGGGTATGAGAGGAAAGGTGTTTAATTGGGCTAAAGACGTCCTTAACGAACGCCACCAAAGAGTGGTAATTAATGGAACATTTTCGACGTGGGAAAGAGTTAACAGTGGTCTACCCAAAGGTAGTGTTCTTGGAATAGTTTTATTTTTAATATTTATTAATGACATTTTGGACATTCTAAATTGTACAGTAAAATTATTTGCTGACGACACAAAACTTTACTCAATAACTGATACTACAGAACAAAAAGAACTATTACAGATCAATATCTTCAAAGCTTGTGAGTTGGCCACTAAATGGCAAATGACGTTCAATGTGAACAAATGCAAATCCATGCACCTTGGACCAAACAAAATTAATTTGGCAAACAGAAATCTTGGACTCATAGTAAGGAATTTCTCATTCATGAATAAAAAAAATGCTTTTACTACTTTAGAAATCTCTAGTAAGGCCAAACCTGGAATATGCTTTGGTAATTTGGGGATCCTCATGTAAAACATATGCCAAATCAATTGAAAATGTTCAACGAAGCGCCACAAGGATCCTAGGAAATCTAAAAGGAAAAACCTATCCTGAAAGATTAATTGAACTAGGACTACCAACACTGGAATACAGAAGACTAAGGACAGATGTAGTACAAACGTATAAATTACTAAATGAAATCGATAAAACACCGATGAAATTACTAAACATGAGCAGCGTTGTTGCAACAAGAGGGCACAAATACAAAATATTTAAACCTAGAGCAAAGAAACTGATACGGAAAAAATGCTATAGTCACAGGGTTATAAATGATTGGAAAAATCTCTCAGCTCAGATAGTCGAAGCAAATTTCAAACAGGTAAAAAGAAAAACTGTAGCAGAAAAATCTAACTACTTCCTACAGACACCAATTCTGCAGCGGGCGGTTCTGAAATTATCAGGGCAGTGAAGGGAAAATTCAAACAAATTCAAACAAATTCAAACAATAAATGAGACTAAATTGGAAGCGCTCGGACAAGGTAAGGGATCCGCATTACGATCGATTTCTCCCTTGTCAGATTGATTCCATATGTCTAGTTGGTTCCGACAGACGTCTGCTGTAGTGGCGTCAGTGTGAGGGAAGGGGCTAGGCGAGTACAAAACGTGTGTGTCATAGACAAATATGTATAGTTGTAAATAATTTTTAAAACAAAATCCATATTAGAGTGTAAACCTAAAATGAAAGTAACAGTAATAAATCACTCTTGATTAAAAGACTGAATACAACCCATGTGATTAAAAATAATCACATAATTCCAACATGGGAAAACAAACAATTAAAGGACCGACAAAAGCTTAATGCTTATAAGTCTTAAAAAAACCTTATCTGGTTTCTTAAACTACATGAACTACATGAATATACACGTGCTCATTTGTACATTTTCATTTTTAGATTTCATTTCATATTCATGCATGTTTATATGTACCTAAATACATACACATACACATACATATCCTTGTATCCATATGTACATGTCCATACGCAAGCAAAATACGAGAGGAATATGACTTAAATATACTTACATATAGTAGCAAACAGTAAGCATAAAAAGTAATTATGATTAGACAATTAATTAAATTTAATTAAAGTGGTAGTTGTTCGGTAGACATATATCTTAACATTGTTTGGTATTTTACGCTGCTTTCAACAGTTTCTCATCTTCAGAAGAAGAAAAAAATTGTAGTATATCTCTACTTTTGTCAAACGTCGGAAAGAACGATGGCCGTACTGGTGATATTGGAATGATGGAATAGAATATAAAAAAGGCTTTATTAACAAATGCATTTTACAGATATACATCGGCATTGACCCTTCTTGTCCACATCCAACAATTGTGAAGTAGACAACTGCGAAAACATCTCACCAAAAGTACGGAAAGTATCTAGTGATAAAAGTGTAACATTTGACAGTTGAAAACATTGTGGATAAAGAAGGACTTGCTCTCAATATGAGCAATTTCTCAGTCTGCCACAGTGTTTTCAAAAGTTGTCTGCTGCAGAGGCGTCATAAATCGTCTGTATGTGGGGAAGGGTTAACCATCCATTTGATGCATTTTACAGTTAGATATCTGTATTATATATCCATTTGACGTTAATGGATCTTTTATTGATAGCATAATCATAATCGTGTCACGCCACACGGAAACAGACCTTCAAGTGGATTAAATATAAATGGTATTACACGATGATATTGACCTGATCATTACCTCTGTAATTATATCAATCTAGGCGGTGTGGATTGCGAATTCGATCCCCGGCCGGGTCATACCATAGACGTTAAAAAGATCATCTCTTTTCACAAATTGCCGAGTTATTTTTACCTTTAGTTTACACTTTTCTTCAACATCTATTGTCCTATTTTATATCGTCTCGTGTCGTGCGAAAGGTCTCGGGTTCGATCAAGGCCGGGTCTTACCAAAGACTTTAACAAACTGAGCAATGACTTTCCCTCATTAGCGATCAGGGTTGTGGGGTTAGCATACGACTGACTCGCTGTTGTCAGGATAAAGGGACCAGTAGTACTGGTAACTCAACCATGAAACACGGTGCATGCATGTATGAGCCTCCTATATCGAGGAGTGAATATTTAACCTCTGGTCAGTTACGTGTGACAAATTGAAAAGTACAAAAGGTGAAACACAACTGTGTATATATTTCATCTATTTTTCCGAAGACTCGGTTACTTGAATTACTAACCGATTAATCGCTGACATCACTAGTTCTAATGCATCTGCGTACAGTGAATGCTCGGGTAAGTCTGGGTTATGTAGCATACTTAGTCGTATCGACGAGTTATAGCCGATCAATGCTAAATTCATCTATGTACTGTTAGCATTTATGTACTGTTAGGTTCTTAGTGCATTTACACGTAAGTGTGTTTTATGAAAAGCAAGACAGTGTTAAAGTCATGTCAAAAAAGTAGCACAGTAGCAGTTTCGATTGCTTGAATGAGCAATTAGACTACTGCGAAGATGTTTTCAAAACATTTTTCTGTTCTAGAAAATCTTTCGAATTACTTTATAAATTCGAATTATCACATGTTCGAGTTATCGCCAGTTCACTGTAGATGGCAAAAGCACGCATTCTATAGGGACTTCAAGGAAGCCTGTACGACTAAATTGCTGGCAGGCCTGAACCAAATATCATTGAAATCACACTTCAATTCGTTGTGCGTATATTCGATCTGACGACATCCCATAAAAGGTCATTCGAATTGACCGTAAAGGTCACATTACATCAATTAAATTCCTTTCTTATTTCGATGAAAATCAACCAGTTTCAACCCACAATTGACACACTTTCTAAGGGTTTTACAGGTAGAACATTGAAAAGAGTTACCTCCAAGCTTTAAAATCACCCAAAGAAAGTTGGGGGCCGAGTATTATGCAAAAATGAATTCCATCCGCGAAGACGGTTATCGACATTTTGAACGAAATCGGGCTGGGGAGAAACTGGTTTTTCACAGACTCTCTTTCACTTTCAAACAAGGTATAAATACTTATAATTATCAGACCAAACATTTCCAGTGCATCCTATACATATTTACAATGAATTTAAACTAAATGTCATATGAAATATGCGTGAGCAGGTGTTCGTTTTTCTGTCCTGTCAAATCGCACGATACAAACAACGCTCGATTTTGCTTTCAAAATGGTTGCTTTACAGTCGGAATACTCGGATATCTCGTGTTGATACCAAACGATGCTAATGTCAATCTGATACAACCTGTAATGGAGAGTCGTCAGATATATACACGCGTTAGTTTATGTCTGGTTTAAATGAAATTGGGCAAAACCTGATCATGAAGCCTGGAGGCGCCGGCTGCCCTTGGTCTTCTCTGGTCACAAAACCGCCTCGATGGTGTGGAACGTCCGCTTCGGCTGCGGGAGGTCGTGGGTTCGATCTTCGGCAGGGTCATAGCAAAGACTTTACAATTGGTAGAAAATGGCTGCCTTCCTTGGCGCTTCAGGGTTGCTTGGTTAGCATTTCCAGTAGAACTGGTAACTTACACAGGAAACGCCGTGAAATAACTGAGAAAAAGGTTAAAAGTGGCGTAAAACACCAAACAACCAATCACTCAATTTGGTCAATAAGTCCCTAAGGTTGGGTTTCGCGTGACGCGGCCCCTACTTAAATATCATTAGGAAATCCTTTCATGGCATCAAGGATTGGTAAGTGTTATGTTGCTTCAAACCCCCCTGCAATTAAGAAATAAAACATTCAAATACAATAGGTGATTAGCGTGATGCTACATAAGGATGGCCATAAATTCTGTTAACGTTTTCTTTTTTATGAAGAAGTACTTAAACCCTTACCCACACACAACATCAAATCGTCTTGAGAAAAAATGTAAATCTTTTTTTACATAAAAGTTAAGTTTAAGCATAGATTTGAAAACATTATGCCAACATGAGAACTTTGTGCTTGATAAGCAATTTCCCATTTTGTCAAAATGTCGTCTTCTGTAGATGCATCAAAATGCGTCACTGTGTGGGAAAGGATTAGATATGGCGCATGCGCAGCAGAATACTTTTGAAAATATTAATGCAAGAGGAGATATGGCCCCTGATGAGCAATTTCTCCTCTGTGACATTGTGCTTTTGTCACAATGTTTTAATTGTATTCAGTAATTAAACTTTCATTTATAGAGATGTCAATATTGTTTATCTCGATTGAGTCGTCTGCTGACGATTTAGTGTATGTTGGAAAGGGTTACGAACAATGCGTTCATTACACAATGCGTTCATTAGATAATGCGTTGAGCGTGCCTTCGCATGAGGAGGAAGATTATTTTTCTATAAACCTATTTTTCTTTTATAAAACATACTTTTAGCAAACATTTATGGACAGCAATAATTATTCGAACAAAGACGTCTGTCGTATTGACCCTGGGAGTATTCATTCGATTCAGATGTTCTGAATTACATAAATAACATCATTCCTGTCAAGAATTATAGTTAAATATTACAATGTTAGGATCTCGATTTGATTATTTGGAGTGAACACCTTCACTCATACATATTTTGGCGCCTCTTTAGTAGACAACATTTGAAAATTTATTCAACAATTATACTTCCATTTAAAGAGTTTCCGTTTCTTTAAGATGATATCGTCTGCTGCTTGTTTGTCGTAATGGGGGAAAAGTAAAACGCCGTTTGTAATCATTGTTTGGAGGTTATTTTCCATCTAACCGTGAGTGTCATGGCTTTCTCGCACCATTACTCCGCACTACATTCTTCAAATGCATCTGGATACCTTCTCACACAGAAATAAGACCAAACCAATTCTCTGTACGTGTATTGGATCTGACGACCCCGCATACAAGGTCGTCACGAATTGACCCTTTACATTTAAATATTATGTACAATCGAAACACTCGTCAATCATCGCTTTTCTTTCTTTCTGATTTATACGGGTTATTTCCTCTTTCGATGCCATACCAAATACATTACAAATGGTAGTAATGGATGCCCTCCTTGGAGCTAAGGGTTGCGGGGTTAGCATGACAACTGACTGGCTAGTGTCAGGATAAATGGACTAGTAGTATTGGTAACTTACCCAGGAAACGCCGTAAAATAACTGAAACATTGTTTAAAGCGGCGTGAAACACCAAACAATCAATAAATCCACAGTTGGTTCATAAAGGTTTTGAAGGTCACATAAAGATTGGCTGACGATAAGGGCAATCTGAGACGATATGTATCAGATCAGACGGACAGCCATTAGAGCTATACGAGCAATTGCTATTGAAATGTAATTTGTTTTGTGAATTCGACAAGCGCATGCCCGATCGGTAGTGCTCGGTGTGTTAATGAACATCTGAATACGCCCCTAGGTATCTATTTCATTGAGCCGAGCCCCGGTAGATCAGTCGGTAGCGACGCGGGCTGTCAATCCAGGGGTTGTGAGTTCGAATCCCAGCTCGGCCAACTTTCTTTCCGACGATTGACAAAAGTCAATGCGACATGCGTCATTCGTCTTCCACCAATGGGCTAAGTCTATGTGGAAAAGCAGCCAGTTGCTTGGGAAGATTGTTGTGTGGAGTACTGGTGTGAGAAAACCAGGAAATGCATGAGTAGGTGAACTGGCCGCCGTGATATAACTGAGAAATTGTTGAAAACCCCAATCAATCAATCAATCAATCAATCAATCTATTTTATTGAACGCACAGAAGATAGTGGATGGTATCAAAATTGTCCTAAGTCACCGCGTGCTTGGCCGGTGCTATTAACTCTTTCAGCGCCAAAGGCAATATTGAGCTTTTTGCAAACAATACAGATTCAGGTGAGTCAGCTCGTAACGAGCTGTCTCACCTGAAATCTGCATTGTCTGGCAGTGAGTTATAAAAATATTCCAAAAATCCTTTAACATGAAAATAGAGTCGTCCGAGTTTGAACATGGAATAGTCTACTTTAAACAATTCGGCGCTGAAAGGGTTAAGAAGCTGTTATAAGATTTGTGAATTCGGCTAACACGTGCCCGAGTGCTCGGTATTTTAAGGACAATCTAAACACGCCCCCCAATGTAGCCATGGTATTAAATGAATCAACACAGCTTGACGGAAGCTATAGGCGACAGTTTTACGGGGACATTTCCGCGGATTTAAATCTTTCAGCGCTAATTGTAAAATTTATGTTTTTGCTAAACAATACAGCTTGATGAGACAGTTTGTCACGAGCTGTCTCACCTGAAATCAGCGTTGTTTGACTTTTACTTATCACACGATTCCAAAACTCTTATAAAATGAAACATGGGGTCAACCGATTTTGAACCTGGAAGCGTCAATGTTAGGAAATACGGTGTTGAAAGAGTTATAGACGGTCTGGAATAACTGGTATCCTGTGTAGAATTCTAATGACGAGTGTGATAAACAACTTAGTTGTTGAGGAGTTTATTCTAGTTTCGAAAAGTATGTTTGCTTTGGATGATATTTACGTCTCTTTCAACAGTATTTTAGTGGCGTTTCCTGTATACTTAACCTGTTTGTTGTGTTGAGGTTTGACTACTCTTTCCAACATTATTTTTTGTTATATCAGGGCTTGTCCTGCGTACTTTACGAATTTGTTTAATTGGGGTTTTACGCCGTTTCTAACATTGTTTCAAATATATCACATCGACAGTTTACGGGATCTTGATCCCTGGGTAAACTAACAAGTGATAGGCTAGGAAAAGTGTCAAGTCAAGCCCACCCACCACCCTTATAAAGACACTTAGATAAATAGTTTTTTATTATTTATAACGGGTATCTCATTTGCATATTAATGTCTGTCTGTCTGTCTGTCTGTCTGTCTGTATGTCTGTCTGTCTGTCTGTCTGTCTGTCTGTCTGTCTGTCTGTCTGTCTGTCTGTCTGTCTCTCCTGACATATGCAGTGTTTTTGTCACTTAGACATTAAACTTTACAACATTTCCTGTTGGACGATAAATGGAGTGAACCAATGTTCAACATGGAATTGTCGTTCTTGTGAAATTCGGCAGTAAAAGTGTTGAGATGGACGCAACATAGTTTGTGATCAATTTAAACTCCCGAAGAATGTATATGACTGATATATCGATGAAAAAGAGTGTCTTTATTCTCATTAAACACTATAGACACATTTTACCACGAAGTCTAGAACGCAGACAGATATATCAAGTTATAATAGTGTGACCTCATCCATCGTTTTCCTGTCTAATGATAACGTATTTCAAGACGACAACAGTAAATTGATACAAACACGTTGACATTTTCCGTCGTACAGACGTAATCTGGCGCATGTGCAGCAGAATACTTTTGAAAACATTAATGCAAGAGGAGATATTGCCCCTGGTGAGCAATTTCTCCTCTGTGACATTGTGCTTTTTTCTCAATGTTTTGTCACAATGTTTTAATTGTATTCAGTAACTAAACTTTCATTTATAGAGATGTAAATATTGTTTATCTCGATTGAGGAAAGGGTTACCAACCATACTTTCATTACACAATGCGTTCATTAGATAATGCGTTGAGCGTTTCTTCGCATGAGGAGGAAGATTATTTTTCTATAAACCTTTTTGACTTTTAAGAAACATACTTTAAGCAAACATTTATGGACATCAATGATTATTCGAACACACAAGTCGGTCGTATTGACCCTGGGAGTGTTCATTCGATTCAGATGTTCTGAATTACATAATCAACATCATTCCTGTCACAAATTATAGTCAATGTATTAATGTTTAAATCAGGATGTGTTTGATTAAAGTAAACCGTTTCTCTCATACGTATTTTGACGCCTCTGCAGCACACAGGTTTTTATTCAACAATAATAATTACATATATAGAGACTGTCCGTATTACTTTTTCGTAGATGTCGTCTGCTGCAGAATTGTCGTGGAATAGGGTTAAACGCCGTTTTTTATCATTATTTGGAGTTATTTCAATCACCGTTACATATTAATAAACCTGATTAGATGGAGAATAAGCAAGCGTTCAATAGACACTAAACCAGAAACATTTTTAGTGAAAACCCGGCATGTTTTAGTAATTTACCGTGAAAATCAAGAATGTTTTAGTTATTTACCGTGAAAACCAAGTATGATTTAGTAATTTACCGTGAAAACCAAGTATGTTTTAGTTATTTACAGTGAAAATCCAATATGTTTTAGTCATTAACAGTGAACATCCAGTATGTTTTAGTAATTTACCTTGAAAACCAAGACTTAGTATGTAATTTACCGTGAAAACCCAGTATGTTTTAATAATAAACCGTGAAAAACCAGTTTGTTTTAGTAATTTACCGTGAAAACCCAGTATGGTTTAGTAATTTACAGTGAAAACCCAGTATGTTTTAGTAATTTACCGTGGAAACCAAGAATGTATTAGTGATTTACCGTGAAAACCCAGTATGTGTTAGTAATTTCCGTGAAAACCAGGTATATTTAAGTCATTTACCGTGAAAACACAGTATTTTTTAAAAACAGTATTTTTTTTTAATAATTAATTTACCGTGAAAACCAGTATGTTTTAGTAATTTACCCGAAACCCAGTATGTTTTAATAATTGACCTTAAAATATAGTTTATTTTAATAACTTACCTTGAAAAATTAGTATGTTTTTGTAATTTACCGTGAACAACCAGTATGTTTTACCGTGCAAACCCAGTATAATTGTTGTTATTTACAGTAAAACCCAGTGTTTTTTAGAAATTAACAGTGAAAACCCCGTATGTTTGATTAATTTACCGAGAAAACCCAGTATTTTAGTAATTTACTGTGAAAACCCAGTAAGTTAAATTAATTTACCGAGAAAACCCATATATTTTAGTAACTTACCGTGAAATGCAAGTACAATTTAGTAATTTACCGTAAAACCACAGTAAACTTTAGTAATTTACTGTAAAAAACAAGTATGTTTTAGTAATTTACCGTGAAAACCCAGTATAATTTAGTAATTTACTGTGAAAACCCAGTATGTTTTAGTAATTTACCTTGAACACCCATTATGTTTAAGTAATTTACTGATGAAAATCCAGTAAGTTTCGGTAATCTTTTGTGAAAACCGAGGCTCCATAAAATGGGCATTCAATTAACGTGTCTCATGAACGCTGACCTTGGATGTTTACAAGTTTGTCTTAACGCACCGACTAGTGCGAGTCAGAAGCTATTATTTGTTTTGTGAATTCAGTAAGCGCATGCCCCGACCGCTAGTGCTCGTTGTGTTTATGACAACATGAATACGCCCAAGTGAGCCAAGTAATTGAACGGACGGATGATAGTGGCTAATATTCAAAATGTCCTGATTCACCGAGTGCTCGGCGAGTGCTAGTCAGAAGATGTATTTTATTTTGTGAATTCGGGAAGTGCATGCCAGATCGCTAGCCACGGTATTGAACGGACGGAAGCTCGTGGCTGGTATCTTAATCGTCACAATTCACCGCGTGCTCGGCGAGTGGTACTAAGAAACTGTACTACGATTGGTGAATTCGGCAAGCGCAAGCACGAGTACTCGATTTAAAAAGGACAATCTGAATACGCCCCAGCCAGCAATAGTATTAAATAACTCAACATAGCTTGACGGAAGCTATAAGCGACAGTTTTACGGTTCATTTCCGTGGAAGTAACTCTATCAGCGCCATTGGTAATATAAAGGTTTTGCAAACAATACATATTCAGATGATTCAGATCGTTACGAACTTTAAATCAGAATTGTTTGACATATAGTTATCACCATCTTCCAAAACTCTTATCAAATGAAACATGGAGCCGCACCGTTTTTTAGCACGGACTATTCTTCGTTAGGAAAGTCGTCGCGAATATAAAACTATTGGAGGAATGGACTGATTAAGTATAGGAAATTCGTCGCTGAAAAAGTCCTGGAGACATACTGGGATATTAGTAGAACTTGAAAAATCTATCAAAGTTGGCATCGGTTTTTCTTTATCTGAAAATGTTAAATCATTTTCCCACATGCATACGCATTTTGACGCATTTGGAGTAGACGATTTTTGTTTAAATATAGTAAAAATGAGAAAGTGCTCGTCCGCGATTATAAGATAGCATTTGCGAATAAATATAGACCAATATCAGTCTGAACATTCGTGCTGTCTAATCTTAGTCGACATGTTTAGCTTCTGATCCATTTCATCTTAGTAATATATTTGATAAATATACAAGAACCTGCGAAATACAATTATCAGGGGAGTGGGTGATTGTTTGGTGTTCAACGCCGCTTTCCCCATTATTTCAGTCATAGCACAGGTTTACCTTGGTAGCAACTACTGGTCCATTTATACTGACACCAGCAAGTCAGTCAGTTATACTAGCCCAAAAATCCTGAGACTACCATTTTAAAAAAAAGTATTTTGTATGACCCGGCATGGGATCGGACCCGCAGCACTCGTGGTGGACGCTCTACCACGAGGTACTGTCGCAGAAACTCATCAGCCGGATATGGTTGAGTATAAGATGTAAGAAGGATGGGCGTTACTTGTTTGTTATGGATGGTAGGGATATTCGATTACTCAACCAATCGCTATATGAAGTAGTATAATATGTAAGAAGGATGGGCGTTACTTGTTTGTTATGGATGGTAGGGATATTCGATTACTCAATCAAACGCTATATGAAGTAGTATAAGATGTAAGAAGGATGGGCGTTACTTGTTTGTTATGGATGGTAGGGATATTCGATTACTCAACCAAACGTTATATGACTTTAGTATAATATGTAAGAAGGATGGGCGTTACTTGTTTGTTATGGATGGTGCGGGTATTCGATTACTCAACCAAACGCTATATGACTTTAGTATAAGATGTAAGAAACATGGGCGTTACTTGTTTGTTATGAATGGTGCAGATATTTGATTACTCACCCAAACGCTATATGACGTAGTATAAGATGTAAGAAGGATGGGCGTTACTTGTTTGTTATGGATGGTGCGGGTATTCGATTACTTAACCAATCGCTATGTGACGTAGTATAAGATGTAAGAAAGATGAGCGTTACTTGTTTGTTATTGATGGTGCGGGTATTTGATTACTCAGCAAAACGCTATATGACGTAGTATAAGATGTAAGAAGGATGAGCGTTACTTGTTTGTTATGAATGGTGCGGATATTTGATTACTCACCCAAACGCTATATGACGTAGTATAAGATGTAAGAAGGATGGGCGTTACTTGTTTGTTATGGATGGTGCGGGTATTCGATTACTCAACCAAACGCTATATGACTTTAGTATATGATGTAAGAAACATGGGCGTTACTTGTTTGTTATGAATGGTGCGGATATTTGATTACTCACCCAAACGCTATATGACGTAGTATAAGATGTAAGAAGGATGGGCGTTACTTGTTTGTTATGGATGGTACGGGTATTCGATTATTCAACCAAACGCTATATGACGTAGTATAAGATCTAAGAAGGATGGGCGTTACTTGTTTGTTATGGATGGTGCGGATATTTGATTACTCAACCAAACACTATATGACGTAGTATAAGATGTAAGAAAGATGGGCGCTTTATGATCAATTTATCCTTTACCGCATAGTTTTAAAAACGTCGTCTACAGATAAAGGGTCATAGATGCGCGTGTAAATCGGATAGGGTTAACTGACACGTTACGCGGAATCTCTGTATAATTAGACTGAAACGATTGATGGTGCCACAATGCTCGGATTGGTATCATCTGTCTGCGACCATGTGTGTCATTGAAGCTTTGATTTCTATATCAATGGACGATAAGTCAATAATTATTTCCTGCTTTCCCCAATTACTTTGTACAATAAGTCTTTAGCAGAAGACGATCCCGGGTTCGAAGCCCAGTCGCGTTGGTCACGGCGGAGTGCTCATTGGCATGGCACTTTACCTAGCCTGGTGCTGGTTTGATCACCGAAAGATCATGAAAACATGAACTTTCGTGATATAACTGTTGGTCGATTGATTAATTAGGCGGTGCTCTAGATATGGGGGGTTTTGCATGTTCTTAAATCTTTATTTAACCCTGAAACCCTATAATGTGAGTACTCAAAAGAA
The DNA here is from genome assembly GCA_031761405.1 of Serripes groenlandicus. Classification (NCBI taxonomy): domain Eukaryota; kingdom Metazoa; phylum Mollusca; class Bivalvia; order Cardiida; family Cardiidae; genus Serripes; species Serripes groenlandicus. The sequence goes on along the minus strand of JASEVX010000013.1, from coordinate 38,565,714 downwards.
CTCAGTGAGACGATTCTTTTGAGTACCCTCATCATAGGGATAAGTTGGAAAATACGAGAGATATTGTGTGAAAAGAGCTGAATACCCCTTTTCATTTGGACCTCTGATTTTGGGTTTAACGTCATTTCAACACATTTTCATTTATATCTCGGCGGCTGCGATAGCAAGGCGGGCTGTCAATTTAGGGGTCGTGAATGCGAATCCAAGCTTTGCCAACATTCTTTCCGGCGTTTTAAAAAAAAAACACCAATGCAACACGCGTCGTTCTTTTTCCACCAATGGACTAAAAGTCTTTGTCGAAAGCAGCCAGTTGCATGGAAAGACTGCTGTATGGCGAACCGGTGTGAACAAACCCATTAGGTGATCTAATTCACATTAGCAATCGCGTATGATTTACTCCTTATATACACATTGTCTGGTACCCGGCGTATTATAGTGAATTAGTACGTCTGGTATGAGGTAATATCATGTGAAAATCCCGTTTTGGTTATTCCAAAGTCTACATTTCTATACCAATGAATAGTGACCTCCGACCTTGGCGCTGAGGGTTGCGGTGTGGTATTACGACGGATGAGGTGGTTTCATATAATAATCGTACCGGCATTACTGGTTACTTATCCCAAGAAACGCCGAGTTATGACTGAGAACTTTTGAAAGTGACGCAAAACAAAATAACTTAAACCCCAATCTAGGATGTACAGAAGAATAGAAAGCAAAGGAGGCAGGGACAAGCGTCTACTAACCCTGAGGGGAAAAGTTAATAGCCTGTTTTTAAAATATCTAAAGTTACAGATGCCATTCGTTTATCATAACGAAAATTTCAACCATCATATGAGCGACAACGAAGAGTATATATCCGCGCAGTCTAATCTGGTTTTGCACGTTTGACCAATGATATGATGAAGGTTTAGAAAAAAAATATTTCTGTAACCCTGTATCCGTTTTGGATCATTTAGTATGGAAGCGAAAGTAGGTATTTTTATATGACACGTATAATAATTACTCTAATGGTCAATTTACGCCAAATACATCCGCAGTCATGTTGATCTACACCCAAATAGCGCCTAAACAAACTTTGTTTGCATAGAAATCAATAATTTCCGGTGCATCCTAGAATGTATACATCACCAGAATGCATTGAATATATGACATTGATTTTAAAATCATCGTAAATGTGTATAGGATGCACTGGAAATGATTGATTTGATCCCTTTTAGTATTTGACCTTGTTTGAAAGTGAAAGTAAAGAATGCTAAACACCGGTTTTGTTCGGGACTGATTTGGTCTAAAATGACGGTAACCATTTCCGCCTGGTGAGTTCTTTCTTGCATAATGCATGACCCCCCCCCCCCCCCCAAAAAAAAACATTTTCTTTGGATTGTTATCTTAGAGGTAACTCTTCTCTATGATATATGGTGTTCGTTCTACATGAGAAACGCTTAGAAAGTGTGCCAGTTGAGGACTGAAACTGGTCGATTTCCATGGAAACAAAGAAGGAATTGATTTGGTGTATTGTAACCTAACGCTGATTTTCCGGGAGCACCGCTCATATAGAAATTAGAGATGTTTGTTGTCCTCGATTGTAGGATAAGAAGAAACAGGATAAAAAGTAACAGGACAAAAAGCAACGGACAACAAGAATCAGGATAAAAATAAACACATTTTCAAAAATACAATACAAATCAATAGGTTTAAGTCTACACATATGAAGAAGACACAAACTAGCAGAGGATTAATGTATCTTCTTGATATTGTAATGAATTTCTTTAATTTTGATACATTTTTGTGTGTTTTATACCTTAATGCATTGTTCAAAAAATTGAATCGGACTTAACTATTTACAAATCTACAAAAATATATGTAACTCAATTTAAAGTGCTAATATTTATTTCACTTTGCAATGTTATTTTATAGCAATTTCTCTTTTCACGCAATGATATATTCTGTCAACTATATTACAAATATTGTAGAACTGTTGCTAGTTTTCTGGCAGATGTCAAAAAGAGTTTTTGAAGGAAACATTATGGAAAAGGAGAAATTGCTTTATAATGATATTCAAAAATTTCTCCTGTGCACGTAAGTAATATATTTTCGTGCAGATATTCGAAAAGGTGGAAGAGAAACACTGTGGGGGAAAGTGAAAAAATCATTGAAATTTCAGATAAATAAAGTTAAAATTTCGCAGAAACATAACATAAATTTCTAATACATTTTTGAAATGTGGTTTATTATATGTTACCCAAATGTATTAAAGAAAGAAATCAATTAATTAAACCTGAAATGAAAATATCAGAAACTGTTGCCTTTTGTCTGTTACCTGTTATTCCGGGCAAAAACTGTTACTTTTTGGCCGTTGCTTATTATCCTGTTTCTTTTTGTCCGATTACCGGTTGTCCTCGATCATTTTGGTTTACCGGACCCTGTTTTACTTAAAACCTCGATATAGCCATTGACGCCTTACAACACACTGGGTTGTATAACTGTGATTCTAATTTAATTTCTTTTTTAATATAATAAAAAAATAAGAAAAATAAAATCAAATCTAACACATATTATCATATTTCACTAATTATTCGAATGATTATTTTTTTTTCTTCCAGATTTAATTCCAATTTATAGTAATGGTCTTTTTTATAATAAAACATTACTTTGCTTTGGTTGAATGGAACTATATTAGTTATTAACTTACAATGACGAACGTTTCCCCTTAAGTATAAAAAAGTTTCCAATTTCAAATATGGGAATTGAATTTTTTTTATCCAAGGAATAAATATACAATAAAGAATTTATGAAATCCTCTAACATTAAGTTCGAATTACAATTTTCAATTTCGTTTCGGATTTTTTCATTTAATTGTTCGATGTCAATTAGACGAAGTGAAGTTCCAAACTTGGAATGTGGGTATTATATCTAGATATGGCTATACTGCATTTGCTAAAACACTGTTGCACCTATTTTTAAAGTGCATGTTTTTTTTAATATAGCTTGAATCAAACACTGAAACCTATATATATATAAATTATAACTTTTTATAACGTATTCCCTCCAATTGCACTGATTTAACTTAAATCACATCATTTAAGCCCCAGTCACACCGACCTCACCGGACTGTCCCGGAGTGTCCCGGACTGAAATTTGGCCGATCCGGGGTCAGATCCTGTTGGCTCCGATTTGATTCCTGTTCATCCGTATTGGTGCCGTGTTGGGGTTCGGGTTTATCCGGGACAGTCCGGGGGAGAGTCCTGGGATGGTCTGTCATGGTTCGGACACCATCCCGCGAATTTTAAACTTGTTAAGCATTGTGAAAACGTGAATCTCGCGAGACCGAAGAAACAGCTAAGCAAACATGGGTAAGGGGCCAACGGGCTTTCTGATCCTCGCAGTCGGGTAGGCGTTGCGCGATAACAGTACGGACTTGTGAAGCAATACATAAAGAGGTTGTTATGAAAAAGAAATCTTATTTTCGATATGTAAGTCAGAAGATCAAATAGCCCAGTGTAGCATCAATTTACAAAGATGAAAACATTACAAATATAAACCATACAAGGAAGTACATGTCAAACATGGCCCAGTGTCATTTTTCAATACTAACATATAGCATTTGGAAAGACGAAATGTGGATTCGTGAACAATATTAACAAACATGATGAATTATAAAGTGATGCGATCTTCTAGATTCAAAGGACAATAAGGATCGTATATGATAAATATATGACACAAATTGATGGTCATATCAGGCAAATTGAAATCAAAGGCTATATATAGCAAACAATTACCAAATATAATATCACATAACAGCCAATCAGTAAAATACATAATAATATGTGCCTGCTATATTTCGTATATAATTATGGTTATTTCAAGATGATCACATGCTACTTGTAAGATATATGAGCCGTTCCACGAGGAAAACCAACGTTTATGTGACTCTGCGTAATGTATCGACACAGGATCAGCCTGTGCAATTTCGGCACAGGCTAATCCGGGGGCCGACACATTCCGTCTTAGGAGGATAGAGGAAAATATTGATTCCTAAAACAGAAAATCCACAGAGGCGAAAAGTGTATGTCCGGGTTAGCCTGCGCGGCATGCTTAGGCTGATCCGGGTCTTTACTTAAAGCAATCGCTCGATACAGGTGGTATATAGTAGTTGCGGTCGGGGTATTAGGTAATTAGTTGATTTTAATGTTTAAAAATGTGGAAAGTAAGCGCTCCGCTGCTGAGGTTCATTTGCATTGTCGAGTACTAAATATCCTCTTTAGACATCAGGAAATAGTGAACACACTTCTCAATTCATGCTAATCCAAAGTCATGGGATAAAACATTGCAATGATGACGTTAGGGAACTATGGAATATCACGACGTTGGTGGTAGATTCTTCGATATTTGTTCACGAAATTGAATTGTTATTTTTTTTGCAATCAACCTAACTGTATTTTGATTAATGTATATTTTAACGTTAGCTAGCGTAACGTTGTGGTTTGAACTAGCGTCTTAACACAATTATTAACTTCGTATCGTAGAGAGTTGTAGAGTTTATTCAATTATAAACTTGAGGCCTCTGGCCCAAAATTACAATATACAAATAATAATACAACTAAAGTTACAGTTGTGTCCCTTTTAATCACTCACTTCATCTGTTACTTTCATAATCATTCATCAAATGATATATACAGCTGCATAATTTTATTAATGTTGCTCGATCACATCACTTTGATGTACATTATGTAAGCTGACTTCTGTATTTGGGGGGCCTGTAACACCAATTAAACAAATATTGTTCTCGTTTATATTCTCGTATTTAGGGCATTTGTAAACTACATGATATTCATTTTCAATAAACAAAATATCAAGATGACTCTGGCTATATTAACATATTCTATCAATGCTTTATAAAACCCTGTGTCACCCTTGTTTCAATACAGGGTTTATGACTTGAGCATCTCAATTTTGCAAAAGCTTTTCTAAGTTTATAGGGAATATTAAAATAGAGAATAACTAACTGCATGTTTTTGATATAGAATTTATGGTCACAAGGGAAAAAAAGGGGTGTAATTTGGTTTAAAATCACGAAACCGTAGGTTGAGTGATTTTACACCAAATTACCCCCTCTTTCCAGAGTAACATAAATTCTATATCAAAAACATGCAGTTAGTTATTCTATTTATTATATATCAGGAATAAATCTCCCCTTTATTTTAAAGAAACATATAACAAAAAATGACTTGGCCTTAGGCGTATGAATGTTACGTAACCAATGACTGCATCATTTTAAGACGTTCCATGGCTGTTCCATTAATGTTTACGCCGCACGTTTAAATCAATGTTTTATGTCATTCTTTATATTTTCTTTTGTAAGTTTCTTAAGATGTATCATAGGATGACGTCTTAAAATATAATTGAAACACATTTTTATCTTATTTTCACTTTAATAATGATCAAAAATCATACTATCAACATTTTATATACAAGGGATAAAGAAGTTCCGGCAAAAATGATATCACCACTAGTGATGATATTTTAAAATTGATATTGATTTTATGTCACTTAAATTTCAATGCAACATTTGGATAGGTATGCAATAAACAAAGATATATATCTGTAATGAGTAGAGATTTGAAGCATTTATAGAAATCACAACGGCTTGATGTATGAATAGTGTGTTGTGCCAGTCCTGCTTGCAATCTTCAATTATTCTTTGTCTAAACTTGGATGCAAAAGTGTTAGCATTTCCAACATCTTGCGAAATCCAAGCAAATCTAAAACAGTATCTAAAGACAAAATGCTTTACATTTGACGCCCAAGTTTTCCTACCGTTATCATCTAAGTGTTTTAACATTTGAGTCGTCCCTGCGCAGACTGATCCGGGCCGACACATTCCGTCTCAGGGGAATAGAGCTATAGAGTAATGATTCCTGAAACAGAACATCCACATTAGGCGAAAAGTGACTGTACGGATTAGCCTGCGTGGTATGTTTTAACTGATCCGCGCAGACTGTTCCGGGCCGACACATTCCGTCTCAGGGGGATAGAGGTATAGAGTAATGATTCCTGAAACAGAAAATTCACATGAGGCGAAAAGTGTCTGTCCGGATTAGCCTGCGTGGTATGCTTTAGCTGATCCGATTCGATACTTTACGCAGAGTCCACAATGTTGGACGGCTCATTTTATAACATTGTTTAGGATATGGTTTTTGGTTCATTTGTAAGAGTAGATTTCCGTGTACAGATTGTTATTATTGGACAAAATAACGCGTCTTGTTAAAACCATTTCCCACTGGCAGACGCATTTCGTACGCATTAGCAGCAGACGACATTTGAACACATTGTGACAAAAGGAGAAATTGCAGATTACGAACAATTTCTCTTTTTGCCTCAATATTTTCATCTCTATTCGATAATATTTTCATCTCTTTTCGATAACCATAGTTTCCTTTAAGATATTTTCAGCATCTATGCTTTCACAGTCGTCTGCTGCAGATTTCTCTGTATGTGGGAAAAGGTAAAATGGATAGCTTCTAGGTTTTCTGGAAAAGATGAAACCATTATTTAATATTAAGTTAATATTGATTTGCAAGAATTGGTCGTCTGGTAGTATATACGTGCCAATATTTAACAATTTTCAACATACAACTTATCTGCAGCAGACGACTTTGAAAACATGGAACAACCCCACAAATGAAAGTGAAATTACTGGGAAAAAACCCTGAAAATATTGTGGCAAAAGAAGAAATTGCTTGTTTTGAGCAATTTATACGTTTGTCTAAATCTATTCAAAAGTCGTCTGCTTCAGAGACGTCAGAAAGCGTCTATGTCAGGAAAAGGGATATAACTGATCTTGGCCTGGTTTATAGGGAGTAAAATGTTTATTTGGTTCAAAACAAATGAAGAAAAGAACAAACTGAGATTAAACTGGTTTTAATATAAATATTTCTTTGAACTAACACGCTCTGTCTATAAAAAGAGTGTAAAGAACGACAATTATGCGAAGAAGAAACAAAACGGGTCTTTCGTACAAAAATTATTTCGTGTTTGAACATTTTAAATGTGTCATTAGATTCTCTACAGCCATTTTGCTTGCGATCTGTATATTGTTATGCATCATTGACACAAGGGCGCTCATCATTATGTACTTTTAAAACACACTCTCTGCCTATAAAGAGAGTGTACAGAACGACAACTATGCGAAGAAGAAACGAATCGGGTCTTTCGTATGCAATTATTTTGTCCTTGACAATTTTAAATGTGTCATTTGATTCCCAAGATGCATTTTGCTTGCGATCTGCATATCGTTATGCATCATTGACACAAGGGCGCTCATCATTATATAATTTTAAAACATGAGTAGACTAATGATTGGCAAGATTACTCATTTCCTGTTTATGATCAATAATTAGTTGGTTGTGTGTATGGTCAACCTACCTTAGAATGGAGATTGATCATAAACAATGAAAGGCTTCAGTTATATTTCAATGAGGGACATTCACTTCGTTGACAAAAAAATGCAAGTTATGATACATTTTCACTTGACCCCACGCCTGATGTTCTAATATGCCCCTCAGCTGATAACTGTTTTTTCAACTACTATAATGTAAGTGTCATGTATAACGGCAGTATGGATTTCCGGCGACATTGATGTGTTGCATTAACTTTCTCTTGTACTAAGTTCATAATAAATGGAAAAATTATGTTGCACTAGCGAGACATGGCTTTGTATTGTCTTCTTAGGGCGTAGTCAAATTGACATCTCTCTCATCTTTGGTCTCACGAGATATCAATGTTTTCCACACCCCTCGTAGACAATACCTAGCCCAGTATCGAAACCGCAACATAATATGCCCTATATATATTTCTGATACTGCGTAGATTCATAGAAATATCCGTGAATGAGAAAATTCCTAATTTCATAATGAGAAATAATTTCCATGGGATATGATCAGGCACGCCGGATGAAATGAAAAGACCTATAATCGCTAGCCGCGTTTCAAATTCAGTCTATCAAGGACGCCCTGTTTAAACACGGACATAAACTACGTATATAAACTCTCGTAAATATATGAGCCGGCCCACGAGAAAGACCAACATTGTGGACTCTGCGTAAAGTATCGATCCGGATCAGCCTAAGCATGCCGCGCAGGCTAACCCGGACATATACTTTTCGGCTCCTGTTCGATGAACCATTTAAAAAATGACGAAGAGCAACGGCGATTGCCGATTGAATAGGATTTATCAATGTATAGGGTCAAATCGAGACGACCTTTAATCTGGTGTTGTCAGATCGAATAGCCGTACAGAGATGATTTTCGGTCTGATATTAATGAGTTGACCAGGAAACGTCGGTCAATGACATTTAACGTAATAAAATAATAATAAAACTCAGACACAACCTACGTTTATAAGCGCTCGTATATATATGATGACTGTCTATTACAGTTTGTCTCATATTGACCTTTTCGTCAGACAATCAATTTGTCGCCTACAATATCGCTACGTATATCAACAGGGGAGACAAGTTCGATCAACCATTTAAAAAATGAGAAAGAGCAACGGCGATTGCCGAGTGTTCCGATTGAATAGGATATATCAATGTATAGGGTCAAATCGAGACTACCTTTAATGTGGTGTCGTCAGATCGAATGACCGTACAGAGATGATTTTCGGTCTGATATTAATGAGTTGACGAGGAAATGTCGGTCAATGACATTTAACGTAATAACATAATAATAAAACTCAGACACAACCTACGTATAGAAGCGCTCGTATATATATATGATGACTGTCTATTACAGGATGTCTCATATTAACCTTTGCGTCAGACAATCAATTTGTCGCCTACAATATCGCTACGTATCAACAGGGGAGACAAGTTCGATGAACCACTTAAACAATGAGAAAGAGCAACGGCGATTGCCGAGTGTTCCGATTGAATAGGATATTTAAATGTTTAGGGTCAAATCGAGACGACCTTTAATGTGGTGTCGTCAGATCGAATAGCCGTACAGAGAAGAGTGTTGGTCTGATATTAATGAGTTGACCAGGAAACGTTGGTCAATGACATTTAACATAATAAAATAATAATAAAAAACGACAATCAGACAGGATTAAACTCCACATATTCCGACCGTATAAGCAGCCTAATCCGGGCCGACATATTCCGTCTAAGGGGGATATAGGTATAGAGTAATGAAACCTGAAACAGAAAATCCACAGAAGGCGAAAAGTGTCTGTCCGGGTTAGACTGCGCGGCATGCTTAGGCTGATCTGGGTTCTATACTTTACGCCATAGTCCATAATGTTGGTTTTCTCGTGGGACGGCTCATTTCCGTATATTTGAAATGACACGCTTTGTAAAACCCGAAGCCCTAAATTCAGAGCTCTGGATAAGAAGAGTATTTCACATTCAAACATTCTTATTTGACCCTCAAACCGTATGTTGTGGGTACTCAAAAGAATCGTCTCACTGAGACAATTCTTTTGAGTACCCACAACATAGGTTTTAGTGGAGTAATAAGGGAGATATGGATGGACAAAGACCAGTTCACTTCTCCTTATCTAGTCCACTGCGGCCTATACATCAAATCAAATCAATGCTATAGTGTTATACGAGATCACTCGTAGCATATCAATCAGATTTATGTCAAATATTTATATCAGTCATTCACGTTTTTATATGAATGTCTCGTTCCAGAGGTTAATATATAATTACTCAAATGAATGAGCGGTCCTGCGGGAACCCATAGCTGTAGACATTTGCGACCAGTGTAGATCTAGATCAGCCTGTACCTACGCGCAGTCTAATGTCGATCAGCGCTGTTGAAGACTTTATAAATAGTAGTAATGGCGCTCAGGGTAACGGGGTTATCAGTATGACTGAATGACTGGTGTCATAATAAATGAACCAGTAGTACCGGTAACTTACCCAGGAAACGCCGTGATATAACTGATTAATTGCTGAAAGCGGCTTAAAGCACCAAACACACAATCAATATGCGCTGTTCGTCAAATGTTCAAGAAACCTCAGATGTTCATTGATCATGTAGCAGATAGCTATAATGGTGTTTGTGTATAGACGCCTTTAGGTACTGTTTACCTATGGCTCGTATCAGTTATTCCTGATTTGTATTCCTGAACTGGTTATATGTGGCAAATGAATTCAATCCGACAAAGACCCGTCAGACAGTCATATATAACACATACTCAAAGTATGATATTCCGAAATTAGGAGAAGGTCATGCGAAATCTGATCTTCGAGATTGTTCAGAGACCGTCAGTGATTTCCAAAGATGAAAAAGAGTATGTAAGTTATGTTATCAAAATGTAGTTGGAGCCAAACATCACTTCCTACTTATGTGTCAGTTGCTTTATAATTTACGTTCAAAGTATTTAAAACCTTTTATCTGCAGGTGGCAAAAACTAAATAAGTTTTTAACTAGTTGTCTTCTTAAAATGAGGAAATCGTAAATGTTGCTAATTATATAGATTGTGTTAACAGAAGAAGAAACAATGCTATCAATAATAAATGCGCAATACATGTTTAGTATTCACAATCGCAACACTCAGAATGTATAAGAATCCGACATCTTTTTATATTGAGACATGTATATATAATTTCAATAACAAATCTTCTCAACGCTATCATACTTATTGAAAACTACAAACATCGCGTACATTATTTGTGTTTGTGTATTTTGCTATTTCTCGTGCTATGTGTACATGACTACAAATTGAACAGTTTGTATTGGTATTGTATTGATTCATCCAATTTTAATTGGGAGTAGTATCGGCATGATATGATTAGAATACTTTTGAAAAAAAATGACGAAAAAATAATATTTCAAACCAGTGAGCTTAAACATTTGTTTGATTGTTACATTATTTCAAACCAGAAGCTTGTACACTTGAAACAAATGACGAAAACAATAATAGTTTAAGCCAGTGAGCTTGCCAGAAGCTTCTGTCAACTTGTGTAAATCATGACAGACAGATGTATGTTTTTATCTGAACCTACACTGATATCAACCCTTTCCTTCAGACTGACTCAGTTAATGGGCGAGTTCATATGGGATCCGAGAACAGCCCGAGTGCACTCGGAATCCATTTGAACGGCGATACTTTTAACCTTAGTGACGTCATTTTGACCTTTTGACCCGAATCCGAGTAACCCACCTCAAGCCTGGGGTTATTAGCATTTCAAAATGGCGACCAACGATGTTTACTACTCATTCGGAATACCTCGGTGATGAATGCTTTATCAATGCAGGCTGATCTGAGTCGATACATTAGGCAGAGTCAATTCTGTTGGTTTTCTCGTTGAACGGCTCGATTATTCTATCACACTTTATGTTCTCGTCATTAGTAACGACTTTTGCGCGTATGTCATGATAAACCTATCAGCATGACAAATCAGCTAACCAAACAAAAAAATAATCTATCACGCAACCTTATTGGACATTCTATCAGACTGTCTGTTCTGATCATTAGTGATAACTGATAAGCCATACATAAACTGACTTCCGTCATACAATAACGAGCGGCACTTCTCTCCGTGACGTTCACGTATTCGGGGACAACATAAAGCCTGACACGCGTGTGTCAGGATTACTTACAAGCTGGATAAACAAGCTAACCAACCAAACAAACAAATAATCTATTATATCACGTAATCTTATTGGAAATTCAATCGCACTGTCTGTTCTCGACATTAGTGGTACACGCTTTATAAAAACCAACATCTGAAGGCTTTTAATTTTTAGTTTCAGTAATAACGATCACATTTCTTTTGTATATATGTAGTTTGCCGAGCTCCGGTTGCTCAGTCGGTAGCGACACGGGTTGTCAATCGATTGGTTATGAATTCGAACCCCAGCTTGGCCAATATGCTTTCCAGCGTATGTTAAATATCACTTCATCAAGCGTCATTCGTCTTCCACCAATTGGCTTAAAGTGTATTTAGAATAGCTTCAAGTTGCTATGAAAGACTGTTGTGTGAATTATTGTTCTTAGAGAGTTTGAAAATACGTGGGTAGGCGAATGGGCCGCCATGATTTGAACCCCAAACCAATCAAGTATGTTCTGTTTTTCAGAGCTCTCGATAAGGGGCGGTTTGCATGTATTGAAATACTTATATGACTGTTTAACCCTTTTGTGTGGGTACTTAAAAGGTGTAACAAAGTAACAACTCATAATACATTTCAACTGGTTTATTAAGAGAAGTACATGTCCCAAACCCACGGCCAGACTGGCTACCTCTCATATGATTTCAGTGGTTATTTATACTAACTGCCTAACTGCCTCCATTAATTATGCCTCCCCCATACATGGCCGTGACATATTGTTTTTGCCCGTTCCGTTCGTCCTTCCGTCCTTCCGTCTGTCACACTTGTTTCCGCTCAATAACTGAAGAACGCTTAGGCGTAGGAACTTCATACTTGGTATGCAGGTTGGTCATGACCAGTAGCTGACCCCTATTGATTTTGATAACAGAAGGTCAAAGGTCAATGTCATGGTGACCTTGTGAGGTAACCGCTCAATAACTGAAGAACGCTTTGGCCGAGGAACTCCATTCTTGGTATGCATGGTGGCCATGCCCAGTAGAAAACCCCTATTGATTTTGAGGTCAGTACGTCTAAAGTCAAGATCACAGTGACCTTGAGCTGAAAGGTCACAGTGATAATGAGCTGATTTTTTTTTTTTGCTTAGGCCCAGGAACTTTATACTTGGTGTGCAGGTTGGTCACCACCAGCAAATGACCCCTATTCATTTAAAGGTCACTAAGTCAAAGGTCAAGGTCACAGTGGTCAAGTCACGTTCGTCACACTTGTTTCCGCTCAATAACTGAAGAACGCTTGGGCGTAGGAACTTCATACTTGGTATGCAGGTTGGTCATGACCAGTAGATGTCCCGTTTTGATTTTGATGTCAGAAGGTCAAAGGTCAAGGTCATGGTGACCTTGTGAGGTAAAAAATGGTTTCCGCTCAATAACTGAAGAACGCTTGGGCCGAGGAACTCCATACTTGGTATGCAGGTTGGCCATGCCCAGTAGAAGACCCCTATTGATTTTGTTTGATTTTGAGGTCAAAATTAAGGTCACAGTGACAATGAGCTGAAAGATTGTTTTTGCTTAATAACTGTAGAATGCTTTGGCCATGGAAGTTAATACATGGTGTGCATGTTGGACATCACCAGCAGATGACCCCTATTGATTTTCAAGTCACTATGTTAAAGGTCAAGGTCATGGTTACCTTCAGCTGAAAAATGGTTTCTGCTCAATAACTAAAGAATGCTTATGTCGAGGAACTTCATACCTGGTGTGCAGGTTGGTCCTAACCAGTAGATGACCCTTATTGATTTGTTGTTTGATTTTGAGGTCACAATATCAAAGGTCAAGGTCACAGTAACAATGAGCTGAAACATTGTGTTTGCTTAATAACTGTAGAATGCTTTGGCCATGGAAGTTAATAATTGGTGTGCAGGTTGGTCACCACCAGTAAATGACCCCTATTTATTTTGAGGTCACTAGCTCAAAGGTCAAGGTCGTGGTAACTTTCAGCTAAAAATAATAATAAATAATGCTTATGTCGAGGAACTTCATACCTGGTTTGCAGGTTGGTCATAACCAGTAGATGTACTTTATTGAATGTGTTTGATTTTGAGGTCACAAGGAAAATGTCAAGGTCACGGTAACCTTCAGCTGAAAAATATATGTTTTACTCAATAACTCACGCTTATGCACAGGAACTTCATACTTGGTGTGCAGGTTGGTCCTAACCTGTAGATGACCCCTATTGATTTTGATGTCAGTAGGTCAAAGGTCAAGGTCCCGGTGACCTTGGGCTGAAAAATGGTTTCCGCTCAATAACTGAAGATTGCTTGGGCCCAGGAACTTCATACTTGGTCTGCAGGTTGGTCACCACCAGCAAATGACCCCTATTCATTTTGAGGTCACTAGGTCAAAGGCCAAGGTCATGGTTACCTCCAGCTGAAAAATGGTTTCCGCTCAATAACTAAGGATTGTCACTGTTGCTTCATCTCCAGTCCAAAACTACAACATTTATCTCCATCATTTCTTTTCCTCCCCTACGACCACAAAATGGGGCGACAAGGGCTTTTTCAAAAAAGCAATCTCTAGTTATTGGTCAGATGTAATCAATCATACCAACCATCTTTACAAAGGATTGTATCCATGAGACGATTCTTTTGAATATCCATATCATAGGGTTTGGTTGGATAATAGATGGGATAGTGTAGGGAAGCATGCTGTATATCCCACGTTATATCATTTATAATCCATCATAACCGGTCTCCAGAGACTTGGAAAATGCTGTTCGACTAGTATGTGAACAAAGAAGATACTGATCAGACTGTGAAGAAGCCAATGATTTAATAAAAAAGTCCCACATACAGCGAATTTGCAGCAGACGACTCTGAAACCTTCCAGGCAAAACTATTGAGAAATCTCTTTAAAATGCAAATATATGCAAATCTAATTATTGTATATGTTGAAGAAATTCCTTTTTTTTAATTTTTCTTTATCAATGTTTTTAAAAATCATCTCCAGATGCAACAAAATGCGTCTGCAAGTGGAAAAGGGTTAATCTGCGTTTTAATCCCGCAAGTCGGGTTTTTCTCGTACGAGCGAGACTCATTTAATGGATGAAACCCCATCTTATGGTTAATGACATATGACTCTGTCAATTATCGTAGTTTGATTGAAGGTTAACCTTCCATGGGATGCAGACGACATTAGATTACCCCATGCAGCAGACGTGCTTTTAAAAACTTAGCGGCAATTAAGAAAAGTACCTAAAATGTTCAATTACGGCTTATCCTACAATGTTTTATGGGATTGAAGCTTAACCCTTTTCTGGATGCAGATGCTATCAGGGGCGTAGCTTTGCAATACTCAATGTGTAGGCCGTCTCGTGAGAAAATCAACATTGTGGACTCTGCGTAAAGTATCGACCTGTATCGGCCTAAGCATGCCACACAGGCCTACCCGGATAGACACTTTTCGCCTCCTGTGGATTTTCTGTTTCAGGAATAACTACTCTATACGTCTATCCCACTTTACATCTACAGGTAAAGCTCGATTATTTTGACAGTCTTTACTTTTCATCAGAATCGTACAGGATCAGGTACAGTCAGAAGTACATACATGTCATTCTGAATTCGAAAATATTTCATAACACAATTATTTGTCTTAGTTGTAAAAAGTCAACGAACCTTTCATTTACAAATTAACCAAAAGGATAATTGTAAAATCATTCCAACTAAGAATTGGCACATTTTAAAAATGTCATATATTATCACAATAATTTGAATTTCTCGGCAGAAAAGCTGTAATTCGTCATTGACTTGTTTCATTGGGCTAACTGTACAGTCTTGATAATATTTGTTGATTATTTCAACTAAGAATTGGCACTTTAAATGTCATATATCATCACAAGAATTTGAATTTCTCGGCAGAAAAGCTGTTATTCGTCATTGACTTGTTTCATTGGGCTAACTGTACAGTCTTGATAATATGTGTTGATTATTTCAGGGACACTATATTACTTACTATAGTGTCCCTGATTATTTCAACTAAGAATTGGCACTTTAAATGTCATATATCATCACAAGAATTTGAATTTCTCGGCAGAAAAGCTGTTATTCGTCATTGACTTGTTTCATTGGGCTAACTGTACAGTCTTGATAATATTTGTTGATTATTTCAACTAAGAATTGGCACTTTAAATGTCATATATCATCACAAGAATTTGAATTTCTCGGCAGAAAATCTGTAATTCGTCATTGACTTGTTTCATTGGGCTAACTGTACAGTCTTGATAATATTTGTTGATTATTTCAACTAAGAATTGGCACTTTAAATGTCATATATTATCACAAGAATTTGAATTTCTCGGCAGAAAAGCTGTAATTCGTCATTGACTTGTTTCATTGGGCTAACTGTACAGTCTTGATAATATTTGTTGATTATTTCAACTAAGAATTGGCACTTTAAATGTCATATATCATCACAAGAATTTGAATTTCTCGGCAGAAAATCTGTAATTCGTCATTGACTTGTTTCATTGGGGTAACTGTACAGTCTTGATAATATTTGTTGATTATTTCAACTAAGAATTGGCACTTTAAATGTCATATATCATCACAAGAATTTGAATTTCTCGGCAGAAGAGCTGTAATCCGTCATTGACATGTGTCATTGGGCTAACTGTACAGTCTTGATACTATGTGTTGATTATTTAGCGGGATTTGATGTTAATCAATATAGTAGAATATAGTTTTTATTGTGTATGGCAGATAATTGGATACTGAAAATACATGAAACGGTCTTCTCTTTCAATGCTTCTGATAGGATATTACCTGTAATTGTTTCAATGGGTTATACTTGTTCCTGTGCACTTTATTGTCTCTTTTCGATAATGGTAGTTTCATCGGCTATGTCTACGCTATGCGTTTCTAAATATCAATATGACAAACGACCTCATGTTTCGAAAAATGGCACGAATTTAAAAAAATAAAATGGATCAACATACAGTCATGTCATTCTGAATTTGAGAAATATTTCATTAATTCTAAAATACTTGTCTTTATTGTATAAAGACAACGAACCTTTGATTTAACAAATTACTAAATGGATATTTGTGAAAACATTCAAACCAAGTATTACCACTTAACATGTCATATATTATCAAACAAATACGAGTTTCTCGGCGTGAGAGCTGTCATTCTTAATTGACATGTGTCATTGGGCTAAATGTACTGTCTTGATAATTCGTGTTGATTATTTAGCGCGCTTTGATGTTGATTGCTGAATATAGTTTTTATTGTGCGTGGCAGATAATTGGAAACTGAAAGTACATGAAACGGTCTTCTCTTGCGGTGCTTCTGAAACTATATTTCCTGAAATTGTTTTCGTGGTTTATTTTGTTGTGCACTTTATCGTCATTTCTCAATATTAGAATAATGATGGTTTTCTCGACTCTCGACTATGTTAGCTCTATTTGTTTCTTAATATCAATATGACAAATGACCAAAAGTTTCGATAATTGGCACGAATTAAAAGAAAAATGAGTAAAAAATACATTCATGTCATTCTGAATTTGAGAAATTCTTTTCAATTTTAAATTATTCACCCCTTATTATTAAAAGTCAACGAAACTCTAATCTAAAAAAAAAAAAAAAATATCTGGATAATTATATAATTATTTCAACCAAAATTTGGCACTTGAAATGCCATATATTATCACTAAAATACGAGTTCCTCGAGAGGAGAGCTGTCATACCAAATTGACATGTGTCTGTAGGCTAAATTTTCTGTCATCTTGATTATTAAGCGGGATTTGATGTTGATCTCTGAATATAGTATAGTATATTATATAGTGTGTATGGTAGATAATTGGATACTGAACATGCATGAAATGGTCGTGTCTTTCGGTGTCTTTCTGCTAGGAGTATTACCCTTCGATACGGAATGCGGCCAGTGTTACCGAATTAACCCTAAACCACATACGACTTTGAAAACATATTGACAAAAACCTGAAAAATCTCAAAAATAGATAACTTAATTGTTAAATAAAGTTGAAAACATTGTGGCCAAAGGAGAAATTGCTCATCATGAGCAATTTCACCTTTGGTCGCAATTTTTTAAATTTCGTCTGCTGCTATTGCGTCAACGTGCGTCGGCAGGTGGGAAAGGGTTAGTTAGGCACATACCGCCGTTATAGACAGACACATTAGAAAAAGGTGGTAAATCGCTGAATTAACAGTGTCAACGGTCTATGTCGTTCACGCTTAATTACTATACAAGCTTAACAACCCGCATTCCGCGCTAGACATTTACGTGATTCACGTGACGTTTATCTGTGTAGGAGTGACCACTTGGATGCCGTTTAAGAAAGTTTAAGGCGTTTGGACTCGCCTTGTAAACCATATTAAGAAAGTTTTAGGCGTTTGGACTCGCCTTGTAAACCATATTAAGAAAGTTTTAGGCGTTTGGACTCGCCTTGTAAACCATTTTAAGAAAGTTTTAGGCGTTTGGACTTGCCTTGTAAACCATTTTAAGAATGTTTTAGGCGTTTGGACTCGCCTTGTAAACCATTTTAAGAAAGTTTTAGGCGTTTGGACTTGCCTTGTAAACCATTTTAAGAAAGTTTTAGGCGTTTGGACTCGCCTTGTTAACCATTTTAAGAAAGTTTTAGGCGTTTGGACTCGCCTTGTAAACCATTTTTAGAAAGTTTTAGGCGTTTGGACTCGCCTTGTAAACCATTTTTCCATTGGTTCGCACTTCGTCATGCTGATAAACGTAAACCATTCTGTATTTTAACCGTGTGAATGGCTCGCACCCGACACTCATGGTTCTCCAGTTTGAATTCGTTACAGTAGAAACATACAACCGAATAGTACGCTCGAATTCGTTACTGTATAAACATACAACTGAAATGTTCGGTTGAATTCGTTACTTTATACACATACAGGGTGTTTCATAATATGTTACCATTTTGGTGCTTTATATTTCTCTAACAATGTAAAACACGCTTAAATAAACGTAACAATGTGATAGTAGACAGAGTAAAGTTTTATTTGATATATGACATCAAAAGATTATCTTAAACACATGCCTTTATACGGGTTTTCTCAATATGTCAGTTTTACAACAAGTGTTCCAGATGACGTCCTTTTCGTTGAATTACGACGCCAAGACGTTTCTTGAAGTTACAAATCACTGATTTGCAGGTGTCCGTTGAAATATTTCTTATTTCTCGCTTGATGGATATTTCCAAATCTTCTAGAGATGCTGGTGCGGGGCTGTACAACCTGTCTTTGAGATGTCCCCAGAGGAAAAAGTCCAGCGGACTCAGATCAGGAGAGTGAGGGGGCCATACTATGTCTGTCCTGTAAGAAATAAAGTTTGTACCGAACCTTCTCTCAAGCCACGAAAGTACCTCCCTGGAAGTGTGCGGAGTAGCACCATCTTGCTGAAACCACAGCGTTTTAAGGTCCATACCCTTTCTCCTTAATGTTGGCACAAACTTCTTTTTAGGAGATCTAAATATCGACTACTGTTAATTGTCTCTACCTCACCGTCCTCATCCTCAAAGAAAAATGGACCAATAATGCCAGAAGAACTTAATGCTGCCCAAACAGTTACTTTCTCAGAATGCAAAGATCTTTCCGTGTAAATATTTTCTGTACCCCAAAAACGACAGTAACGTTTGTTTACTTGCGCATTTAAGTAAGAAATGCGATACATCTGAAAACCAAGTATTGTCTGCTATATCCGGTCGATCTTTCATCCACGTTGCGAACGCAAGCCGACTGTCAATATCAGAAGGTTTCAAGTGTTGCATAATAGAAATAGTGTACGGTTTTAATTTCAAATCGAATCTCAGCATCCTGTAAACACTATTTTGGCCGGCCGGCATTGCTACGGCGTCGATCAATAACTGATCCTGACTGCTCAAACCTTTTGACAATTCTGTGCAATTGCATCTTACTGACTTTCTCATTATCGGGGTACAATTTATGCATC
The DNA here is from genome assembly GCA_031761405.1 of Serripes groenlandicus. Lineage (NCBI taxonomy): Eukaryota > Metazoa > Mollusca > Bivalvia > Cardiida > Cardiidae > Serripes > Serripes groenlandicus. The sequence continues at coordinate 38,546,177 of JASEVX010000013.1, read as the reverse complement.
GATCTGATCACTGTAACTGGTGAATAACTATTATAATACAGTTTAACAACTTCTGTGCACTGCTCTGTGGACAGCGCCATCTTGGAATAACGACTTGTTTGGATGACGTCGTTGATGACGTATTGACGTCAACATTTTCCCGTACTTTCTACACCACACACAACTTTATTCTGACTACTTCAGAATGACATATGACATGATTGCATTATTCATTATATGTATATTTTATAATAGCTTTTAACGTTAACAGATATTATGAAACACCCTGAACAACTGAACTGTACGGTTGAATTCGTTACTGTATACACATACAAATGAACTGTACGCTTGAAATCGTTACTGTATACATATACAACTGAACTGTACGGTTGAATTCGTTACTGTATACATATACAACTGAACTGTACGGTTGAATTCGTTACTGTATGTATAACTGAAATGTACGTTTGAATTCGTTACTGTATAAACATATAACTGAACTGTACGGATGAACTCGTTACGGTATACATATACAAATGAACTGTACGGTTGAATTCGTTACTATAAACATATACAAATGAACTGTACGGTTGAATTCGTTACTATATACATATACAAATGAACTGTACGGTTGAATTCGTTACTGTATACATATACAACTGAACAGTACGGTTGAAATCGTTACGGTATACATATAACTGAACTGTACGGTTGAAATCGTTACGGTATACATATACAAATGAACTGTACGGTTGAATTCGTTACTGTATACATATACAAATGAACTGTACGGTTGAATTCGTTACTGTATACATATACAACTGAACAGTACGGTTGAAATCGTTACGGTATACATATACAACTGAACTGTACGGTTGAATTCGTTACTGTATACATATACAACTGAACTGTACGGTTGAATTCGTTACTGTATACATATACAACTGAACAGTACGGATGAACTCGTTACTGTATACACATACAACTGAGCTGTACGGTTGAAATCGTTACGGTATACATATACAACTGAACTGTACGGTTGAATTCGTTACTGTATGTATAACTGAAATGTACGTTTGAAATCGTTACTGTATAAACATATAACTGAACTGTACGGTTGAACTCGTTACTGTATACACATACAACTAAACTGTACGGTTGAAATCGTTACGGTATACATATACAAATGAACTGTACGGTTGAATTCGTTACTGTATACATATACAACTAAACAGTACAGTTGAATTCGTTACTGTATACATATACAACTGAACTGTACGGATGAACTCGTTACTGTATACATATACAACTAAACAGTACAGTTGAATTCGTTACTGTATACATATACAACTGAACTGTACGGATGAACTCGTTACTGTATACATATACAACTAAACAGTACGGTTGAATTCGTTACTGTATGTATAACTGAAATGTACGTTTGAATTCGTTACTGTATAAACATATAACTGAACTGTACTGCTGAATTCGTTACTGTATAAACATATAACTGAAATGTAAGTTTGAATTCGTTACTGTATAAACATATAACTGAACTGTACGGTTGAACTCGTTACTGTATAAACATATAACTGAAATGTACGTTACTGTAACTTACAACTGAACTGTACGGTTCAGCTTGAATTCGTTACTCTATAAACATACAACTGAACTGTACGGTTCATCTTAAATTCGTTACTGTATAAACATACAACTGAACTCTCCGGTTGAATTGGTTACTGTATACACAAACAACTGATCTGTACGGTTGATTTCGTTTCCATATAAACATACAACTGAACTGTACGGTTTAATTCGTTACTGTATAAACAAACAAGTACGGTTTAATTCGTTACTGTATAACCATACAACCGAACTGTTGAGTTCTTCATTTATAAATAAATACCAAAATAGAACAATCCAGAAATAACCTCCAAACCAATTTTAGACACTAAGCACGTCATATATAAGGACAAATGCGAATTTTTCCACGTGAGATCTGTCAATCTTAAGTGGTTTGTCTCATCGGATTGAGTGGATTGTGGATTGTGGATTGTACGGATTATTTAGCGGGATCTTGGTCTCATTATAATCGTTTTTCTCTTCGTGTCTTGCTTGCATATGAACAGTATACATATGTATACATGCATGTATATTTGTATGCGTTTAGTTATATAGATATATAAAACAGACGTCCATATGAAATAAAATGCGAAAATGAAAATGTACTTATGCGCACATGTACATGTTTATACAATATGTTTTGTTATACTTACCAGATGGGTCTTTGACCTATTGGAGGAAAGTCCATGACATTCTGGATGAAAAGAAAAACCAAAACACGATATCAAGCTGGTGGTTTTCCACGAGTCCATTAGAGGTTGTTTTCGCAGATTTCTTTTATGTTATTTTGCGCCACTGTCAACAATTTTTCAATTACATCACGATATTTCATGCATAAGTTACCAGTTCAACTGGTCCATTTATCCGGACATCAGTGTGTCAGACGTAATGCTAACACCACAGTGCTGAGCGCCAAGGCGAGACATACATTACTACCGTTTTTAGCAAGGGGCTCGTTAGAGCCAATTGCTATAGTAGGCGAAATCCGAAGAGAGTCATCTTTTTGAGACTGGAATCTAGACTAGTGTTTTACAATATCAGCATTGAATTGCTTCACATCTGTCTTTCTATATCAGCTCTCCATTTCTGAACACCATCCCGGGTTCAGAGAGATGTCTTTGTAGTTACAGATCGTACATAATGTCAACAAAAGTGGATGATCTGTTGAATATTGTTTAAAAGTGAATGGACTGCTGCCCGCTAATACCCATGTCGGTCATTCCGTACCGCCAAATAGTTCCTGTCTAAAAATCAAAATGCGGTTACTTCTGGCATATGAAACCGAAACATGGATTTGATTCGACATCACTTACTCAAAAGAAAGAACTCGAAAGACATTTTATGTTAAAATATATAAATAACATGATTTACAAATAAAATGTATTTTTACGTAAAGTTCATGGGTGGTTCCTAAATATTGTAAACCGAGTGGAGTTAAGGCAGCTTTTCGATTCCGACTCATAAACAAATTCAGATAACCGAGTCCCAATGATAACATATATATTAAATCAATAAAATTATTGAAATGATAATAAAATAAATAGTTTACAAAATATGATAACATATACGGTAAATGAGTAAGTTAGCCTAGGCATCGGAATTTCCAAAAATCCTTTCGAATAACGTTAATGAGATATCTAAGTACTAGAGTATTTCATTCTAGATTCCTGCGTAAATACATCGGATTCTCAAACGAAATTAAACATAAAAATCCCAGAAGACGAAATAAGATATTCAAGTCCCAGTGATATGATATACTCCAAAAGAAAATTAAATTATTAGATGATAGTTGTTTTTCATAAAGATAAACGCTTCAATTATAAATAATTCGATAGCTGGCTTATCGACTTTTTATCACTTCATAAATGAACTCGGCTGTATGGCATAGTCGGACTGCTATAATGGTTAGCACGTTCGCTCTTCACGCGGGAGACCCGAGTTCGATTCCCGGTCATGGCAGACCTTTTTGTTTAAATAAAAATATATCATAATATAATTTTCCATTTTTGTTTTATAATTTGCTTATATAAGTCGTGAAGTGTGGTCATTTGGTCATTTGAAACCGCTGTAACTAACTCCTACAAAATGTTGGGATTAAAAAAATGAATTCAAAAGCAATGCAATACAATACAATACAATATAATTCTTTATTACCTTCATGTTTGGAGATATCGTAGGATAAATTTTACACTACACAAATAAATTATACAAATTCAATAGAAGAAAAAAACCAAATACATTAACATACAAACACAAAAAGAAAAGACAATTACTGACTACTAACTGTAACTAACTCCTACAAAATGTTGGGATTAAAAAAATGAATTCAAAAGCAATGCAATACAATACAATACAATATAATTCTTTATTACCTTCATGTTTGGAGATATCGTAGGATAAATTTTACACTACACAAATAAATTATACAAATTCAATAGAAGAAAAAAACCAAATACATTAACATACAAACACAAAAAGAAAAGACAATTACTGACTACTAGGGTTATATATACAAGTTCGATACTAATTTACATTAGTATTGAACTATCAATGCTTAACATCAAACTCAAACATAGTGCGTTAAAGCCTGACATTAACAAAACTGGTTGTCGTTCAGAACTCTGACACAGTTAAATTGGCAAATACAGCTGGACACAGCGACTCACAAAAGTGAACGTGAGCTGTAGTTATATTCTGTTGATATTCGAATTGACGACTGGTGGAAGTGGTGCGCTCATGATGCGGAGTACCCACTCAAAATGGTCTAGCGCATAAAGCTCTTTAACAAATTGAATATCCATCAGAGAAAGCATTTTCCTTTTGAGTTCAAAGCGTATTACTCTTGTGCAGCTGCATTCGTACAATAAATGAACTAATTCCTCTTGGGATAGCATGCCACATTTACTGCAGGTAAAATGTGTTAGTGTAATGGGTAGTGTAACGCATACCAATCACTTGGCGAACTGTATTCTTTCATGCTGATTTAGTGGGCAGTGAACTATCCCGGAAATAATTGTTCAATATAACATTTAAGTTGTATTTTGCTATTATACGGCAAATATCCGGGATGAACCCTAACTTAAAATAGCGTTGGTCATTTAGGTACATTAAATATTTACTAACAAATATTTCTTTTGTAATACAATATACAGGGAGACAACGCAATTTATGTAGGAACATTAGTCCATCGCTGTCCATCCTGTAAAGCCCAATCATTGACTCAGCTATGTCCGATCGCGTTCTAACTGAAAGTCTGCTTTGCAACGAAAAATCGTTAAGCTATTGTGATCCGTTTTCGTTATATTATTCCAAAGCTCTGATCCGTACAAAAGTGATGGTCGGAATTAATTCGTTTGTATGATGTTTTACGTCGCTTTTAAAAATATTTCAGTTATATCACGCTGAAGAAAATGTAGATAACACAGGATTGTATTTCTTCTCTGATAGTAGAATTGGACTCTTAATATATTTATCATTGTTAGGCAATTGTGACTTTGATATGACATGTATATGTGTTAATTGCATAAAGAAAAATCCGGCTTGAATCCATTGTAAACCAGGAGGTGTGCTTATCAGAAACTATCCAGATAGCAGACGTGCATATGTATGTAAAGGTTGAGTATATCGATAGACTACCATACTGTGTGTACAGTATGTTTTCGTTCAACTCCTTTACCATTTATGATATGGACATAACAAAGTGCTATTGTAAAGTGTTCAAGTTAGACTTTTGGGATCGGTAAATCCGTGTCCATTTCAATCCGCAGTTAGCCCCTTGCTTTGAGTACTTTCAGTGCTTTGATTAAAATCATTGGTATGCCCCTGTTAACGTAGACCTCCGCGCAAGTGTTGTGTTTGTAATTTCTCATCCAAGTTATTAATTGCTAGACCTACCGCCTCGATGGTGTATTGGTAGAGCACCTCGGTGCGGGATGTCGCATGTTCGAAGCCCCGGCGGGTCATACCAAATCATTCAGTAATTCTTTCAGCGACATTGGCAATATCTAGCCTTTGCAAATAATACCGTATGGCAGGAGACTCATAGCCCAGTCGGTAACAGTGATGACAGGCGACGTGAGTTCGAACCCCTGCTCGGCCCTTTCAAATGTAATTGCGAGTCACCCTTCTTCCACCGTGTGCTAAATAGTCTTTGTTGGAAGGTAGCCATTTGCTCTGGAATAATGTTGTACGGGGTTCTGATGCAACATAGCTAGGGAACAACACTCGTTAGAAATTGGCGTTACATTTATATCCACCAATCAAAACATAACGGCGAATTAGTAGTCATGGACGTTACCATATGCTGACTTATTATTTAAAAAGTATATATAAACTGTGCTCTATAAAATAACTTTTAGAATCAGACAAGCCTGCTGCACATATGCACAATAATATTTGAATCTAGTTAAAGAATGTTTCAAGACGCAGTCAAAGAATTTTTCTTGAAGCAGTCAAAGAATGTTTCAAAAAGCAGTCAAAGAATGTTTGCAGAAGCAGTCAAAGAATGTTTCAAGAAGCAGTCAATGAATGTTTTAAAAATCATTCAAAAAATGTTTCAAGAGACGTATAATATGCTCAAGCATTGTGCATTTGTAATGTTGTGAGATAGCATCGATTCGCAGTCTGATCTGCGCCAACACTTACCGTACAAACACTTATATAGGTGTTACGAGCTATGATAGGGTGGACTAACTTCCTTTTCAAGGATAGTTCTTTGTAAAGTTTAAATAAAATGGACTCCCGGTTAAAATTAATAATAACTAAACGAATGACTCAGGTTTAACTTCTCCTTTAAATAAATACTGCTCTCCTTTATAATACATAAACTGTAGATTCAATGACAAATAAGACTAAAAAACTTACTAAGGCAGATGAAAATAATGTAAATGAGTAATCTTGTGATTAATGCCTGATGGGAGTCCCTGAAGAAGTTGTGCACAGCTCTTATATAAGTAAGAGTAGTGCACAGCTTTCCATGTGCATTTAAAATAATGCGCCAATAAAACTGTGCGAAATTCAGTGGAAAACGCGCATTGTTCAGCGGTGCAGTCAAAACGCTCATCAGACGTTGTGCACTGCACAAACAGTGCACAGCGGATATTGTGCATTCTGACGTTTGACACTCGCTGGCGAGAAATATGCCTCGGAATCAATAAAGAGAAATGGAAAATTACCCAAATGCAATATGCAATACAAGTAAAAACACTTAAACTGCCAATACTAACTAAAGTTTGACTGTATTTGCCCTATTTAAACACTGAACGAGAATAACAGTGACGACTTGGGTTGGGAAAGAATCAAAAGAACGCCCACTGTCAACTTTGACAGCTTCCCATAATGCATTGCAATGACAACAACAACCACAACAACAACAATCATGTCTGCAAATACACAACTCTTGCAAAATCGAGTCAGGTTTAAATGGAAATACATACCATACAGACTATGACAACAGGTAACTACTTAATAAAATGAATGCTTGTACATTGCAAATACTGCAAGGTAAACTAAGGCCTGTACTTCCAAAGCGCAAACATTAAATCGGCGATTAGTTATGGAAAATCTGGTAAGGCAAATCTAGGTCAAAACAGACAATCAATACATATGAATAGATGCAACATAAATGAACATGTAATATTCGAGACATTACATAGGTTTTCAATTCAACTTTTCATAGATCACGGCTCATGCGATCTTTTTCTTCTATGTCAGATACATGTGACGATAACGTTTCTACAGGGACCAGCGATATGACACTCCTTGAGACTATTGGATAAACTGTCTGTTAATGAGACCCGCTTGAATAAGGACTGGCTACAGCCAGAAACGTACCATTTTCAATAAATGTTTTGGCATCGCATATAAGAAGTTAATACCAACATCGTAAAATAAGAAGATTCTATACCGCCGGAGATATACCAATTATATTTAGTGTTTTGGCATCAAAATAAGGAGTTGTTACCACAATTGTATTCAGTATTTTGGCGTCATAAATTAGGACTTTTTATACTGCTAGAGACGTTACAATGTTTGTTTAGTGTTTGGCATAGTGAAAGCAAATTATAGAACGGTATTATTTATGAGGCAATATATAATTTTGTCAACGATTGAATAATCCGTTGTTGTAATTACACATATTAAGACGCTAATTTTCGATAAATGGAGAAAGTCGAAAGCCAGTGACGTAACAATTTTATTTACCATCCTGAAAGATAATATCAATAATGTGTGTGTCAGACACTATCATTTATCAACGATTTGAATTATCCGCTGCGGTATCGAGATATCCAGTTGCTAAATAACCGATAAACAAGAACAACCAGATAATTAAGAGTATCGAGATTATATATCGTATCGTTTAGAATTCAATAATTGTTTGAATAATCTGTTGTTGTTTCTTTCAACCTATAGAACGGTAAACCGCGTAAGACGCAGACACGTATTTACTATGTCACAAAGTCACCAATGCAATGGTTGTGAAGTAGCAATAAATAGCTTAATCAGAAGGATAACAATTCTATTCTGAATAACTAAGTGACTAAATGACAGTTCAGGTGATATTTTTATTATAGACTGACATTGTGCACGTTGTTGTAAAATACAATTCACTGATGATCATGCAAATGAACAGGACATATCAGACCATATAGACATTTTTTATTGAAAATTGACGTTGTGCAGTCTTTTCGTCGTTTAATGCACTACTCTGTTATGTAAATTAACACAAAAGTGACGCGACGGGGGATCAATTAAACGTTGCATAACACTTCAATCATTAAGAGCTTGTGATTGGATGAATACATATAGTTGAGGGGTTTTCCCGCTAGGCGGAGACATCAGCTAACCTCCTTTATTGAAGAGCGACGTTGTGCACGTCGGTGTAGACTATAATTCACTGTTATATATATATATCAGTTATAGCTTGCAAATCAACAGGACATATGAGACAGATTGTTTTTGTTTGTTTTTGTTTATTAAATATGAGGTGATGAAGTCGTTTTTGATTATAGCGCACTTTTATAGTATGTAAATGATAACCAAAGTGACAAGCGGGTTATACATTTCAAGTGTATTTGTGTTTGGATTGAAAGAAGGAATGATATACTGTATGTCTGTTTAAATTACAATCATAATTGATTACAAATACAATACATTTCGTGATTTATACGATGGCTCAATAATGTGGTGTTGATATGTGTCGGAATGGATTGTAAACACCTATATGTATAGCCAAAAGATTTTAAAAAATGACCATGCAAAATTAGCACTTATACAAATTATGGTTAGATATTTACTTATTGTGAAATTGACATAGGATGTGACATTGGACTTGTAATCAAATAATGATTGTTTGTGCGTCTCAGAGAAAGGGTTTCTTCCTAATATTAGCGATTAACTTAATTTATTGTAGACGCATTTATTCTTACATTCAAATCTTGAATTACAGCACTGAATGACTTTTGATAATATCCAAACAGAAATATTTACATTCAAACTATAACTATATTGTTTTTCGTTTCAGATGCAGTGTACATTAAATCAACGGAATTGGACAGCCTGATGTGATGTAGCATCTATTGCTACCATAGTTACCACTTAAACATTGGAATTTATTGTGAGCGTAAGACATGCAGTTTAATAAACAGTCGTCAATGACAACTGAGTGAATTGACAACTGCATAATATGAGAACCTATTAAATATGACAAATGGTTATACCGTGATTGTAACGAATATAGATAGACATTTCCCTGGTTAATACAGGTAGTTATACCATATAAAGTAACATAAGTCTCACTTGATTTGTAATTCAATATAATCAGGATTGCGATAGAGGCGTGTTCGTTTCAAGTGGAAATATGCGGCATTATCTTTGGATTTCAGTGCATTTACGTCTCGGACCTGTATCTTTCACTGTGCTATTGGATGATACATGTTATTCTTGATGTGTGATTATATGTCCTGTCAACAGCGGATTTTTAATTTCGATGCATCGTTCGAAAGCTGTATCTGAAATGTGTCACATAACTTTAGTACGAAGAACCTGAATTTTACTGGATTATATTTGCTTCACGCGTAATTATCTTGTTAACAGTTCACAATGATTCTCAGTGCATTTTCGTTTCGAAGCAGTTATATGGGTTATTATTGGAATATATTTCATACTTCACGCGTGTTCATTTAGCCTGAAGCTCAGTGCATTTTTGTTGCGGGACTGTGGCATATAGTTATTGGATTTTATTTCATTTGTTCACGCGTAATCGTCTTATTAACATTTAATGATGAATATCAGTGCATTTTCGTTTCGAAACTGTATGTTCAATGCATCACAGAACTGTAGTTCCATCAATCTCAACTTCAGCGGATTTTACGATCATTCCACGATCGACACATTCGACGACCAGAAATCCGGAAGTAAATTGTTCGCATATTTCACACCTGTTGTGTTTTTGCTCGGTATATTCGGCAACGGAATATCACTATGTGTGTTCCTGTCAAAGAACATGCGGGGAATGTCGGCCAGCAGGTACCTCGCCGCCTTATCAACAGCTGATATATCTACTCTGATCTTTTATGTGTTAAGTGAATGGCTACGACGCGGTGCCGAACAAATCTGGCCCAATGGCCGGATTGAATTTCTGGACACTGAAGGAATTTGCCAGATTATACTGTTCTGTAATTACGTGTCCCGATTTCTATCGGCGTGGTTGATTGTCTGCTTCACGTGTGAAAGGTTCATCGGAGTGTGTATGCCGTTCCAGAGACGAAACATGGGCTCGCCAAAAGGAACACTTAAGATAATAGTATCTTTAACAGTAGTTGCGTGTGTCTTGGTCGTCTACAAGCCCATGCTGAGTGAGGTCACATTCATACGGAACCGGCTAGTATGCGCAAGCAAACAAAGGTACATGTATGGATCCTTTGTCTTGGACAGTATATACGCTTTGTCGATTACATTGTTGCCATTCCTGATCATTACAGTGCTGAATCTGTTGATAATACACCGACTGTTCAGACGTAATCGGCGGCACAAGGAACAGCTTTATACCGAGGAACACCATATTAGATTGGAATTCACCTTCATACTTCTGGCAATTTCATTCTTCTTTATCGCGTTCAACTTACCTTTCTTCAGCGTTTGGTTTAGAAACTTCCTGAAGGGAACCGATGAACACTGGATCTCGGTACTGAATGTAACAAGGACGATTTTCTATATGAACTACTGTATCAACTTCTTCTTGTACAGCATCACTGGAGCCTACTTTAGGCGTGAGCTAAAGGCTTTGTTTACAGTTCGACGTTGGAAGGCCGAATCATCCGGGCGCCATTTTTCGAATAACACCACTTATTCAAGTGTACCAAATAAAAACTCGTGGGTGTAGAAACAAGGTAACTAAACAAACATTGGTTATAGAAGCAAAGTTAGAAACTACATCAATGTACTAAATAAAGTATATTGGGTGTTGGTTGCACTTGTGATACATCAAACACAAGTTTGTGACTACATCAATACACCAACTAAACATATTTGGTGAAGAAACAAGGGCATTGGGTGTTCTAGTATATTTAACAAAAGCCCATTGTAAATAATAACAACTACGAAAACGAGCAAAATATCACGCAGTATTCAAATGTACCAACTAGAAACTCTTGGAGAGTAGAAACGAGAGTACCAAAGAAATATTTTGTTTATAGATGAGAATGTTCAGACAATTCCGTTGTACCAAAAACGAACATCTCGGGTGAATAAACGGACATTTGGTGTTCCAGTGTATCAAACAGAAGCTTTTTAAATAGATACAAAAGAACGAACAAAGTAAGACCACGTATTCACGCGTACCAAATAGACACGCTTGGGTGTATAAACACGGTCACTGTGTTTTTGCGCTGTATCACATACACCTTTTGTGAATAGACACCAAAAGAACGAACATTAAAAACAGGGACAGTGAGAGTTCCGATGCATTGAACACAAAAGCATGTAAATTGATTTTTTTTTTTTTTTATTATGCCATGGTATCAACAACAAAACAGTTGGTGTACATTGTCATTTAGTGGCCATAAGAAGCTTTATAATTTTGAGTTGTGATTCAAGAAAAAAACAACATGTGACAATACGAATAGTGTTGATCAAGATATAAAGTCTTAACAAAGACCTGATGGAAAAGATAGATGTCATTATGTAGACCTTTGTCAATAATTCATTACGTTTGCTTTTTCTGAACCAAGGCTTACATACGAGCAGGCGTACATGGCGTGGGTCTTGTTTCGTTACATATTGGAACAAATAAAGTCTCAGAAGAGAAGAAAACGTACGCAGCTTCACTAACGTCTTCAATGTCCGGAAACATGTACCATACCTGCAGATGAAACTTCTGTCAATAGGGTAATCATATTGTCCCGTGTTTGTTAAGTCCATTTGTCGAAATTTGATACCGAAATTATCATGACTGATTACAGCTGTACTCCGATGTTGTGATGGCATCCTTCCAACTATTCATCAACCCACCAACATCAAAAAGACAGAGCATATATAAAAGACTGTTTGAATCTACACTATTTACAAATGCTAGCTCAACCTTTCCGCATGAACGAGTTTAATTATTAAGCGCTGATGGCTACACCTTGTTACTTTTTCGACGAGTTAAAACAGAAACATATCCAGGTTTCGCCCTCGGCACAAGGTTGTGATTCAAACGGACGATCTTTGGACCAATTGTGCGAACGCACAGGCTCTCCGTGGTCTTCTATGTTGGCGCGTGCAATACGACCACAATACAGGGGCATAATCACTTCGCCATAAAGTCTTTATAAGCATTTAATCATTTTTCTTGGTAAATAATGGAAATTTATGTGCCATTGCTCGTTCTGAGCAATGGCACCTAAATTTGCATTGTTTACAAAGGGGTCAAGATTGCCCCTAAACCAGGGTTTTAGTTACAACCATTTCACGCCAAGTCCTCGACTTACAAATGCCAACTTCAACATTTTCGCATGGACGAGTTCAATTTTAAAATCGTGGATAGTTACACGTTTTCATCGGATAGTTAAATGAGAAACGTATATAGGTTTCAATAAAATGTTTAAGCTTTCGTCTTCGGCACAAGGTTGTATTTTAAACGGACGATTGTTGGGCCAGTACGCACAGGCTCTTCTGGATCTTCTATGTTCGCTAGTCCAAGAAGACCCCACAAAACAAGGTAAAAGCTCCCCAGGCGCGGCATTCTAACTGTCATTGAATTGTCTGACGTCTAGTGCGTTTCTGAAAGGATTCCAATCCCTGTTTTATACGTGAAAATACATTTGTTGTTAACTGCGTAGGAATTTCATATCCAAAGAATGTGACAATATCATCAGACCTGAGAGGCGTGTTTATGACATTATAAGCAACGACTGAGCTGAATTTATAGTGATGTCGTCTGCGAAATCCTTTCGCTCTTAGACGGAAAAGCATACTTTACCAGACAACTGCTTTATTTTCCATTGGTTTCGTTTTAAATAAGACAAATTTAAATTTTACGAATGTTTTAAGTGTACTTTTATATTTAATCAGCGCTGTGTGTTCAGTATATTCTAACACCATCAAAGTGTTCAGCGAGCGCTAGTCAGTAGGTGTTATTATATTTGTTGAATCGGCTATAACATGACCGAGTGTTCGGTATGTTAGGATAATCTGAATAAGATGATGATCAGTTTTCCCCGCAGTGACACTTAACCATTTCATTGGTGAACACGATTTTGTGGAAAAAGCAGTGCTTTTTCCTTACCAGCAAATTCTCCTTTTCCCATACCGTTTTCAATCTTGTATTATATTTTTATATTCAGATTTTGAAATTATACAACAATTTTACCGTAATAAGATATTTTCAGCGTCGACGACTCTTTGTTTATATTTATCACGGAAAGGGTCAGATGTAAATAATGTAAATTCACAAGTTTATGTTGAAATAAAATGATTGAACCATCAGGGAAGTTGAAGTTGTTGATAAACAGTGAACTCGCGATAACTCAAACATGTGATAATTCGAATATATCGCTTCACTCGAACACATTCCTGGAACGGATCTGTTTTTCGAATAACAGCGTAGCAGCAGTTCTGATTGCTCAGGCGAACATACGAATCGATACTCTGCTGTTTTATTGATACGATTGTATCACTTGCTTGCTTATCATTATAAATCTGAAAATGCATAAATGAATTTGCTATTAATCGAGGGATCATTCGACCATGTATAACTAATCTGTATTTTATACCTGCTCATTTGCCGGCGCGGATATATATGCAGATTGGGGCCATGCGCAGTTCAAACACGTTGGATTGAAATTCTAGGTCTAGGTTAAATACGTTACCGAATAATGGTAATGGTACGTCACTGAAATATGATGTGACGTCATTGAAGTATGCTTTTACGATATTCAAAATGTGGTATTGGGGCGTGGTTCACAGGCCAATCATATACTTTGAGTTATCGCGAGTTTCCTGTATATGCGATTGATGATGTCTTTTTTTTATATGTGAAACATGTCCTACTTGAAAACGCGTTCTGATGTATCTGCAGTAGACGACCTTTGAAAACATTCTGACAGAAGAAGAAATTGCTCATAATGAACAATTTCTCCTTTTGTCATGATGTTTTCAACTCTTTTCAGCAATTATATTTACATGTATAGAGATTGTACATATGTTTGCGTAAAACAGATTTGTTGTATGGGGCAAATGGTTAAATTTATTGATTGGCGTTTAACGCCGTTTTCAACAAGTTTTCAGTCATATTACGGCGGCAAGTTCACCTACCCATGTGGTTCCTAGCTTTCCAGAATGTGACAATATCATCAGACCGGAGAGGCGTGTTTATGACATTATAAGCAACGACAGAGCTGAATTAATAGTGATGTCGTCTGGGAAATCCTTTCGCTCTTAGACGGAAAAAACATACTTTGCCAGACAATTGCTTTATTTTCCAAATGTTATTCGTATCAAATCGTTTTCGTTTTAAATAAGACAAAGTTAAATTTTACGAATGTTTTAAGTGTACTTAATTGTTTTATATTCTTTTAGATTTAATCAGCGCGGTGTTCAGTATATTCTAACACGATCAAAGTGCTCAGCGAGCACAAGTCAGTAGGTGTTATTATATTTGTTGAATCGGCTATAACATCCCCGAGTGCTCGGTTTTCAATCTTGTATTATATTTTTGTATTCAGATTTTGAAATTATACAACAATTTTACCGTAATAAGATATTTTCAGCGTCGACGACTCTTTGTTTATATTTATCACGGAAAGGGTCAGATGTAAATAATGTAAATTCACAAGTTTATGTTGAAATAAAATGATTGAACCATCAGGGAAGTTGAAGTTGTTGATAAACAGTGAACTCGCGATAACTCAAACATGTGATAATTCGAATATATCGCTTCACTCGAACACATTCCTGGAACGGATCTGTTTTTCGAATAACAGCGTAGCAGCAGTTCTGATTGCTCAGGCGAACATACGAATCGATACTCTGCTGTTTTATTGATACGATTGTATCACTTCCTTGCTTATCATTATAAATCTGAAAATGCATAAATGAATTTGCTATTAAACGAGGGAACATTCGACCATGTATAACTTATCTGTATTATATACCTGCTCATTTTCCGGCGCGGATATATGCAGATGAGGCCATGCGCAGTTCAAACACGTTGGATTGAAATTCTAGGTCTAGGTTAAATACGTTACCGAATAATGGTAATGGTACGTCACTGAAATATGATGTGACGTCATTGAAGTATGCTTTTACGTCATTCAAAATGTGGTATTGGGGCGTGGTTCACACGCCAATCATTATACTTTGAGTTATCGCGAGTTCCCTTTATATGCGATTGATGATGTCTTTTCTTTTTTTTCATAATGAACAATTTCTCCTTTTGTCATAATGTTTTCAACTCTTTTCAGCAATAAGATTTACATGTATAGAGATTGTACATATATTTGCGTAAAACAGATTTGTTGTATTTGGCAAATCGTTAAATTTATTGATTGGCGTTTAACGCCGTTTTCAACAAGTTTTCAGTCATATTACGGCGACCAGTTCACCTACTCGTGTGGTTCCTGGCTTTCCCACTACAGAACTCCACCCAACATAATTTCCAAGCCACTGGCTGCTTATTCGCATAGACTGTTAGCCTAATAGTAAAAGACGAATGCAGCTTGTCACAGTGAATTCGTCAAACGTCGGAAATTATGTTGGCATAACTTAGATTCGAACTCACATCCCCTCGATTGACAACCCGCGTCGCTACCGACTGAGCTATCGGAGTTCAGCGTCGAAGATTCAAAACAGACTGCGTTAGTGGATTCTACAGTAAACGGGAAGAGGAGGAAAAAATAGCATTGAGTAACTGTTCCCATTTTTCTATGATATTTTAGTGTTGCATTCCTTTCAGGCCTTCGTCGCATGTTTGCCCATCTGTCGTGCTTTCACTAAACTGACTGACTTGGAAAGCGACGCACGTTTTCTTTCGATCTCTCTCGTCAGTTTCCGAACTGTTGAACATATTTACTAAGATATTTTACCCCATAGACGACAATGATAACATAAATATATCAGGGATGTTGCTTATTTGGTGGTTTACGCGGACTCCAACAATTCTTTTTCAGTTATACCACGCCGTTTCTTGGGTTAGTTTAAACTTATTTATTTTAAATCGATTGCGAAACAAGCTTTAAGCTTATATTAATCACGCTCGATGTCTGCTTCCTGGATACTTAACCAGTACTCGCGCCGAATGTGTGGAAAAATCCACAAAGTCAGGACACGCTCATTACGGGACTCGAACCAGGGACCTTTGATACGAGAGGCCGACGCTCTACCTCTGCACCATTGTCTTCTAACCTGGGTTAGTTATCAGAACGGCTTTTCCAGTTATCCTAACATCAGTTTGTCAGTCACGATGCTACATGAAACCCCATTGCCCCGTGCGCCCTTGATAGAAAGCCATTACTACCATTCATAAAGTATTTTCGTGTTCCGGGCATTGAGCACGCAACATTCTGCACCCAAGGTGAAGCGTTAAACTACGGGTTGTTTCTCTCATAACACAAAAACAAAATAGAAGTGAGAAATCTCGACAATCGAACGAGTATCAAGACAACATTGTGAACAGGGAAGCCTACTCATCGTCAGAAACAACTTCACAGCTTAAGATGGTCCGCAACAACCAAATGGCTACACATGAAGACAATTATTCAACAATCTCGTTAAAATACATGCAAATGCAGCAGACGATTGTTAAAATATCTGGGTAAAGCAAAGAAAAATCTCTATACATAAAAGCATTTCTGCTGAATACAGTTGTTACCGTTATGGCAAATTTATTATGAGTAATCTCCCTTTTTTGCCACATTGGCCTCAATTGATTGATTGATAGATTGTTTAATCCTTTATCTCATACGACAATTCTGCAGTAGACGACTTTAAACATATTTTGTCAAAACATAGAAAATCTCTATAATTGAATGGATAACCTATGCCTAAAAGTGAAAAACATTGTGGCAAAAGAAGAAATTGCTCGTTTTGAGCAATTTCTTCTTTTGTCACTATGTTTTCAAAAAGTCGTCTGCTGCAGAGGCGTCAGAAAACGTCTATATGAGGGAAAGGGTTAAAGTCTTACGCTGTATTATAAAATAGATCATTCACATCACGACGATCAATTCTCAAAAGCAACTGGATGCTTTTCAACATACGCTGTAAGCCCATTGGTGGAAAACGAATGCCGCCTGCCCTATTGACGTTTGAGAAGCGTCGAAATTTGTTTAAGTCTAGTTTGGGTTCGAACCCAAATCCCTCTGATTTTGAATCCAAATCGCTACTAACTGAGCTACCGGGGCCTGGCGGAAAGATAGGGAAACGGTAAACTCCGTTCAATGTACAAGGAATCCGCCGTGACCGAGTGGTAAGCGTAGGGGATATAAAACTAGGCGTCCAGTGTACGATCCCCAGGCGCGGCGCAGCGATCATGATGGAGTGCCCTTGGGCAAGGCAGATTTGATAGTCTAGTACAGGGATCATGAATAAACGAACTGTCACCGTGATATAACTGAAATAATGCTGAAAAACGGCGTAAAACACCTATAAAAATAATTCGTTTTTGGTCATTTTCCTGTTCTGGAAACTTCCGGTATAGTCGCACTCGTTTTAGTGGAAATATCCATATCAGACAAATCAGATCTTTTCATATCACGTGACTTGACCATAATCACGAACGACATTCGCGATTCCCGGAACATATTACATCATGGCAATTTCTCCTTTTGCCACAATGTCTTCAAAAGTCGTCTGCTGCAGATGTGTCAGAAAGCGGCTGTATGTGAGAAAGGGTAAACTAGGCTAATAACAGAAAAAAGATACTTGTAGGTATCCATGCGTACTCTATTGTCTCGCTAAGATAAGGCTTCATTTTTTGTCCATTAGATAACCTTTTCCAAAATACAACACATGTGCAGCTGACGACATTGAAAGCACCGGCTGAAAACTGTTGAAATTCTCTACAAGTGAAAGAAAATGTATTAAATAAAGTTGAAAACATTGTGGCAATTGAAGAAATTGCTCGTAATGAGCAATTTCTTCATTTGCCACAATGTTTTCAAAAATCAACTGCTGAACATGCGTCAAAAATAATCTGTATTTAAGAAACGGTTTAACGTAATTAGCGAAGTACAACAGACACAGATAATACAATTGGAAACCTCACAAGAAATGTGCTGTAGGGTTAAAATAATCGCAGAAAAAGACAATGTCGTTATACACGTTAACGAAAACCTCAGGCCTATTTTCGATTTGATATAACAAATAAATAAAAAATATATATAAGTATTTAAGTATTACTTAACGCTAAGTAATGTTGGTGGAATTGGACCCAGAGCTTCCATAAAAAACCCAAAATAGAACAAAGCAAGATTATGTATCTCTCTCAGTGGATTATGCAGCCAAAATATAACTAATCTCTTACCGTTTCTAGGTATTCTACAAGCATGTCTGTCTGCCTGGCATACTCAATACTAAAAATCGGTATTACATCACCTTCTAAAAAGGGACAAGAATATATTATTGGTGTTATCTTATATTCGAATCACTATTTAATGCATTAAACATCTAAAATATCACTCGACGAAAACTATTCTGTTATTAATATTCACCCTTAGTATGTCATTCTTATCGTATGACTTGTAAATATAAATGTACATGGGCCGGAGGCCTTTATACTTAAATAATGAATTAAAATGAATTGAAATGAATCCATGGTGATAAGAACATTCGCCTTGGAGCAGGATACCAGGGTTTAAAAAGTGTTGCAATGGTTTCCCTCCTTGGCGCATAGGATTGTGGCGATACGTATAACATGACGACGGGTGTATCGATGTAATAATACCGGAAGTACCGCTAAAGAAACGGCGTGAGATAACTATTATTCTGTTTAAATCGACCCAAAGCACCAAACATACAAAGACAAATCAAGAATCTCTCTCAGTTAATTATGCATCCAAAATATAACTAATATCTTACAATTTACCGTTTCTAGGTAGTCTACAAGCATGTCTGTCTGTCTGGCATACTCAAAACTACAATCGGTATTACGTCACCTTCTAAAAATAAATTATTGGTGTTATCTTATATTCGAATCACTATTTAAAGCATTAAACATCTGAACAATCACTCGACGAAAATGTATTCTGTTATTAATAATCATCCTTAGTATGTCATTCTTATCGTATGCTTTGTAAATATAAATGTACATGGGCCGGAGGCCTTTATACTTGAATAAAGAATTGAATTGAATTGAATTGAGATGAATCCATGGTAATTAGAGCATCCGCCTTGGAGCAGGATACCAGGGTTTAAAAAGTGTTGCAATGGTTTCCCTCCTTGGCGCATAGGATTGTGGCGATACGTATAACAGTATGTGTATACCACGTGACTTTGACGTCACAAATGCTAAGGCGAACCTTTTCTCAAAATGTATTTAGATCGCCGACAGCCGGAGCATTATCAAAAATTGATTTTGAGAACAGGTTCGTCAAAGTGTTCGACAAAACTAGACCACCAATCAAACTCGTGTAAAAACCGGAGATAAGCGGCGTAGACTGCGCAATATTTCATTAAAAAGAGTGAATCAAATAAAAAAGTTACCATTGCTTTTAGTAAAAAACCTTTTATTTCTTATCAAGAGCAATTATTGCTGTCTGACGATGTAAATATGACGTCAAAAGTCACGTGGTATTCACACACTGTATAACATGACGACGGGTGTATCGATGTCATGATGAAATAATACCGGAAGTATCGCTAAAGAAACGGCGTGATGTAACTGTTATTCTATTATTCGGCCCAAAACACCAAACATACAAAAAAAAATCAAGTATCTCTCTCAGTTGATTATGCATCCAAACTTTAACATATCTCTTACAACAGACCGTCTCCATTTTTAGTGGCTAGAGCGTGCGCCTTGTGGGCAAGAGACCAGGGTTTGATATAAGGTCGAGTCATACTTAAGACTTTAAAGAAACGTTGTAATGGTTCCCCTACATAGCGCATAGGATGTTGAGCACTACGACGAATGTATCGGTGTACCGGATAAATAATACCGGAAGTACCGCCAAAGGAACGGCGTGGTATAACAAATGAGATTGAGTAAACACCATAAGCTAATGTCATCAAATATCTTTCACCATGGAATAGAATTAATGTCTATCTTATAACGGCTGAAAGTATTTATAACTTTTTATAGTCACCGTCAGTCAGCAATTGATTATGAATCACATAGAATTGGACAAGTAAATTGTAGTATTATACCATGCCCAGACTCATTATTTTCTCATAACCCTTTCCCACATTCAACAAAACTACAGGGGATGACTCTGAAGACAACTAGGACAAACAATGTGAAATCTATATTAAGGGCAGTATAACTACCGAATTCAATTAAACACATTATGACACAGGGAATTCTTTTCACAATATGAGCAAGTTCTTCTTTTCTCACAATGTGCTCAGAAGTCGTCTTCTGCAGATGCGTCAAAATGCGTGAGCAAGTCGGAAACAGTTACGAAATAGCTTTATAAAATAGTACGAGATTCGCTCGGCTAACAAAGACATTTTCATTCAATTCAGTTTGTGTTTTGTGTTTTTCGAGTTGGTTTAACGTGAGTTTGTTATTGATTATTGCCGTTTTCAATGGTATTTCAGTTATATCACGGCGGACAGTTCATATAACGTGTGTTTGTTATTGATTATTGCCATTTTCAATGGTATTTCAGTTATATCACGGCGGAAAGTTCATCTAACGTGTGTTTGTTATTGATTATTGACGTTTTCAATTGTATTTCAGTTATATCACGGCGGAAAGTTCATCTAACGTGTGTTTGTTATTGATTATTGCCGTTTTCAATTGTATTTCAGTTATATCACGGCGGAAAGTTCATCTAACGTGTGCTTGCTATTGATAATTGCGGTTTTCAATGGTATTTCAGTTATATCACGGCGGAAACTTCATCTAACGTGTGTTTGTTATTGATTATTGCCGTTTTCAATGATATTCTAGTTATATCACGGCGGAAAGTTCATCTAACGTGTATTTGTTATTGATTAAAAACGCCGTTTTCAATGGTATTTCAGTTATATCACGGCGGAAAGTTCATCTAATGTGTGTTTCCTGCTTTCGCCTCATCTCTACTCCACACAATAATATTCCCAGGAGACTGATTAACATTCAATATATATTTAGACCACATTGATGGTGTAGATGGTAGAGCGTCCGCCTCGGTTGTGAAGGGTTGCAGGTTCGATCGCCAGCCGGATCATACCAAATACTTTAACAAAGTAGTAATGTCTGCTCTCCTTGGTGCTCAGGGTTTGCTGAGATAGCATTACCACTGACCTGCTGGTGTCAGGATAAATGGACAAGTAGGACTGGTAACTTACCAAGGAAACGTCGTAATATGACTGAATATCTGTTGACAGTGGCGTAAAACACCAACAAATTAATCATTGTACTATTAAGCTAATGCTAGGTTTACGCTATGTTCTCGACGGCCACGGCAATCACGTTTCAGGCCACCGTGGACAAAACGGGATGGACGTTAGACAACGTGGGGGACGGAATGGGCAAACGTGACAGGCCGTGATTGCCGTGGATGCCGGGCCATAATTTTAAACTGTAAAAAAAGTGACAGTACGTAATGGGCCGTAACACAACTTTGAGGTGGTCCGTAATGTGTATTCCCCGTCATCTCACGGTCCTTTCAAGTTTTGTCACGTTCAATCCCGGCGTGTGACGGTTTTAGGGGCCCTGCGTGCTACGGCGCGTTGCGTTCTACTACTGTCTGACAAGTTCAATCACGGCGTGTGACGGTTTTAGGGCCCGGCGCGCTACGACGCGTTGCGTTCTACTACTGTCTGACACGTTCAATCATGGTGCGTTTTGGCGTGTGACGGTTTTAGGGCCCGGCGCCCTGTGGCGCGTTGCGTCTACTACTGTCTGACACGTTCAATCACGGCGTGTGACGGTTTACGGGCTCGACGCGCTACGACGCGTTGTGTTCTACTACTGTCTGACACGTTCAATCACGGCGTGTGACGGTTTACGGGCTCGGCGCGCTACGACGCGTTACGTTCTACTACGGTCTTATAAGGCGCGCACGGTCTGGGAGGGAGTATATTAAAGCCGGCGCAGGCAAGGGTGTTTCATTCGAGTCTTAGCAATCGACGACACATTACTGCATCTACACAACGAAGAGAGAAGACCAAGCTTTCCAAGAAAGAAAGCCAAGCTATGCCACCGATGAATCCAAGACGTAGGAAGCCCCCCCCCCCCTCCCCCCCCCCCACCCCCCGTCCTGCTCCACCACCAGACGAGCAGGAGCAGTCTGAAGATCCTCGCCGTTCACCGCCGCCAGATGAAGAGGAGCGTGCTGCTGTTGCTGCTACTGACCCGGTCCCTGAGCTGGAACCTGAACCTGAGGCTGAGGAGGCTAAAGAAGACGCACCTGATAGGAGGAAGGCATCCCCCAGGGTCACCACCAACTTATCGGAGGATGAGAAGGAGCTCATCATTGACTTCCTCCAGCAGAATCCCACGATGTACTCCAAGAAGCTGGCTGGTTACAAAGACGCAGCGGCGAAAGACAGACTGTGGTCCGAGCGAACACTTCATCCTTGTAGGCTTCGACGATGGCCTTGCATACTTCTGGCACCATATGGCAGATGGCTGCTTTATTGCACCGGAACACATAGGAGAGTGAAGAGTAATTGTCACCAGTGGCCAGATGTCTCAAAGCCACTGACAGCTTTAGTCCAGGTGTTAGGGCAAAGCGGAACTTCGTGTCTTGTCACTCGATGGCTGGTGTTACTCTTTCCGGGATCTCGTCGAAGAGCTCTGGAGACATCCTCGGGTAGTTCTGGTAGGCGTTGACATTTTCGGTGTAGAGTTCTCTGGTGAGAAAGGTTGAGTAGTGGCCCAGCTGCTGCATTCTGTCTTCCGATAACCATTCGCGCACCCCTATGGATCTTGGCCTTCTCATCCGCCATCTTCGCTTTCATCCTGACTGCTGCACTCTGGCATTCCCTCTCTGCAACTGCCTTCTTCTTGAGGACGCAAAGCCTGGATGTATGCACCCAACAAACATGCAAACACAACATCCTCTTCAGCTTGAGCATTCATGAGGTTGTCTCGTCGAAATCTCAGGATTTAATGATTGCTATTGCTTGGGAGGCTTTCTTTTTATACTGTGGGCAAATACGTGTTCCAAAGCTGCCCGGCGTCCACGTTTCATCCGTAGAAAGCCTTGACAGAACGTGAAAAATGTGTTATACCTTGATCAGAACGTGAGTAACGTGAGGGACCACATCATAACGTGACGGGCCGGGAGGGAACGTACTGGCATCCGTAGTAGACCGCGGGCCGTACCGTAGTGCGCCTTGGAGCCTCCGGGATTCGGCCCCTTTTCCACCACGGCCCGTCACAGATATACCGTGATAGACCGTGAGAAAACGTGGCAAGACCTAACAAGACTTGAATACAGAGGGAAAAATGGCCAAATTCCCACGGCGCACTACGTTTTGGCAAACGGGGCTGCCGTGGCCGCCGAGAACATAGTGTAAACCTAGCATAAGTTATGGAATACCAATGCCGCTAATGCCCAAGCAGGGGTTTGAACTCAATCATTGATATACGACCGATCGATGCATTTTGTACCTGATATGATACCGCATTGTTGGTGTAGTGGAGAAGCACCCGCATCCGCACGGGAGGTCAAGGGTTATTTTCATGTCCGGGTCAGTCCAAATACATTAAACAAGAGGGCAATGATGGCCCTGAATCGCTCACTATATTTATTCCATGTGATTAATAATGCCAAACACAATAACTCATTTGAGTCAAAACTAGAGGCCCAAAAAGGACCAGTAGTGCTCCACTGCCACAAAGTGACAATCCCCAACCCTCAAATTGTCAAATAAATTTGGCAGAAAACCTTGCCAGATACTTTTTGGGGAGATTTTGTTCACTTTAGCCATATAAAGCAAAACAGCCCCTACTCGTGGCGGCCATGTTTTATTTTCCAATAAACATTGCTGGAACAAAACTCAAAGAGGGTCATCCAAGGAACATTTCTACACACAAAATGGAAAATCGGCCAGACACTTTGTGAGAAAAAGTTTTCACTATAGCCATATAAGGCAAAACAGACCCGCCCCCTGATGGCCATATTTTGGTTACGAATCAACATGGCTTGAAGGAATCTGAAATAATTCAAAAATCAGCCAGACACTTTTAGAGGAGATGATTTTTAAAGTTTTCACTTTGACATATACGGTAAAAGAGTCCAGCACCTGGCGGCCATGTTGTCTGACCAATCAATATGGGTTGAAGGAATCTGATAAAGGGTCCACCTTACAAACATTTCTACAAAAAAAAATAAAATCGGCCAACCAGTTTGTGAGAAGAAGAAGTTTTCGTTTGCCTGCAATTGGAAACCAGAATTATGCATGGATCCAAAATTGTTGAAGGAATTCTTAAGAGTACATTGAGAGGATGCTTGCTGTGTTATTTCATCCCAAATTACCGACTGGTTACCGAGGAGAAGATGTTAACGGACGCACGACGCACGCCGTTCAAAGGGCGATCACGATCACTCACCTTGAGCACTTCTTGTTCAGGTGAGCTTAAAATGTAACACTGGATTGTGGGATTTACATTACGACTGACGGGTTGGTGTCAGGATCAATGGACCAGTAATACTGGTACACTTATACAGGAAACCGCCGTGATTAATTGATGAAACAGCACGAAAACAAACAAATCCTGTTATGATAGTTTTTAAAAGTCGTCTAAACTTTAGAATATCCGAGGTAACACATATAACATCTGAAATATTGGAATTGAAATCATTGAGGGAGAAGGAGAAATGTTAAACAATTTCTATTATCAAAAGTCGTGTGCTTCTTAATGCGTCGGATGTCGTCTGAAGTCAACGATAGATTTAATGGAACAGTACGTCCATTATTTAGGATAAAATTGGTCCACATTTTCGATAATAAAGGTAATTTCATATTTTGACGTCACATCTAATATTTTTCCATTTACCCTTTCCCGAGTGCAAACGCCTTTAGACGGATCTTCCGCAGA
Source organism: Serripes groenlandicus (assembly GCA_031761405.1). Classification (NCBI taxonomy): domain Eukaryota; kingdom Metazoa; phylum Mollusca; class Bivalvia; order Cardiida; family Cardiidae; genus Serripes; species Serripes groenlandicus. The sequence continues at coordinate 38,520,904 of JASEVX010000013.1, read as the reverse complement.
CTTGAATACAAGTTTTCAAAGTCTTCTGTTGCAAATGTGATGTATGTGGGAAAGGGTGTACCGTAATGGCTAGTCGTACAGAAATCCTGGGTGAGACATTATATATTTCTTTACAAATATTGACCATTTGCATCAAAGTTCTTTGATACCATTGTCTTAGGTAAATCTGTAATAACTACGCAATGTGTTGCTTTCACGGAGCACCGCTCAAGAATTCATTGTTATTTTCTGAGAGAAATTGACTGACGTTGGTGTCTTGATCGATTGATTACTTAGTGTTCAACGCCGCTTTCAACAATATGTCACGGCGTTTAACGGGTAAGTTACCAGTACTATTGGCCCATTTACCCTGACACCAGCCAGTCAGTCGTAACACTAACCCCTCTCCCCACCCATCCCCAACTTGAGCGCCAAGGGTGGTAGCCATTACTACTATTTTGAAGTCTTTAGAATGAGCCGACCAGGGATCGAATCATTAATCTCCCGCACCGAGGCGGACACTCTACCACCACACAACGGACGTGTTATGTTGGTAATTTAAACTTGATGGCTTGACAGTTTGGCAAAAGACGTCTGTGCGAGCGACAAAGGGGACGAACAATGGGTGTATTGGTAATGCATCATATCTAAAACACAGCAAATTGCATCAGATGACTTTGAAAATAACTATATAAACATATACAAATATATAACACTGAAATTGTTATAATTGAGTAATGTTGCACATCTTGTGCCAAAAGAAACAAACAATTACGAGCATGTTCTACTTTTGTCACACTTCTTCCAGATGATGTCTTCTGCACATGAGCCAAATTGTCGATGCACATTGGAAATGATAATGTTATCGTAAGTACCACACAGCGCCAACGGTATCTTGATAGACACACTTAGAAGTGTCGATCAAAATCTGTCTTCACAGCAAGAGTCCAAGATTAAAAGTGGATACTGGAAGTATCTTTTTTAAAACGTTCTTTAATTTATTGACTAACAAGATCAAGCTGTAAGGACGCACAGATTGATCTGGATCTACAATGAGCTCAAATGCCTTTTATTGATATTTGAAGAGCATCATTCCATTAGTACCTGTTTATCCCTTAGGGACGAGGGATAAGTAGGCTTATTGCGCGGGTGCCTCAGCACCAGTGCATATATTGGTTGTGAAAAAAAAAATGTCACTGGTGCAATGGGCTTGCGCATGAGCCGTGTTAATTGTCTCGATCACGCATGCGCCGTATTTTACCGTCAGCTCTCGGATATTTCCGTAGCAGTTCGTCACTAGACTGGTTCTCGTTCGAGTTTGTATGCGAGTAGTTTTTTCGGCGATAGCTGACTAACGTGGGTTTTGACCTAGATGTTAAACAAATGATCTAGATTGTAGACCAATCAAACGTGTATTTAATGAAATATCGAAGAAATAAGGGAAATGAAACGTTTAAAATGAAATGTTCTGCACACTAACCTTTAATTGCTTTCCTTAAAAATAAATTTCAGCGAAAAAAATCAGTGAAAATGTATTTAATATAATATTTAAGACCAAAATATTAATTATTTTTGAAACATGATAAGTTTTCAGCTATTTATCGTCAATTGAAACTTATACTTTGTTACATAATACACCTCTTGAGAGCCTCACGTAATCTCCAGATTAATAAATGTGATAAATTCTCGGCCTTGAACGGTATTAATGTCATGTCGTGCTAGTGTAATGGATGTTGACTTGCATTGTCAAGTGAAAGGACTGTGGTTCGCAAAGGCAAACTTTGTTTTTTTCTCTCATTCATATCAAAACCAAAGTATATATATGAACTAAAACATTTATGAACCAAATATTACATATTTAACGTTATTGTTTTCTGTCATTCTAATAAGTAAGATAAAATATCAAATAAAATGCGCATGTTCCATTTATTAATGTTTTCTCATATTAATCGCCATTTTTTTTTTTTAAAGATATTTTTTGTTTATAATTAACATGTAACCATAGTTTAACGTGTACCGGCGTTAAGCCATCGCGGGTCACCCATCCTGGCACTAACCGCGGTGAACGTTGCTTAACTTTACGAAAAAGTCAACCACTCTACCAACGTCGCTATAAAAGCCGGCTTTTTAGGCAACTGTAGAAAGGATATTTATACCCCTTCCAGTTACATTTCTCCTTCTTTTCTCTTGACTTCGACCCGAAGTCACACAACTGAACACAAGCAGTATACCAGAGCAGAGTCTAGGTAACATCACTGGGAACCACCGGGGTTTTAATAACAGGAACATGAGAATATTTTCATAAATGTGAAGTTATTGTGCTAAATTTTGCGATTTTAACAATATATTAAGGGGAAAAAAGGACGCGCATGCGCAGACAAATGTTTACAATAATTTTGGGAGATCGAGGTCAACACGTTGGGAAAAGGTATTTTTGTTTTCGTTTTACGTACTAAAAACACTATTGTTATCATATATTTATATCATATATTTAAAATCGGGTTTCGTATTTTTCGAATCAAACAGTATTTCTTTTTCCGAATATAACCCTTTGTTATTCTCAATATTCTACAACAACAACAAAAACAAAATGTAATAAATACCCATTAAAAGGACTTCCTTTGCCGGGAGTGTACTTATTCCATTACCAGCTTAACAAAACAACTGTCTCAATAGATGTGCTTTTCTTTTAACCAGAGATCTAGATAATATGCCTATATCACATTTCAAAATGTCTGATTAGTTAATCAAACCCTATGTTGTTGGTACTCAAAAGAATTGTCTCTGTTAGACGACTCTTTGGAGTACCAACAACATAGGGTTTGGTTGAGATATTGTTGGGAAAAGATCAGGTTACTCCTTTTTATCTGGTCTTATCGAACGACAGGAATATTTAAGTGGACTCTGTTGTTTTTGTGTCTTGTCACATCAATGGAGATATTGCGAAGATGTATTGTCTTTGGACTCGTGGCCTCACCATTTGAACCACGCCATTCGAAAATAAGTACATAGGGTGATCGCGTGAGTGTTCATACATGAACATGTCTTCGGAGTGGAATCTGTTGTTTTTGTGTCTTGTTACATCAATGGATATATTGCGATATTAAGATTTATTGGTATTGGACTCGTGACGTCACCATTCGAACCACACCATTCGAAAATAGGTACGCAGGATGACCTCGTATATCTTCGGAGGTAATCTATATTTAGAATTTATACCATTAGGATCGATAACTCTTTAACGCCTCGGATGCGGGAGGTTGCAGGTTCGATACCCGGCCTTGACATACCAAATATCATTGAAAAATGGTTGTAATGGCTTTCCCTCTATGGCGCTCGGTGTTGTGGGGTTAGCATTACGACTGATTCGCTGGTGTTAGGATAAATTGACCACTAGTACTGGTAAATTACCCCAGGAACCGCCGTGATGAAATTTAAAATTATATTGAAAGCGAAGTTAAACACAAGGCAAACAAACACACAAATAAAAACCGTAAACTTACGGAAATGACCGATTCATGATCGGTTTAGCTGACCTACATATTGTCGAGTGCACACGGTCCAACCTCAATTACACACTATGTCATGTATATTTCCCTGATATTGATGTGTCCTAGACAATATCTATTTTCGTTTAATTGTATAATATGTATGTGTCTATTTCTTATGTCATACGACAACTCTGTAAACACACAACTTCGAACAAATATAGGCAACGTTGTTTCAAACAATGAGCCTTTGTTATTTATAAAAAAGATAAACATTTTCTATTGTTTTATATCTCTGTTTATCCTTTCCCAAATACAATAAGTATACGGAATTTTCCTATAAAGAGTTATTATTAGATATTTTTGAAACAACGAATATTTGATTGATATAAAAAGAAAAACATTTCATATGTCGCGTACGGTTAAAAATTGTCTCGGTTAGACTTTTACCACATACAACACATATATGAAAGACGACTTCGAAGACATATAGGCAAAATATATGTAAATGTTCTTTAAATGGAAGTAAAATATTCGAATAAAGTTTAGACATTGTGGCAAAATGTGAAATTGCTCAATATAAGCATTTTCTCATTTTGTCACAATGTTTTCAAACGTCGTCTACTGCAGATGTGTAAACACGTGTGGAAGATAGTGGTGCAGTTGTATATCGTCTGCCTTTTGTACCACAAGTTCCGGGTATGAATCCCATGATGAACGCGTTTTGCCTTTTGTGAATTTTATTCACAAATTGCGCGAGTACCAAGTAAGTCTAAAGTAAGCAGATATCGAGTGTGAATAATATAAGCTGAAAGCTTGTTTCGCAATCGATGTGAAATAAAATACGTCTGGGAACGGTTTAAAGGGGATGAAAGTCAAAGGTTTAAAACTGTATAAAAGTTGTCTTGAATTATTAGAATTATAATACAGGGATAAAATAAGAGTAATCATTTCACTTTCCAGTACAATAAACATCTAAATATTGATCGTTTATGCTTCAGTTGAACTGGATAGACATACTCAGTAAGCCAAATTGTGTACATTTTCATGATTTTCAATTGACTGTTTTTCAACATTTACTGCCAAAATAGTTTTGAACTATTTAATACTTACTATTAGCAATATTTGCAGAATGTTCGGCATTTCAAAATGTTAATCTCCATTTGGAGTTCAGCACCTTTAATGCGTTTGTTATATTAAGGAATAGTAAGAGCAACCGCCTTTGGAGCGAGAGATCAGTGTTCGAGCCCCAATCTGGTCATACCATATACTTAAAATTAGTAGTAACAACTTTCCATAATTGGCACACATCTATTGGTGTAAGCATTACGACTGACTTGCTGGTGGCAGGATAAATAGACCAGAAGTACTGATAAATAACACGTGAAACGCCGTGATATAGCTGAACAATTATTAAAACCGTCGTAAAACCCTATTCATTCGAACAAACAAACGGAAGTATTAATTGATTGATTGATTCTGGTTTAACGCGGTTTTCAACAATGTTTCAGTCATATCACGGCGACCAGTTCACCTACTCATGTGTTTCCTGGTTGTCCCACACCAGTACACCACACAACATACTTTCCAAGCAACTGGCCACTTTTCCACATAGACTGTTAAACAGCCCATTGGTGAGAGACGAATGACGCAAGTCACAGTGACTTTTGTCAAACGTCGAAAAGAATGTTGGCTGGGATTCGAACTCACAGCCCCTGGATTGACAGCCGGCGTCGCTACCGACTGAGCTACCGGGGCACGGCGGAAGTATTAATAGGAGTTATTACGCCTGTACATTAGACAACTTTAATCCATTCCAAAACTTAATATCCTTATACGTTGATTTACAATCCCCATTAGCTATACTTACGGCGGGCATTTCCTGATAATGTGTTTCTCTCTAAGACCGTTATAGCATTGTAAACAAAGACATAAACAACAAAGAATGTAACTACTGTTTATACCCCCTCTGTCTGCCTATAATTTGTTTAATGTCATCTGCTGCAGATTTCTTGAATCCTCGAAAGGTTTAATAGTAAGTTTCCCTTTTAATCGGAGGAATCATTAACTGGGTTTTATTGAGCTTTGACACCGCCTCGTTGGTATAGTGGAAGAGCGTCCGTCTCGGTTGCAAGATGTCGCGGGTGCAATCCCCTGTCAGGCCATACGAAAGACATTAAAATGGCAAAAATGACTTACCCTCATTGGTAATCAGCATGATGAGGATAGCATTACGAAGGACCGCTCTGGTGTCAGAATGAACGAGCCAGTACTACTGGTACTGCTGGTACTACTGGTACTACTGGTACTGCTGGTACTGCTGGCACTACTGGTACTACTGATATTGCTGGTACTACTGGTACTACTGGTACTCCTGGTACTACTGGTACTACTGGTACTGCTGGTACTACTGGTGCTCTTTGTACTACTGGTACTACTGGTACTCCTGGTACTACTGGTACTACTGGTACTACTGGTACTACTGGTACTGCTGGTACTACTGGTACTGCTGGTACTACTGGTACTACTGGTACTACTGGTACTACTGGTACTACTGGTACTACTGGTACTGCTGGTACTACTGGTACTGATGGTACTCCTGGTACTCCTGGTACTACTGGTACTACTGGTACTGCTGGTACTACTGGTACTGCTGGAACTGCTGGTACTACTGGTACTGCTGGTACTTCTGGTACTACTACAGAGGAAACTTCGTGATACAACAGAAACGCTGTTGAAAGTGCTGCAAAACACGACACAAACAAAAATGCAAACGTATGTTTTGACTCAAACCTCTATGCCGTAGATATAACTTGATTGATTGATTGTTTGGTGTTATACGCCGCTTTCAACAATGTCATTGTGAAATTTGTAACGACCAAAACATTATTGCTAACAGAGGGGTTAAACAGAGGTAAATGCCGTACATTTCATTTCGATGAAATATTTTACCAACGGGTACCTTTTACTTTGCTCTAACAGACATTATTTTGTGGTATTTATGTGGTTTAAATATATGTATTTAATAATTAAATATGCATTAAGTAATTGGTACATACAGGCATATATTATTTGATAGAACTTACATATACTGATTCCTTAAACAAAAAATCCGTAGGAGGCGAAAGGTGTCTGTCCGGGTTAGCCTGCGCGGAATGCTTAAGCGGATCTGGGTTAATACTTAACGCATATTGTTGGTTTTCTCGCGGGACGGCTCAAATGTATAATCACTGATTACTGACCTGTTGGACCTATACCCATATTATGAAGTTTTCCGATAATGTTGACATTGGCATATTCAAGTTGTATCTCTAATTTGTTTGGTAGGTAATATTAAAATGAGAAAAACAAAGTATTTTTAACAAGCTACGATTCTGGTACATGTGGTTGAAGCAAGTGGATTGCGAAATACGAAAAAAACACCTTCCACCAAGAAAATATGAGTCGGATGACGAAAGAGGAACGGGGATTGGTACCAAGTGGCATCGCATTGTTAATCGTGGGATGGCATCATTGATACACGATGGTGCGATATCCCATTCTGCTGCAACCACGCGCAGTTTACTAGAGAGGCACACTATTCCTACCGTGTCGTGGTGATCGAAATCGCCAGATGTCAATCCGATTGAGCAGCTTTTGGACGAAATGGATCGGCGGGTAAGAAGGTTAACTTGTCCTCCACGCACTATACAAGAACTCAAATGTACAAATTTTATATATCAATGGATCGGTATCACAAAGGCCGTTATCATAATTTTGTTAAATGTCATACTTTTAAGACGCTTTGGGTGATTGGCAGTTAAACAGTCGGATGACGATAGAGGAACGGAGCCGGGAGGACTGGTTAAAAGTGACATCTCATTGGTAATCCTGGGGTGGTATTTATGCACGATGATATGGTGAGACATCTCATATTGCTGCAACCATACACTGTTTCCTGGAGAGGCACACTATTCCTATCTTTCCATGGTACTCGAAATCACCAGGACTCACATTATATCGGCGGTTAAGAAGAGTATCGTATCTTCACAGGAACTTGAACATCAGAAACTACACACTTGACTTGGATACAGTCCCAAGGTAGACACACACTCTGTTGATCTTGTCCAAAAGTGTGATATTTTTTTGGGGCTTTATCTTATTGTTACTTTTTGCAACTAAATGTAATTGTTTTTAGATGTTTTGAGCTGTGTAGAACTGAACTTCATTAAATATCCGAGAACATTTCAGCTTAATATATCTATTAAAGCCATTATTGCTCTACGTAGGAAAGAAATATTCATATGTATTTTTCAAACTCGCATATAGTATATTTCGTAATAAACCTTCGTTTTTTGTTACTTATATCGAGTAGAAGCATAAACAAGAGGGCCAAGATGGCCCTAACTCGATCACCTGAATGATAGTAAATTAGAAGCAAATATTTAAATGCAAATATCTGTGAAAATTTGATCAAGAGTTCAAATGAAACAGCCATTTCAATTTACCCCTTTTGTGATGACGCCTGGTTGCTATGATTTTGAAACCAATCAATAGGGCATGAAAGAATTAAGTAGAGGATCACTGAAGTAAGACTCCTATTCAATTTTCTTAATATCAGACAAGGACTTAAAAAAAATGGAATTTCCAAATTTGTAATTTTGCCCCTTTTTTTATGCCTCCTGACTGCCATGTTTTTCAACCAAACAGTATGCATTAAACAATCTTTGTAGAGGGTCACCAAAGAAACATTTCTACTAAACTATATTGGAATCTGACATGCAGATTTAGAGGAGAAGATTTTTAAACTTTGGACATTTTGCCCCCTTTCTGATGCCGCAGCAACCAAAGTTCTCCATGGAATTTTAATTTTTGAACAATTTTGAACAAGGGCCACCAAAGAAACATTACTGTGAAGTTTGAATGAAATTGGTCCTGTGGTTTAGGTGGAGATGATGTTTACAGCTAAAAGTTAACAACGGACGATTTTGCCCCTTTTCTGATGCCTCCTGACTGCCATGTTTTCAACCAAACAGTATGCCTTGAACAATCTTCGTAGAGGGTCACCCAAGGAACATTTCTACCAAACTGTAGTGGAATCTGACATGCAGATTCAGAGAAGAAGATTTTTAAAGTTCGGACATTTTGCCCCCTTTCTGATGCCGCAGCGACCAAAGTTCTCAATGGAATTTAAATTTTTGAACAATTTTGAGAGAGGGCCACCAAAGGATCATTCTTGTGAAGTTTGGATTAAATTGGTCATGTGGTTCAGGAGAAGATGATGTTTAAACCTCAAAGTTAACGACGGACGACGACCGACGACGGACGACGACCGACGACGGACGACGGACGACGGACGGACGACGGACGACGAACAAAAAGTAATCAGAATAGCTCACCTTGAGCCTTTGGCTCTAGGCGATCTAAAAAGATGTAAAACAAATTAATAATGCCTTTGTAACGGTTGTAAATTTCTAAAATTGTTTACCGTTTCAATTCATGGCGAGGTCAAGCTAATTTGCATACATTATGCACACACGCCAATGACGTCACACTTTTTGCTGTTAACAAATCGAGCGGGAAAATATCAATAATCACCCACCGATCTATCTCATCCCAGATTACAATTCGTGTTCTATCACATTCTCTTGTTATAAGCAACACGACGGCATTTCCGTTCGGAGTCGCTAAATAAGTTGAAATTTGACGTTTTAGAACAAAAATTCCTTGAATGTAATAGTATTTGAATTAATGTAGGCTTGAACCTAACAACGTGTTGAGTGAAGGACGAACATTTTTTCTTATAACTATAGTATTAGTTTAGTTTTACCTTACTTATTTTACATCTATTGCGAAACAAGCTTTCAGCTTATATTAATCACGCTCGATGTCTGCTTCCTGGAGACTTAACCAGTACTCGCGCCGTTTGTGTGGAAAAATCCCGGAGTCAAAACCCGCTCATCACGTGACTCGAATCCGGGACCTTTGGTAAGAGAGGCCTAACGCTCTACCTCTTCACTACTGTCTTCCACTAACTATAGTATTGATGACCTCGGGTGTGGGAGGTCGCGGGTTCGATCCCCGGCCGGGTCATACTAAAGACCTTAATAATGGCTGCCCTTCTTGGCGCTCAGGGTAGTGGGGGTAAGCATTACGAATGACTGACTGGTGTCAGGATAAATGGACAAGTAGTACTGCCCTGTGTTCCATAGTCCCAAAACCCAAAACCTGCTTTGCGAAACCTATTTAGGTTTTGTCGATATACCGTTCCTTAGTCGTTTAACCAAACATGTTCTACCTGTTTTCCATTCATAAAACAGGTAGGTTTCGTTCCGTTTGATAGGCATAGCTTAAACTGTTTATGTTGTGTTTACTATGGAACACAAGGCTGGTAACTTACTAAGTTAACGCCGTGATATTACTGAAACATGTTGAAAGCTGTGTTAAACACTACAGCAGACACTTTTACACATCAAATGTGAATGAATCACTTAACAAGGCCGTGAGAGTTCACCGATTTTATTTTACTACTCCGCTTATAAACGACTTCATTGAGTAATTGCGACAAGAATGTTATATAGGTGTATTTGTTTCAAACGATATTGCGGATATCTATACCCTCTTATTTCCAGACGGCGTATCTTGTGTCGCATACACTTTATTCCATGTGAAACAACACTTATATGTCATACATACATAGCAATCTAATGGTCGTCTGTTTAGGGTATAGATTAAACCTAGATAGATTTAAATTATAGTTTTTCCCAAACGGAGGTGTTTCAAAAAGAAACGAAAATTCCATTGAAGTTAAACCTGTTTCATATTATAACCTGTTAGGCTTGATGTTAACGTCTTTATAAAACTCACTGTGCAAATAAAGTTTAACCCTTTCCCATATACAACAAATCTGCAGCAGAAGACTAACAATTTGCTTTTGGCAAAAGTTTGGAAAATCTTAATAAATGAAAGTATAATTATTGAATAGAGTTGAATCAATTGTAGCAAAAGGGGAACTTGCTCGTCACAATGTTTTCAAAAGTAGGCTGCTGCAGAGGCGTCAGAAAGCGTCTATATCAGGCAAAGGGTTTAAAAAGGGCTTGTTTTTAGCATACATATTCTTCTAAGCATTTGCTGTCTTCAATCACAAATACCGCATTGAGTTACAAATATGACACAGTATATTAAATACTGAATTAAACTTAAAGAAATGCAAATAACAATATATCTTAAACAATGGCTTAGATGCTTAGATTGCAAGATGAAAATGGCAGACAGACATGGGCATGGAAACTTAGACATTTATTATATGAAAATAGTTTTGGGTATGTATCGGTTAGTGACAGTGTTGAAAATTGCTTTCAAATTTTAAGTGCTTTAAGCAATGTCGAATGTATTGCTCTCTTCAAAGTTTATAGCAAGAGATCAACGATTCACCTGAGTCACAGTATTATCAACTCTTTAAATCTCTAGTAAATGTAGAAATATATACTTCTATGAATATGTCATGTAACACTCGTCGCGTATTGTCCAATTTCAGATGTTCCAGTAATTGCTTAAATGCATCCTTGGTACCCAGGCTATTCATAATATGATATAGTTTATGAATAGCCTGGGTACCAAGGATGCTTAAATGTAGAAAAGGGTAGACACCAACAAAATGATTATTGTTTGAGATTTTGTAATATTTATCTTTGAATAAACTGCTATGATATAGAAGATTTATTTCACGTGTTGTTAGTGTGTCCAGTTTACAACGAACTTCGGATGTTTATTTTTGCAAGTATTTACCGTGTTTAGCTTTATTTTCGAGTGCAATCGAGAACAACTGATGTATGCCAATGTTCGCAGTTAAACTGATTTTGCAATACTACCCAAACACAGAGGAGCCCAAAGTTATAAATGCAATTATAAAACATGTTTACGAAATGCATTTATACGCAATGGTATATTTTATTTAAACCCTTTCTGACAACTTTAAAAATCAGTGTGGCAAAATAAGAAATTGATTAACCCTTTCCCTAATATAAAAAAAACGACGAATTCTAAAATGTCAAGGCAAAAATTTGATTTTTTTTTACAAAATGCATTTATTGAAAAGAGTTGAAAACATTATAAAAAAAATTAAAGGAGAAATGGCTAATTATACATTATGCACAATTTCTTCTTTTTTGCAACGTTTAAAAAGCTTCTTGGCTTGCCGAGCTATGGAAGCCAACCTACGAAACTTTGACATTGGTCAAATATAGTTGTTAATATATAAATATATATGCGAAGCGCCATCTAACGTCACTTTTAATTCCACTTTCGAAAATTTGATTAATGGAAATTTTCGTAAGATCTTTCCCCACATGCAGACACATGTTTACACAACGGCAGGCATTCTTTCTAAGGGTTGACACAATTCAAGGCGACAAGCATCATTTGTCTTCCACCAATCAGCTAAGATTTTAGAGTATGTGTATACAGTCAACCCGTGTTTAAAGACCATCCATGAGAAGAGAACGATCTGGTCTTTGTTCACAGGTGGTTTTTCATTACATTTGGAATTAAAAGTGTGGTTGCTATAGACAGGGAATTGCTATCCAAAGGCTGTATTTTGCACAGGTTTGACTGTAACATATATAAATGCTAGTTTACATCATATTACATGTATGTTGATCTTTAAAAAAAATATGTTACCTGTCTTCGACATGAATTTATAATTACACATTTTGAAAATGCCAATAAACTGTATGTAATGTTATATTGTGATATAATAATATTGACCCATCACATTAGAATACATATACGGGATTATGTGACGAGTTTTATTACTTTTCCCCGTTCATATCCAGTTCAATCATCCTGCCTGCAAACCTCTTGAAATTGGACCGACCCTCGGACACTCAAACAGTAGCGACGCGAGCTGTTAACCAAGGGGTTGTGAGTTTGAACCGCAGATAGAATGACATTCTTTGCGACTTTAATCTATACGAGATGTGTCATTCGTCTTCAACCAATGGTCTTGAAGTATATGTGAAAAAACCCAAACAGTTTTTTCGAAAGACTGTTGTGCGAAGAACTTTTGTTTGAAATTCACGAAATGGCTACCGTAATAGGTAAAATAATAATAAATCAATCACTTATGGTTGGGTTGTTATGTGAGAGATTACATTTAAACTATAAAACACGTACGCAGCAGACACATTTCTAAACATAATAGGCATCATATGGAACATCTTTCAATGAGAGTATATTTATTGCACAGAGTAAAACATTGTTGCAGAAGTAGATATCTTTAACAAGTGCTCCTTTTGCCACAATAGTTTCCAATGTCGTCTACAGCAGATGCTTCTAACTCAGTCCTTATGTTTGGAATGTTGAAAGTAAAATTACTCAAGATCAGGGGAATCATTTTTAACCCCCCTTTCCCACATAAAACACATCTGCAGCAGACGACTTTGACAAATATAAGAAAATTACATTAACTGAAAGTTCAATTATTGAATAGAAATGAAAAAAGTGCGGCAAAAGAAGAACTAACTCTTACTTTGCCACATCGTTTTCAACTGCAGATGCGTTGACATGTGTCTGCGGGTGTTAAAAGATTAACATTCGTACTTGTATTGCCTGTCGGTAACAAGGGTTTGTCATTACAGACATAAGTGAGGTGCTTGCTATGCTTTCAGGCCTAGGCATTTATATAAAGTATGGTGCAATTTACAAAGTGACTTGTCTCGTTGATGGTGCGCCACATCAAAGGACTCGACACGTAATGAATATAACATTTTCCCTGCTGTTGTGAGCAACATTGGACGCCTCTCCAACGCATTTTCAACCAATACCCTTTTGCAAACACTATGAAAAAATTGATAATTGATTAAACAATTTATTTTCAACACTTTCTCTAATTTCGCAACAAAGGTTTAAAAGGGAGTTCAAAAAGCAATTAATTGTCCACACTTTCTTTAATTTCGCAACAAAGGTTTACTTTTTATTTTCAAAATGTTTTATTCCTTCTTTTTCATTAGATATTTTCAAATCAGATGGTTCTAAATAAGTGTTATCATATCATGTCAACGGTTAAAGTAGAGATTGCATGTTATTCCAAGATGGCGTCCAGTCTTCTCCGAATAAAGATTTACTAGAAATTGGCACAAGCACGCACGAAAACCATCTCATCAATATTTTCCCGAATTTGCATTTTCTAATATATTTCGAATTTGCATTTTCTAATATTCACTATGAATCAAATGTGACGTTGTTACATCTGTTGATTCCATGTTGAATTTCACACACAAGAAAACAAGCATACGTAACGACTGTATCAGGCGTGGGACCATCTTCGCTAGCCAAGGCAACTTCGCATTCACATAACTAATTATTGGAATGCAATGGACAAATCACACGTGACTGGCAAATATGTCATAGACATACAAGAGCTCTAGACAATAAGCGTTTAGCTTGTTCTAAAATCCTTTTTTTATCCACTAATCATATGTTGTGAGTACTCCAAAGATTCGTCTCAATAAGACGATTGTTTTGAGTACCTACAACATAGGGTTTGGTTGGATAATGAGAGAGATATTGTGGGGCAATGAGCTGAAAACCTATCCTTATCTGGACCTATGAAATGTACATACGTTATTCGTTTGTTTTGTGTTTAACATCGCTTTCAACAGTATTTGAGTCACATCACTGCGCTTCCCTGTACAAGTTCCCAGAACTACTGGTCTGATTTCTTCCTGACATCAGCAAGTCAGTCGTTATTCTACCCCTCTAACCCTGAGAGCAAAATATGGAAGCAATTAATACCATTTTTTAGCTCGTCTATTTTCGAAGAAAAAAATGTCGGGCTATTGTGATACTGTCGTCGTCGTCGTACCTGATAACTCAAAACTCGTTCAACAGTTGCAAATGAAATGTGGTACACACGTTCCTAGGAACAATAAGCATGTCTATAACAAGTCACATACTTCTGGCATAAATATTTATTCAGTAATGCCCCCTTTTCGAATTTGAAAACAAAACAAAACAGACGAGCGTTGGCGATCTTATTAACCCTTTCCATCATATAGATGCTTTATGATGCCTCTGCAGCAGACGGCTTTTTGAAAACATAGTGACAAAAGAAGAAATTGCACAAAATGTGCAATTTCTCCTTTTGCCACAATGTTTTCCACTTTTTGTCATAGGTTATCCATTCAGTTATGGAGATCGTCTATGTTTTGACAAAATACGTTCAAAGTCGTCTGCTGCAGAATTATTGTATGAGGGAAAGGGTTAAAGTATTTGGTATGACCCTGTTGCAAATCGAATTTTAGTTTCCCACTCTCGTGTGGACACTCTAACCACTAATTCGAGGCGGTCCGGACATATTTGACATAACAACGTTACGCACCACAATGATCACTTATCAAAATATATATATTAAAATCAACAGGATGTTGAAGCGCATGTCAAACGTGAAAACCCTATATTTCAGAGCCGAAATATAGATATGTTATTAGACATTATGCACAAAATTAAAAGGCATCAGCTGAATATCCGCCTTGACCAGGGCACGAACCTTGGACATTTTAATCCGAAGGCGAATGCCCTACCACGTCGCTATCAAAGCTTGTTCTATAGCAAGGCATTATAAGTACCCTCTCCCAGATATGGAAAAATGTTTAATATTCATATAAGTTTATTATGAATTTTATTAAATTTAAGGCATTTTTATTCTAAAATGCCCAATTTCAACTTCAAACACATTTTACGTTTTCTCATTTTCCCATACTAGTCCGGTTACCGGCCCACTGTCAGAAGATATTGAAATGTATAATGTATGGATATAGGGTAATATGTTCATTAGTATCTACTGGAGACAATGAAACATAAATATATATATATACCTTGGCTACATGTACTAACTCGACACAAAAACTTGAGTTGTATACAGTATTCGCAATACTGTATAAAGGTGTATTCTGAAAACATTTCATTTTGCTCGTGAGGCTACATATTTGTTTGATTGATTGGTGTTTTTAAATATTTTTAGTTAAATCACGGATTGTCCTGTGCGAATAACCAGTTCTATCGCTGTAACGTGAGATGTTGTATGTCTGTTAGATTGTGTACACATGCGTCGCTGCGGATGTACAAAACAGCCGATAGTATTGATGCTGACATCAGTCGTAATGCTATCCCCGCAACTCGGTGCAAGGAGAGAAACTTATTATTACTACCACTTTTAAAGTCGTATTGCAATATAGATTGTTTTATTGTTTGTTTTTTTGCGACGCTTTCAACAATCTTTCAATTATATCACGGCGTTTCCTGGTAAGTTACCAGTACTACTGGTCCATTTATCCTGAATCCAGCCAGTCCTTCGTAATGCCCACCAACCCTGAGCGACAAGCCATTACTACCGTTTTTAAAGTCTTTGGTATGAATCTGCCGTAATCCAACCCGCGACCTCCCGTACTGAAGCACACGCTCTACAGCGGTCGTTTTACAATACACAAGTTATTGTATCTCTTTTGACCGGATCAGAATGTTCGATCCTTTCTCGAGGAGGCGGTCAGGATGGATTACTCTTTATTGTAACGGTACGTATACCAGGGGTCATGATTAAATGATTTTTTGCAGTAATATAGATATATATGTATGCAGGTAAAAGCGAAAATATGCCTAACATACCATAAACAAATAACATATTTCATAAAAAAAAGTCAAGTTGCGCATACTTTTTCAAAACAGGAAGTCATGGTGGAGTGCCCATGGGCAAGGCACATTTTCTAGCCTAGTACTGGTTTGTTTACCCAGGGATCATGAATTAGTGAACTGTTGCCGTGGTATAACTAAAAGTATGTTGAAAGCGGCGTAAAACCCCAATAAAACAAATCAAAACAGGAAAAAAAAAAGTTTGAAAAATAATCAGGAAAATGTATAATGTTATCAAATAAAATAGTAATGCCATTAATATATGCCAATTTTCAGTCTAACTCATTCTTGGTTATTTATACATATCGAGGGCTTGGTGTGAAACGGTTGTAACTAAACTTGCTATTTTATTTACAAAGGTTTATTACCTCGCCATAAAGTCTTTATAAGCGTTAACTCATTTGTCTTGGTAAACAATGGAAATTTAGGTGCCATTGCTCGTTCTGAGCAATGGCATCTAAATTTGCATTGTTTACAAAGGGGTCAAAATTGCCCCTAAACAAGGGTTTTCCAAATAGGTTTTTAGTTACAACCGTTTCACGCCAAGCCCTCGATATGACATACTTGTCCTCTTGACCTCGGCCCATCCTTGAAAGTGGGATTTTTCCAAGAACTATACAGAAATAGAAGATATTTGTTTATTCTGCAATTATGTTGACAGCGGGTTCGTTAAACTCCAATTAGTTAATCTATCATACATAAAAAACATTACTTCTGTCAACGATAAGGAAGCATTTCTCAAACAAGTAAAGTCCATTTGAATGTACTCTTATTATCGACAGATGGCGTGATGGTATTGGGTCACGTGACATGTCAAACATACCTTCATGAAACTCATGAGATGCTTTGTTCAGTTTGTTCGTATGATGTTTTACGCCGTTTTCAAGACCATTGTTCAGTTATATCACGGCGATTCCTGGGTACGTTACGAGTACAACTGGTCCATTTATGTTGACACCAGTGATTCAGTCGTAATGCTAGACATACAACCCTTAGCGCCAAAGAGGGAAAGCAATTACTACAATTTGTCAAGTCTTTGGTATGACCCGGCCGGCGATTAAAGCCACGACCTTTCGCACCAGAGGCGGACGCTCTACCAGCACACCAACGGGGCGGTATCATGAGATGCAGTGGACTCGCTAAAAGCTACAGCATGTGATAATTCGAATATACGGTTTATATCAAACCAATACCTGGAACTTTTGAAAACAGCGTAGCAGCAGTTTCTGATCACTCAGAGGAACAATGGGAAGTGATGTTGCGCCGTTTTCTTGATATAATTATATGTTTCACTGGCTTGTTTTTCGAAATAGATATTTAACACTTTCCCTCATACGGCAATTCTGCAGCAGACGACTTTGAACGTATTTTGACAAAAAATAGAAAATCTCCATAATTTAATGGAAAACCTATGACAAAAAGTGGAAAACATTGTGGCAAAAGGAGAAATTACACATTTTGTGCAATTTCTTCTTTTGTCACTATGATTTCAAAAAGCCGTCTGCTGCAGAGGCGTCAGAAAGCGTCAATATGAGGAAAAGGTTTAAGTAAAAATGAATTACGAAAACATAAATAAATTAAGCATAAATCCATTGAGGATAACTACGTCTGACCCTCTTGTGTCAGGATATATGGACCTATAGTACTGATAACTTACTTAGGAAACGCCATAATGTAACTATAAATATATTGAAAGCAGCGGTAAACACCATACCACCCACGCTCTACCTCTTCAGACTAGAGGCGGTCCTATTACCAGTATGCAATATGATCGTAATTCAATTAAAGTGTTCCCATAACTACAATTATACGCAAATTTATAATTATCTCATGCAATTCCGGAGACGCCACAATAACCATTAATCGGCAAAAAGCGGCTCACATGTAATATATAGTTACCACCCCTGGTGGACATCTTTCTACAATATAACAACATGAACGCCAGGGGGCGGGGGGTGTATCTATATATAGCATGTGAGTCGCCTTTGGAAAAATGATATTTGTCATAATAACAAATATATAAGGTATGAAACCAATACCACCACATCTGCCGGAGCTCTAGAGTTGCATTGACTCCAATTGTTCTGACTTATTTAGCCGGCTCTTACGGTTCAAGCAAGGGTCAGACTGTAGCTGTTATTCGTATTGAGTGTCACACAGCAACAGGCTCTATGTGATATGTAGGCCTACAAAAAGGATCTTTGTGAGACTGTCCGTGAATCTGCTCATCCCGTTTAGACTTACTGGTTTATTGGTAAGCTACATCATATGTGTTCCTTCGAATTCTCTTATTAACTGCTCTGTTGTGACCAGACATCGTTATACATAAAATGTATCGTGACGATTTATGGAGTTTCAAATGCCAAAGGAGCCTGTAAATACTTTGAATATCAGGACGCCGGATGATTAAGTATGTGACCAGGGGACCCCCAAACCCTCGTAAATATAAACATGGATCCGGAAAACGTTTTGTTTTCAGACTGGCAGACGAACGTGGTTAACCCCTGTAAACTCTCGTGAACCTCCTATACTAAGAAACCCCGTTTTCCCTAGCCGATATGGGTGTATTGTACGGAAACAATGTAAACAATTTCACATATTATTATAAGCATTGACAAGTACCGTTCAGAAAATGGTTCAAGTGATACGATATATTAAAATTTATTAAATTTCACATGTCCAATATTTCGTGAATTGTTTGTTTTTATGATGCCTTAAGCCGCTTTCAACATTTTTTAGTTATATCACGGCGTTTCCTGGGCAATTTACCAGTACCATTGGTCCCTTTATCCTGTCACAAGCGATACAGTCACAATGCTAACCTCACAGCCCTAATCGCTTAGAAGGGAAGGCCATTACTACCACGTTTAAAGTATCAAGTAATCGTGATTCCACTGACAGTTAAAGTGTTACAGAGCGAAAGCCGAACTGACAGGTGAGATATGTTTATTATTGTTTTGTGCTTTATGTCGCTTTTAACAATTTACTACTGATCCTTTTATCCTGACACAAACAAGTCATTCGTAATGCTAACCCCGCAACCCTGAACGCCAAGGATGGAAGCCATGACTGTACTTTTCAAAGTTTTGACAGGTGAGATAGAAGTGATGCCTTAGTTTCCCCATGTCAAGGAAGGTACACCACAACTTAACCTGTCTATGGGAAAAATATACAATCTGGCTTTAGTCAATAGCACGGATCAAGATCCGCATGTCTACCCACACTTTCCAATCAATATCTCCACGATTCAAATATTATTTACATTAGAAGTTTAGTTATATCACGACTGCCAGTTCCCTCCACCATTTCCATCTCGTACCAGTATTCAGCTCATTAGTGGTTTGATTGATTGATTGATTGTGTTTAACGCCGTTTTTAACAATTTCTCAGTCATATCACGGCGACCAGTTCACCTACTCATATGTTTCCTGGTTTTCTCACACCAGTACTCCACACAACAAACTTCCCAAGCAACTGGCTGCTTTTCCACATAGACTTAGCCCATTGGTGGAAGACGAATGTCGCAATGACTTTTGTCAAACGTCGGAAAGAAAGCTGGCCGAGCCGGGATTCGAACTCACAACCTCTGGATTGACAGCCCGCGTCGTTACCGAGCTCATAAGTGGAAAGCGAAAGACAAGGAGGTACTTCCATAATCGGATTATCGAAAGCAATGGCTGAGCCGGGATTTATACTTACAAGCCCTGAATAAATATTCATCGTCATCGAAACTACAAGGACTTTATATTTCAATTAAGCTTTTTATGCTGGCATCCCGGAAGTGTTTCCTCCTCTTCCTTTGAGGATGCACTTGATGATATTTATCTACACTAGTCGCAGACAGACAAATGCATTACCGCTGGTTTTCGCAGATCGCAACGCATATATATATATATATATATATATATATATAAAAATAGGCTGAGTGAAGAAATGCTTTTCGACTTTTTGTCACAGAATGCAGCTGTTTGGTAAATAGATTGATAGAAGAAATTGTGTTTCCCTAAGGTCTAAATGCGTCTTCTTATTCCAATATGGCTTTTTATAGCAGGTATCCCGGAAATGTTCTGTCCTCTTCCTTTGATAAACAGTCGTATATCCATACGAGCCTTGTCACAGTAAAATATGTCTTCTACACTTTTCTAGGCGATGTTCCATATAAACATAGGCTTATAAGCAGTCTGCTTGGGATCTTCTCCATCTATTGAAGGAAAATCTTCTTAACCCGTTTCCACATATAGACGTGTTTTGACGCATCTGTAGCTAACGGATTGATCAAACATTGTGGTAAAAGGAGACTTTGCGAATGACGATGTACCGTATTAATATAAGCGTATAAGTAGTGCGCTTGGGATCTTTACTATTTATTGAAAGAAAATCTTCTCAACCACTTTTCCACATATAGACGTGTTTTGACGCATCTGTAGCTAACGGATTGATCAAACATTGTGGTAAAAGGAGACTTTGCGAATGACGATGTACCGTATTAATATAAGCGTATAAGTAGTCCGCTTGGGATCTTTACTATTTATTGAAAGAAAATCTTCTTAACCCTTTTCCAGATATAGACGTGTTTTGACGCATCTGTAGCTAACGGATTGATCAAACATTGTGGTAAAAGGAGACTTTGCGAATGACGATGTACCGTATTAATATAAGCGTATAAGTAGTCCGCTTGGGATCTTTACTATTTATTGAAAGAAAATCTTCTCAACCACTTTTCTACATATAGACGTGTTTTGACGCATCTGTAGCTAACGGATTATTTTCAAATATCGTTGTAAAAGGAGAATTTGCGAACGGCGAGGAGCCATATCAAAATAAGCTTTTATATACGTTGTTTGCTTGGGATCTTCTCCATTCAACACATGAAGATATTCTTAACCCTTTTCCACATAAAGACGCAGTTTGACACCTCCGCAGTTGACCACCCATTTTAACCCATTCCCGCATACGGCAAATCTGCAGCAGACGACTTTGAAACATGGTTACAAAAACCTGAAAAATCTCCATACAAGATAGCTTAATTGTTGAATAAAGTTAAATACATTGTGGCCAAAGGAGAAATTGCTCATCATGAGCAATTTCACCTTTGGCCACAATGTTTTCAACAGTCGTCGGCTGCTATTGCGCCAAAATGCGTCTGCATTGTTGCGAAAAGAGATATTGCTCATGATGCTTAATATCTATTTTTTTCTTATAGAAGGTTTGTTCGTCTATTCTATAATAGAAAATGTGTACATAAAGTGATCTGCTGTAGGTTTGTTCTATTAGGGAAACGGTAAATGCACTCTGAAAAAATACTATATGCAACACAAAACGTTTCAACCTTACACCGCCTTGGTCAGTGTGTGTATACCACGTGACTTTGACGTCACAAATGCTACGGCGGACAGAAATATTTTACTTCGGTTTAGAAGTAAAAACAAAGATAATTTTTTTATTTCATCATCATTGTTAATGAAACATGGCGCAGTCTACGCCGCTTACATAACCCTATCTCCGATTTTTCAACGGAGTTTGATTAGTGGTTTAGTTTCTTCAAACACTTCGATGAATCTGTTTTCAAAATGTATTAATATCGCCAACAGCCGGAGCATTATCAAAACTGGATTTTGAGAACAGGTTCGTCGAAGTGTTTGAAAAAACTAGACGACCAATCAAACTCCTGTACAAACCGGAGACAGAACATTGTAATAGGCGTAGACTGCGCCATGTTTCATTAAAAAGGGTGAAGAATAAAAAAAGTTACCATCGTTTTTACATTCTTATAAAGAGCAATTATTGCTGACTGACCATGCAAATATGACGTCAAAAGTCACGTGATATACATACACTGTTGGTGGTGTAATATTTATTTATTGGGGTTTTACGCCGCTTCTCAACATTATGTCAGTTAAATCACGGCGACAGTCGGTGGTGTAGTGGTACAACGTCCGCATTGGGTACCGGAAGTCGCTGTTTCGATTTGATTCCCTGCCGTGTCATACCATATACTTTCAAAATGGCAATATTTGGCTTTCCCTCATTGGCTCCCAGGATTGTGGGTGTAGAATTACGACTGAGTCGCTGCTGCCAGGGTCAAAAGACCAGACGTACTGGATTGATTGATTGATTGATTTGGGTTTAACGCCGTTTTCAACACTTTTTCAGTCATATCACGGCGACTAGTTCACAGTTTTCCTCGTTTTCCCACACCAGTACACCACACAACCAGAAGTACTGGAAAGCCGTAAAAGTATTAAACGTTGAGTTAAACACCATGGAAATAAATAAGCAAACAATAAACGTTTCATTGGTATACAAATGTACAGAAGTATTGGTAACGCCGTAAACGTGTTGAATGCGTTGGTATACAAATGTGTCTGAAGGTCAAAGTTGACCAAAAACATCCACGGACAGGCTGATCTACAGCAAATGAGTCTCTTAAAAAAAAAAAACAGTGTTTTATCATTTTATAAGCATTTGACAAAGTAAAAGCTTGATATGTTATGTGTTTCTTATGTTTCTGTTCTAGAAGACCTATAGGATGCGCTATAGAACTCAAACGGACCAGACTCAAGCCACACAGGTTTAGGTGGTGCAGGGAAATTGAATTTTCTTGGAAAATAATTGCCTAATTGTCCTAATATATATATTTTTTTTGTTTTTCATTTCTTATTATACTTTGTAAATAAATACAACAAATCATATCCTCAAGGGCAAATAAAATGTCTTTATCGCCATTATATAAAACTTGAGAAGGTCAGATATTCGAAGCCGTGGCTCTGCTCATATTACATGACGGAAATTAAAACAATAAAGCCTTTCACATGGACGCCAGTTTTCTTTGTGATCACAATCTGAAAGCACCCGTGGAATACATGAAATGCATCCTTTTGAATGGAGCAATATTATGCTCTAAAAAAATCCGACGATAAGATATAAATCTAAATCCTTATTTTCTCCATATAATAAAGATCAATTATTTTCAAGAGTACAAACAAAAAAACAAAAAAAAATGAAAACAAATGCATATAAATGCAAATATAATACAGCTGTATGTCGCTTTGTGAATCCAACTGTCCCTTCAAACTATCACAGTCACATACCAGGTGCGGACTGTGATCATCATTACTCACTGACCCGGTCTAGATAAGGAGGGATATCAAGCTCTTTCCGCCTAAATATCTCTTTTATTATCCAACCAAACTCTATGTTGTTGGTACTCAAAGATCGTTTCATTGAGACAATTCGTTTGAGTACCCACAACATAGGGTTACAGGGTCAAATAAGGATTTTTGGACATGCAAAACGTCCATTATCTAGAGCTCTGGAGAATGGTGACTACCAGACTTACAATAGAAAATTCACCGAAACGAAATGAGAAGTGTTCAATAAAGGACATAGACACATATTAAGAATTTATAAATTAACCATGGATCTGTTTAATTGATAGGATACATATGCATGATACGATATTTCTAGTTCTTTGTGATCACATAATGGAAGGTAATGAGTGTTAACATATGAAAGGGTCCCCTTGAATAAATACATAAAATGCATCTTTTTAAATGGAATAATATTATGCTCTCCATAAAATAAGAAGTAAATAAACATTTTATTGTCATCTTTAATGATATTGTTTTCGTATTAAATTACGAAACTCCACTTCTAGGAAGCTTGTTTTATTCTTCAACAATAGCGCCAAATGTCACAGAAGGTTTAAATAACCTTTTGTTACGCAGCAGCCATTGCTATGTTGTGACTGTTGCCCATAGGATAATATCTGTTATTTTGATCGAAAAACAAAAGGCCTCCGTTTCCGTATAAACATGCGTGAATGGAAATTGTGAGCGGCCTACTACTCTCTCGGTGTTTTTTTCCCCCGTTGTTTTCCTTCAAGCGGTGCTCTGCAATAACCAACTGTAAGAAATTAACAACCAGTGTACATTCAGTGTGGAGCCAGACCAGTCACCGAATATGGTCTTACGCTGTTAGCCGATTAATCACAGAAGGTTTAAATAACCTTTTGATACGCAGCAGCCATTGCTATGTTGTGACTGTTGCCCATAGGATATGGAGATAAGGGACTGTGACACGTTTGTTCCGTTAAAAGAGCCCTAAAACTCCACTTTTTTGTATTGAGATATATGGGAACTAGTTGTCAATATAAACAAAAGCCTTTTAAAAGTTGTCAGTTTTATACGAGTTTTATAACAGTGTTTTAACAGTCTTTAGCATTTTGTAGATATATAACCCGCGACCTTCTGCACCCGAAGCAAACGCTCTACCACTACGGAGCGGTCGTTTTGCAATACACAAGTTTTTGTATCTCTTTAGACCGGGTCGATCCTCCTTCGAGGAGGCGGTCATGATGGGTTGCCCTTTATTGTACCGGTACGTCTACCAGGGGTCATCATTAAATGATTTTTTGCAGTAATATAGATATATTTGTATGTAGGTAAAAGCGCAAATATGCCTAACATACCATAAACAAATAAAAAAATTATAAAACGAAGTCAAGTAGCGCATACCTTTTAAAACAGGGGAAAAAAGTTTAAAATTTGAATAATAATCAAGAAAATGTATAATGTTATCAAATGAAATAATAAATGAGTCTTACTCATTCTTGGTTATTTATACATGACATACTTGTCCACTTGGCCTCGGTCCATCCCTGAAAGTGGGATTTTTCCAAGAACTAGACAGAAATAGAAGATATTTGTTTATTGTGCAATTATGTTGACAGCGGGTTCATTCAACTCCAGTTAGTTAATATATCATACATAAAAACCATTACTTCTGCCAACGATAAGGAAGCATTTCACAAACAAGTAAAGTCCATCTGAATGTATTCTTATTATCAACAGATGGCCTGATGGGAACTATTAGGAACTATTGGGATATATTGGGTCACGTGACATATCACACCTACCTCAAATAATAATAAATTAATGGCACATTGTAGATGTTTTATGCCGTTTTCGAAACTATTTTTCAGTTATATCACGGCGATTCCTGGGTAAGTTACCAGTACTACTGGTCCATTTATGTTATCACAAGTGAGTCAGTCGTAATGCTAGACCTACACCCCTTAGCGCTAAGGAGGGAAAGCAATTACTACAATTTGTAAAGTCTTTGATATGACCCGGACGGCGATCAAAGCCACGACCTTCCGCACCAGAGGAGGACGCTCTACCAGTACACCACCTGGACGGTATCATGAGATGCAGTGGACTCGCTAAAAGCTACAGCATGCGATAATTCGAATCAAACCAATACCTGGAACTGTTGAAAACAGCGTAGCAGCAGTTTCTGATCACACAGAGGAACAATGGGTTTCACTGGCTTGTTTTTCGTAATAGACATTTAACCCTTTCCCTCATACGGCAATTCTGCAGCAGACGACTTCGAACGTATTTTGTCAAAAAATAGAACCTGTGACAAAAAGTGGAAAACATTGTGGCAAAAGGAGAAATTGCACGTTTTGTGCTATTTCTTCTTTTGTCACTATGTTTTCAAAAAGACGTCTGCTGTAGAGGCGTCAGAAAGCGTCTATATGAGGAAAAAGGCTTAAGTAAAAATGGGGTTGGGGGGGTATCTATATATAGCATGTGAGTCGCCTGTGGAAAAATAATATTTGTCATAACAAGAGAAAGTTGATGCAAGGCATCAATGTCGCCGGAAAAGACTGCATTGATTTATTTATGTATTCTTGACTTTTCTTAGTCTATTCAAACATTAGGAACGTTGAAATGAAAACATTTGCTTATAAATGTTATATTCATACCTATACATTAGGGTATCTATAAAAAATTAACGAAATGTGTACACATTTATCTTGGCTTAAATTTAATTTTGCTGTTGTTACTTATTTAAATAATAGTATTTATTCATATAATTTCAATGTTTGTCAATCTTATTCGAATCACAAGGTAAATATCCTGGTATTGCTTTAAAGGGAGGTAATTTGAAGTAAACAAAAGTCTTCAAAAGGAGAAATATATCAGCATTACCGTCTACAGTTTAAATTGTTCTATTGTTTGTGGATTTACAAATGTTCTTTTTTTCTTATTTCTACATGTACAACGAAATATTGCGGCTTCTCTTTGACGCTTTGCGTCAAACATTCGTCTTGTACTTGTCTAAAATAAAATAATATCACTCGCTTTTTCATATCGAAATGCGCATGCGCGAAAATTGATGTTAAAGGTCACGAAACTACACAACAGAATAGGGTCTATATTTAGCTTAGAAACAGTTCCTACTTTAGATATTCATGGATTAACATTATTAAATGAATTCTACACAAATCAAGACATCTCTTTGAACATGAAAACAACATTTAGTAAGTTAAAATTGCTATTAAAAGGAGAATCCGAAATTGACCTCAATGATGACACATAAGAGTCTGCATTAGGGGGTGTTGGTTCACGTCTTGAAGGGACCACTTTTGTCTTCGTAAATAAGACAAAAAACTTAAATGCGAGTGAAATAAAAAAAACTGCAAACATTAAAAAATCGGAATATTTATTTCATTGTAGATGTGTCATTTATTAGTGTTCGTAAACAACCACAATTGTAATATGTTCAAATCATCTAGATTTGTTTCTTTCTAATAATAAGCCGCCCTCCCATGTGATTTCAGAAAAGCTATTAAAAATAGAAGTCGCGGGCTTCTGCCCGGCGACTAATAACAAATATATAAAGTAGGAAACCAATACCACCTTTACATAGTAACAAGGGGAAGGAACTCCAGACTAAGACTGTCCCTGAATCTGCTCATCACGTTTAGACTTACTGGTTTATTGGTAAGCTACATCATATGTGTTCCTTCGAATTATATTATTAACTGCTCTGATGTGACCCGACATCGTTATAAATCAAATGTATCGTGACGATTTATGGAATTTTAAATGCCAAAGGAGCCTGTAAATACTTATAGAACTCCTTTGAATATCAGGACGCCGGATGATTAAGTATGTGACTAGGGGACCCCCAAAGCCTCGTAAATATAAACATGGATCCGGAAAACATTCTGTTTTCAGACTGGCAGACGAACATGGTAACCCCAGTGAACTCTCGTGAACCTCCTATAATTAGAAACCCCGTTTTCTCTAGCCGACATGGGTGTATTGTACGCAAACAATGTAAACAATTTCACATATTATTATCAGCATTGACAAGTACTGTTCAGAAAATGGTTCAAGTGATACGATCTATTAAAATTTATCAAATTTCACTTGTTCAAGTTTTCGTGAATTGTTTGTTTTTATGATGTCTTAAACCGTTTTCAACATTTTTCAGTTATATCACGGCGTTTCCTGGGCAATTTACCAGTACCATTGGTCCCTTTATCCTGTCACAAGCGATACAGTCACAATGCTAACCCCACAGCCCTAATCGCTTAGGAGAGAAGGCCATTACTACCACTTTTAAAGTATCAAGTTATTGTGAGTCCGCTGACAGTTAAATTGCGACAGAGCGAAGTCCACCCACTGACAGTTAAAGTGCGACAAAGCGAAGTCCACTCACTGACAGTTAAAGTGCGACAGAGCGAAGTCCACTCACTGACCGTTAACGTGCGACAGAGCGAAGTCCACCCACTGACAGTTAAAGTGCAAACAAAGCGAAAGCCGAACTGACAGGTGAGATATGTTTATTATTGTTTTGTGCTTTATGCCGCTTTCAACAATTTACCACTGATCCTTTTATCCTGACACAAACAAGTCAGTCGTAATGCTAACTAACCCCGCAACCCTGGCCGCCAAGGTGGGCAGCCATAACTGTACTTTTCAAAGTGTTGACAGGTTAGAGAGAAGTGATGCCTTAGTGTCCCCATGTCGAGGAAGGTACACCACAACTTAGCCTGTCTATGGGCAAAATATACAATCTGGCTTTAGTCAATAGCACGGATCAAGATCAGCATGACTACCCACACATTCCGATCAATATCTTCACGATTCAAATATTACTTACATTAGAAGTTTAGTTATATCACGACTGCCAGTTCCCTCCACCATTTCCATCTCGTACCAGTATTCAGCTCATAAGTGGTTTGATTGATTGATTGATTGGGTTTAAAGCCGTTTTTAACGATTTCTCAGTCATATCACGGCGACCAGTTCACCTACTCATGTGTTTCCTGGTTTTCTCACACCAGTACTCCACACAACAATCTTCCCAAGCAACTGGCTGCTTTTCCACATAGACTTAGCCCATTGGTGGAAGACGAATGACGCATGTCGCAATGACTTTTGTCAAACGTTCGGAAAGAAAGTTGGCCGAGCCGGGATTCGAACTAACAATCCCTGGATTGACAGCCCGCGTCGTTACCGAGCTCATAAGTGGAAAGCGAAAGACAAGGAGGTACTTCCATAATCGGATTATCAAAAGCAATGGCTGAGCCGGGATTCATACTTACAAGCCCTGAATAAATATTCATCGTCATCGAAACTACAAGGACTTCATATTTCAATTAAGCTTTTTATGCTGGCATCCCGGAAGTGTTTCCTCCTCTTCCTTTGAAAAACCAGGAGGATGCACTTGATGATATTTATCTACACTAGTCGCAGACAGACAAATGCATTACCGCTGGTTTTCGCAGATCGCAACGCATATATATATATATATATATATATATAAAAAATAGGCTGAGTGAAGAAATGCTTTACGACTTTTTGTCACAGAATGCAGCTGTTTGGTAAATAGATTGATAGAAGAAATTGTGTTTCCCTAAGGTCTAAATGCGTCTTCATATTCCAATATGGCTTTTTATAGCAGGTATCCCGGAAATGTTCTGTCCTCTTCCTTTGATAAACAGTCGTATATCCATACGAGCCTTATCACAGTAAAATATGTCTTCTACAATTTGCTAGGCGATGTTCCATATCAACACAAGCTTATAAGCAGACTGCTTGGGATCTTCTCCATCTATTGAAGGAAAATCTTCTTAACCCTTTTCCACATATAGACGTGTTTTGACGCATCTGTATCTAATGGATTGATCAAACATTGTGGTAAAAGGAGACTTTGCGAATGACGATGTACCGTATTAATATAAGCGTATAAGTAGTCCGCTTGGGATCTTTACTATTTATTGAAAGAAAATCTTCTTAACCCTTTTCCACATATAGACGTGTTTTGACGCATCTGTAGCTAACGGATTGATCAAACATTGTGGTAAAAGGAAACTTTGCGAATGACGATGTACCGTATTAATATAAGCGTATAAGTAGTCCGCTTGGGATCTTTACTATTTATTGAAAGAAAATCTTCTTAACCCTTTTCCACATATAGACGTGTTTTGACGCATCTGTAGCTAACGGATTGATCAAACATTGTGGTAAAAGGAGACTTTGCGAATGACGATGTACCGTATTAATATAAGCGTATAAGTAGTCCGCTTGGGATCTTTACTATTTATTGAAAGAAAATCTTCTTAACCCTTTTCCACATATAGACGTGTTTTGACGCATCTGTAGCTAACGGATTGATCAAACATTGTGGTAAAAGGAGATTTTGCGAATGACGATGTACCGTATTAATATAAGCGTATAAGTAGTCCGCTTGGGATCTTTACAATTTATTGAAAAAAAATCTTCTTAACCCTTTTCCACATATAGACGTGTTTTTACGCATCTGTAGCTAACGGATTGATCAAACATTGAGGTAAAAGGAGACTTTGCGAATGAAGATGTACCGTATTAATATAAGCGTATAAGTAGTCCGCTTGGGATCTTTACTATTTATTGAAAGAAAATCTTCTCAACCACTTTCCTACATATAGACGCGTTTTGACGCATCTGTATCTAACGGATTTTTTTCAAATATCGTGGTAAAAGGAGACTTTGCGAACGGCGAAGAGCCATATCAACATAAGCTTTTATATACGTAGTCTGCTTGAGATCTTCTCCATTCAACACATGAAGCTATTCTTAACCCTTTTCCATATAAAGACGCAGTTTGACACCTCTGCAGTTGACCACCCATTTTAACCCTTTCCCGCATACGGCAAATCTGCAGCAGACGACTTTGAAAACATGGTTACAAAAACCTGAAAAATCTCAATACGATATAGCTTAATTGTTGAATAAAGATGAAAACATTGTGGCCAAAGGAGAAATTGCTCATCATGACAAAGTAAAAGCTTGATATGTTATGTGTTTCTTATGTTTCTGTTCTCGAAGACCTATAGGATGCGCTATAGAACTCAAACGGGCCAGACTCAAGCCACAACATAGGTTTAGGTGGTGCAGGGAAATTTGAAAATAATTGCCTAATTGTCCTAATATTCTTTTATTTATTTTTTCATTTCTTATTATACTTTGTAAATAAATACAACAAATCATATCCTCAAGGGCAAATTAAATGTCTTTATCGCCATTATATAACATTTGAGAAGGTCGGATATTCGAAGCCGTGGCTCTGCTCATATTACATGACGGAAATTAAAACAATAAAGCCTTTCACATGGACGACAGTTTTCTTTGTGATCACATAAGGGAGAGTAATGAGTGCTGCAATCTGAAAGGTCCCGTGGAATACATGAAATGCATCCTTTTGAATGGAGCAATATTATGCTCTTAAAAATCCGACGATAAGATATAAATCTAAATCCTTATTTTCTCCATATAATAAAGATCAATTATTTTCAGTACAAAAAAAAGAAAAAGAAATGAAAACAAATGCATATAAATGCGAATATAATACAGCTGTATGTCGCTTTGTGAATTCAACGGTCCCTTCAAACTATCACAGTCACATACCAGGTCTAGATAAGGAGAGATATCCGCGTAAATATCTCTCTTATTATCCAACTCTATGTTGTTGGTACTCAAAGAATCGTTTCATTGAGACAATTCGTTTGAGTACCCACAACACAGGGTTACAAGGTCAAATAAGGATTTTTGGACATGCAAAACGCCCATTATCTAGAGCTCTGGAGAATGGTGACTACCAGACCTCCAATAGAAAATTCACCGATTCGAAATGAGAAGTGTTCAATATAGGACATAGACATATATTAAGAAATTATAAATTAACGATTGATCTGTTTAATTGATAGGATACATATGCATGATACGATATATTTAGTTCTTTGTGATCACATAATGGAAGGTAATGAGTGTTAACATATGAAAGGGTCCCCTTGAATAAATACATAAAATGCATCTTTTTAAATGGAATAATATTATGCTCTTTATAAAATAAGAAGTAAATAAACATTTTATTGTCATCTTTAATGATATTGTTTTCGTATTTAATTACGAAACTCCACTTCTAGGAAGCTTGTTTTATTCTTAAACAATAGCGGCAAATGTCACAAAATACGCTCGTCATGGTTTCTTTGAGACCAAGTATAGTGATAATTGGTTGTACGTCAGGCAAATTTAGAGAGCGGACAATGTTAATACAGTTTTGGCCATTTCGAGGGACATACGTGTGGAGTGACTAAGATAACGTGGTTAGTTATCGAACCTGACCAAGATATTCTGCCCATCAACATATTGTATAAATTGGTGATGATCAAATAAAATGACTCAAGCGATATGGCTGATTAAAGCACTTGTCCGAGATATTATGCCCATACACATTCTGACTAAATTTAGTGGTGATTGGATAAAGGCTTCAAAAGTTATTTTATCGGAAGTCAAACAATTCAAATGTCCCAACAATTCGTTGGATAGCAATCACATTTGTTGTGACAAGTTGCGAGTTCGAAGAACGAATTTCAACTATTGGCCTCGTGAAGTCCGACTGAAGATCATCAATGGCGAAGAAAATGCTTACAGAAATGTGCCTTGTCTGCAAATAGAGATATGGATATCAACATTTAGGTTTTGAAAAGTCTTCTGCTGCAGATTTATATTATTTTCGAAAGCATATGATGAATTATGTAGCCAACCTAGTATCACTTAAACACAAATCACAATTGCCTTGCGATAGGTTTGCGAGTAGTTTGCGGCGGGTTTCTAGGCATGTTCGGCCGGAACCCTTCGGGACTCCTTCGGGACTCCTCGGGGGTATCGAGTTACTTTTAACTCGGACTTAAAACCTCATCGCACATTAATCGGCTGATGCTGGCCGATGTTCGGTCGGGCATCACACATATCGGGCGAGCGCCGAGCTATAATTTGGACTACCCAGACAATCCAGACGCCGCTCAGAGCCCGGCCGGAAATCGGGCAGACATTGAACGGGACAGGCCTGCTTCTGGCCGACCATCCATTGTGGCTCGCAGGTTATGAAAGCCGGCTCATCGCATCATTCATCAGATCATCCGGTCGCGCTCTTCACAGAAGGTAACAAGTTAATACACAGTTTATCACAAAAGTGTCAGAGTGACAGTACTACAAGATGCCCTAGAAAAGATGGGATGACTGAAGGAGAATGAGAGTGCAGAATCCACAAGAGAGGAGGGTGGGTGACTCTTCAGCCACCAATACACCAATAACTAATAGGTTGTAGCGGTAGAATGCAACCTCCAACCTCTCCCTCAACCGGGCGACCCGATTGAACTGTGCAGGTGCGCTGTGGAGGTATCAACGGCATTCTCGTAAGAATGTTTGTCTTAATGCTATCTACGTCAACTTCGAATATGGGTCATATTGGGTCAGAAACAAGGTCACTAGGCCTAATTGAAGGGAAATCTTGTTAACACTATGGAGGCTGCATTTTCAACTTGAGCATGTTTAAACTGTAAATCATAATGTTTGTCTTGATGATATGTAGGCCAAGTTTGAATATTGGTAAGGTCTGTTCTAACACTAGTTCAATAGACCAAATTGAAAGAAAATCTCGTTAACACTGTACAAGCCGCATTTTCTGCTTTAGCAGTTTAAAAATTAGGTCAAAATGTTGATCTTAATGATTCCCAGGCCAAGTTCGAATATGGGTCATGCCTGGTCAAAAACTAGGTCACTAGGTTAAATTGAAGGAATATCTTGTTAACAATGTGTAGGCCGCATTCTTTGCTTCAGCAGCTTGAAACTTTGTCTGAATGATATTTAGGTCAAGTTAGACTAGTGATCATATTGGGTCTAGAAACTAGGTCACTACGCCAAATTGAAGGGTAATCTTGTAAACATTCTGGATGCTGCATTTTTAACTTGAGAATGTTGAAACTGTTTCAGAATGTTTGTCTTGATGATATGTAAACCAAGTTTTAATATTGGTCATGTCTGTTTAAAAACTAGGTCACCAGGCCAAATTGAAGTAAAATCTTCTCAACACTGTAGGAGCCACATTTTTTTAAAATTTAGTCAGAATGTTTATCTTCATGATATCTAGGCCAAGTTTGAAGTTGGGTCATGCCGGGTTAAAAACTAGGTCACTATGCCAAACTGAAGGAAAAACTTGTTAATAGTCTGGAGGCTGCATTCTTTGCTTCATCAGCTTGAAAGTTTGTTAGAATGTTTGTATTGGACATATCTAGTCTATTTTAGAATATGGGTCATATTAAGTAAAAACAATTGTCACTAGGTCAAAAATGAAGTAAAATCTTGACAACACTCTGTTTGTCAGAATAATTGTCTTGATGAGTTTTGCATTGAGCAAACACTTTCTCCCAATCTAGTGCGTGGTTCAGAGAATTATTTCTAACTGATGGAAACTGATTTAACATTGACTTATTTCTCAACATAATAAGGCAGAAACTTCAAAATGTTACGCCTAAAGCTGTTGTCAAATTTTGCTTGGATTCTTTATATCTTAAATGTGTATACTTTTGAGCTCCTGCACTCAGGTGAGCGATATAGTGCCAACTAGGTCCTCCTGTTTTCAAATTAGCAGTTTCATAATATTTACTATTTTTGATATGATCTTTCAACTTCTTACCAATACATACATAAACATAAGCTGCAATTGTTATTTTCTTTCACATTTTCCCTACTTCTCCAACCTTCCTGCTGCCCGGCCGGGTAGCTCAATTGGTAGCGTATCTGACTCGTGATCTGGAGGTCACGGGTTCGATACCCGGTTGCGGCGACATTCTTTCGGGCGATGTTTTCCATTGCCTCTCACCTCTGATCTATGTGAGAAAGTAGTCAGTGGCTTCGAAAGAATGTTGTGTAAGTACTGGTGTGGGAAAGCCAGGAAAACATGGGTAGGTGCACTGACCGCCGTGATATGACCAAAGCTGTTGAAAGCGGCGTTAAACTCCAAACAAACAAACAAACAACCTTCCTGCAGCCCCCAGGCCGTCATCACTTTCAGTGCTTTGATTCATTTATGCCATACTAGATCAACCGCTCCTGGGTCCTGTGTCATCTCCTTTGATAACAAAACTGAACAAACATAAAAGTATATAACTGAATTACGAAGCTGAAAATGCATCAATGAAAATTGAATCGAAGTAATTTAAGATCCCAGTCGACTTTCGAGTTCACGCCAGTCGACTGCAGCCATTATTTAATACGAGATTGTTCATGTTAACTCTTTCGCTACTAAATGCAATTAAAGGTTTTTCTTAAAACAATGCAGATTCAGGTGAAACAGCTCGATACGACCTGTTTCTCCTGATATATGCATTGTTTGCCACTTAGACATTACATTTTACCATATTTACCGCAGGACGATAGATGGAGTGGTCCAATTTTCAACATGGAAGAGTCGACTTTGCGAAATTTGGCAGTGATAGAGTTAAGTCGGGGACCTTTACCTTTTAATTATATTCACATAGTTATGAATAATTCATCATACGATAGTGCGATGGTCGTAGCCAGGTGACTGATATGTCAATGAACACACTGTACAGTCCAACCTGTGTTTAAAGACCACCCCTGGAAAGAGAACAATTATGGTCTTTGTTCACAGGTGGCCTTTAATTGCAGGGTCAGGTGTGCAGAAAATGAGTGACTGGGAAATTAAATTAAAATTGTGGTTGCTATAGACTGCGAATTGATATACAAAGGTGGTACTAAGAACAGATTTAGTTTAGTTTAAACTTATTTATTTTACATCGATTGCGAAACAAACCTTCAGGTTATAATACTCATGCTCGATGACTGTGTCCTGGAGACATAACCAGTACTTGAACCGTTTGTGTTGAAAATCTCATCACGAGATTCGAATCCGTGACCTTTGTTACGAGAAGCCTATGGATGTTCTACCACCGAACGACTGTCTTCCACAGGTTTGACTGTATTTGTAAGTCATCTGACCGTTTTATGTATTTAATATTTATTCATCATGCGATAGGCCAACTTACATACATGAATACTAAACGCCATTAAATCTGAACTTGTTGACGCCCCGTTTTTTGAAAACATAGTGATAAAAGAAGAAATTGCACAAAACGTGCAATTTCTCCTTTTGCCACAATGTTTTCCACTTTTCGTCATAGGTTATCCATTCAATTATGGAGATTTTCTATGTTTTGACAAAATACGTTCAAAGTCGTCTGCTGCAGAATTGTCATATGAGGGAAAGGGTTAAGATCAATTTGCACATCCCTACTATTTGATATACGGAAAGACTGCTTTGCAAAGTTGCTTTTCAAAGATCTACTGCATAAAATGAAATATCTACCGTATACAAGCAAACAAGTCATCATAAGACAGTAAAGGCGTTCCACATGTTTGACTGTATTTATATGTCATCTGACCGTTTTATGTATTTAATATTTATTCATCATGCGATAGTCCAACTTACATACATGAATAATAAACGTCATTAAATATGAACTTGTTGACGCCCCTGACACCTCTAGGGACCCGTATGGTCGCCACTTCGTCTAACTGGGTCATGCGCGTGTCTAAAATAGCGTGCGTCAGTTTCATATGTGTGTGTGTTATAGCTATTTCTAGGCTAATGCTGGCAAGAGTTCAGTGAATCTATATTGGAAGCGTGAGTACCAAGTCAAACTTTCGACTGTGAAATATTTTTAAACATTTATGATGATTTATTGACCCTCATCGTGCAGAATTAACTTTTTGGCAAATTAATAATCAGTGTTTAACTGGTTTATATAGCAAGGACGCTGTGTTGGAAGACCGCCTATGGGGCGGGAGGTCGCGCGTGTGATACCCGGCCGGATAACGCCAAAGCATTTAAAAATGGTAGTAATGATTGTCCCTCATTGGCGCTCAAGGTTTTAGGATAAGCCTTACGACTAACACGCTGACGTCAGTATAAGTGGACCAGCAACTCTGGTAACATGCAAAGTTAACGCCGTGATATAATTGAAAAATTGTTGAAAGCGACGTAAAACAAATGTTAAAAGAACGTTATATTGAAATTAAATGATGAGAAAAAAGCACGAACCACATAAGCAAGACATACAAACCAGGGGCATGTTTATATTATCATTTTTTATTGTAAATTTTTTGAAAAGAAATAGAAAATGTTGTAAATGGCGAGTTTATCTCAAATGACCCACACGCAAATCTAAATTTGGAGTAAATTACTATATTTAAAAAAAAAAACACGCAAAAAGCCCACAAAAAGCCCACAAAAAAAAGCATTAAATTAAAATCGTCTCCTATAAAAACATATGAGTAAAAATACTTTAAATAAAAATATTAAAGCAAATCTAGATACAAAATAGTTAATAATAGCAGAGACATATATATACTATTATAATATTTCTATTTAGGTCTCTGATAATAGTACAGTACAGGAATCAGGAGAAATCGCTCGTTTAGAATACATCCGTAATAATTTCAAAAGTTCGTCTGCTGCAGTGGCCGTTAATGTCGCTAATATACAGGAAAGGATTAAGGAAATTGAAACGAGAATCACGGAGTTCAATCTGCATAGTAATAACGTATGGATTCGTCGTGTCTGCAAGGATTGTTTTACTTTATTAGCTCTTTCATTGCCGAATTTTACAAAGTCGACTCTTACAATGTTGAAAATTGGAACCCTCCATTTTTCGTTTAACAGGAAATTTGGTAACATGGTATGTCTAAGTGGTAAACAATGCAGATTTCAGGAGAGACAGCTGTCTTATTACGAGCTGTCTCACCTGAATCTGCATTGTTTGCAAAAGCTCTTAAGTGCATTTAGGAGCGAAAGAGTAAAACGAAATACAGACGGAATTGTTAAAACAGAAATCCATACACACTGCCTCGTGCAAAACAGATGAAATCGGGACCTATTCGAGTCATGATCCGAAGACCACTTTTGAAATACATCCGTTTGGACTACAATCAGACCGGAAATGGCTCTTTTCTATCTGGTCTTTATCCCTGTGTTTGCTAATATCCGGATGCGACTTCCGTAAATAACCGAGTGGTTTCCGACTGATATAATATCTGTTATTTTGATCGAAAAACAAAAGGCCTCTTTTTCCGTATAAACAGGCTAAAATGGAAATTGTGAGCGGCCTACCACTGTCTGAGCGGGTTTTTTACCCGTTTTTTTTTCTCCAAGCGGTGCTCTTCCATAACCAACTGTAAGAAATGTACAACCAGTGTACATTCAGTGTAGAGCCAGACCAGCCACCGAATATGGTCTTACGCCTGTTCGCCGATAAGTCACAGAAGGTTTAAGTAACCTTTTCTTACGCAGCATCCATTGCTATGTTGTGACTGTTGCCCATAGGCTATGGAGATAGGGGACTGTGACACGTTTGCTTCTTTTAAAAGAGCCCTGAAACCCCACTTTTTTATTGAGATATATGGGAACTAGTTGTCATTATACACAAAAGCCTTTTAAAATTTGTCAGTTTTATACGTGTTCCTTTAACAGTGTTTTAACAGTGTTTTAGCATGTTGTAGATATACCATCGTCCTTACTGCTTTGGTGTTTCTTTTTATCATGTGTTAATTTTTAATGCCTACTGATGTCTTTTATATATTGTTTGTATGTATACATGTAGATAGATAAATAGATAGAGAGAGAGAGAGAGAAAGAAAGAGATAGATAGAGAGACAGAGACAGACATACATTCATCATACTCATATATAGAGAGGTAGATAGACATAGAGAGAGAATGAGAAAGAGAGAGAGAGTGAGAGAGAGAAAGAGATAGAGAGATAGAGAGAGAGAGAGAGAGAGAGAGAGGAGAAAGAGATATATATATATATATAGAGAGAGAGAGAGAGAGAGAGAGAGAGAGAGAGAGAGAGAGAGAGAGAGAGAGATAGAGAGAGAGAGAGAGAGAGAGAGAGAGAGAGAGAGAGAGAGAGAGAGAGAGAGAGAGAGAGAGAGAGAGAGAGAGAGAGAGAGAGAGAGAGAGAGAGAGAGAGAGAGAGAGAGAGAGAGAGAGAGAGAGAGAGAGAGAGAGAGAGAGAGAGAGCGAGAGAGAGAGAGGGATGTATATAGTAGTACTTGAGTTTTGTGCCCTGAGCGTAAGGACATTTGGAAA
>JASEVX010000013.1:38317009-38482277 GCA_031761405.1 Serripes groenlandicus | reverse complement strand
TTTCTCTTAACAATTTAACTGAGAAGGGGCCGGAACGTGTGAATCAACTAATGCTTATGGTTAGTATATAATTTTTTCCGAGTAGGTATTAAAAAGAAGAGGGGGCATTTCCGGCTGTTTTGGATGTTCTCCTCCGAACATGTGTTCTATGGCAACCCCAACCAGCGAAACAAGTTCCGACATTGATTCATCTGATTGGTTGTTCAAAATAAAGACACGCCATCTTGTGTACAACGATTTACAGATATTCTAAACTATTAGTATTTCTCTCGGTCTAATGGTCGTAAGTTCGGACCCCAACTCGACCAACATTCCATCCGACATTTGGCAAAAGTCAATGCGACAAACATCTTCCACCAATGAGCTAAGTGAAAAGGTCAGGAAACTACGGAATACTGTTTTGTCCTACCATCGCATGTTAACGAGAACGCGATGGTAGGATGGTAGGATAGTTTATACCGCGGGAATGCGTTTAGCTCAAAACCATCAAGTTCGACAGAGGAATTTAAAGAATCTAAACCTATACAGTGGTATTTCATTTTCCCACAATGAATTGTGTTATGGAATTAGACATTACATTTCAGTTATATAAACCGCCTGCAGTGGTCGAGCGTCCGCCTCGGTTGCGGGAGGTCGCGGGCTCGATCTCCAGTCGGGTCATACCAAATACTTTGAAAACGGTAGTAATAGCTGCCCTCCTTGGCGCTCGGGGTTGCGGGGTTAGCACTGACTGGCTGGTGTCAGGATAACTGGACCAGTAGTACTGGTAACTTACCCAGGAAACGCCGTGATATAACTTAACAATTGTTGAAACTTTGTTTAACCACATCACATAAACACAAATATATTGCACAGACTGATCTGGATTATTCTTGGTCGTGTGTAACCTTTATCCATACACAGACACATTCTGACGAATATGCAGCAGACGACTTATGACAACAGCAGAAATTGCTCATCATAAGTAATTTCTCTTCTCGCCTATCATTTCTTTCATTTATAAAATGTTTCTGTAGTGTTAACTTAATGTGTTCGAAGTCGTCTGCTGCAGATGTGTTGTATATGGGAAAGGGATAATGTGGCTGAACGTTTATAAGCTTCTTTTAACAGATTCCTTTGAAGTGCTATACGAAGCTTTTACGAAACACTACAGTTAAATACAAGAGACGCTGTTTGTGGCAGACGACATCTAAATATGCCCGAAGTCACAACACAACGATATAACGATAGCATACATACATACATACATACATACTCGTTTTATTTCTCTAATCTAAATACAAGATACAAGAGATATAAATTTACAAATTCACAATATATCAATTATTAAGTCACGTGTGAGAGAGAGAGAGAGAGAGAGAGAGAGAGAGAGAGAGAGAGAGAGAGAGAGAGAGAGAGAGAGAGAGAGAGAGAGAGAGAGAGAGAGAGAGAGAGAGAGAGAGAGAGAGAGAGAGAGAGAGAGAGAGAGAGAGAGAGAGAGAGAGAGAGAGAGAGAGAAAGATATTCTAGGGGAGGTTAGAGGGAAATGGGTGCATGGAGTTTCCGAGTTTCTGAGCCAAAAGTTTTATTTTGTGAATAGTCTAGTAGATTTTAGTTTTATTGGAGTAAGAGAGAGTCCAATAGTAGAAATAGACTATAGTTTACATGGAATTCCGACTAAGACAAACACAATGCGTAACATTTCCCTCATATGGACTTTGTTAAACTTTTACTAAGTGTTTTTCAGATGTGGAAAAACAATAATGATTGTTATTTTAAGGAAAAGTAGTAACATTGTGTTCAGTGATGCGATCAGGCATAATAAGCCATCGCACCAATTTTCACAATGTTCTCTTTGTATACTAATACAAGTCTCTAATGACAGAATTAGGGAAAGGTTATTTTACAATCGCAACATTTTGGGAAGTCAAACATAATGCATAACTCAATATGTGTAAACAATAGGGGTAAAACCCGTTCCGTCATGTGATGTTTTAGGAATTGTGTTGATTTTAGTGTGTTAGAAATGGATTTAAATGCAAAATCCTTTTAACTTGATGTGCGCAATATGAAACAATATATGGTAACTTATCCTGGTGTGAATCCGTCTATTTTGTTTGTTTGTTTGCTTGGTGGTTTACTTGATAACCCCCACACAAACCTGACTGAGCGCCAAGGAGGAAACCCCATTAAGTAACGTTATTTCAATGAGGGACATTAGTGATAATTATATTATCTCCCTTGTCAGATAAAGACCAAGGAAGACCAAATAGTTGGTAGGTCCTTTAAGTTGGAATCCTTTGTCTTTAACGCTATTTCGTAATGAGATATTGCAATTACTCTGTACACATTAATCATAAATGTGTTCATTAAAGTGATGATTTAAAAGAGAAAATTTACATAGCAGTGTTTAAATGAAACAAATGTGGAATTACTAATCAATCTAATAACAGTTGGCCAAGAAAAAGCAATTGTAAGTGCACCATCCAGTGCAAAGAAACCAATGATAAAAACAGAGGAAACCAAATGATAGCTAGATGTAGAGAGTATTAAAGGGAGATAACTGACCGATGTCTCCAATTCAAGTCAATAAGTTTATTATTAGACTTGAACAACAAGTATTCCTCGAACACAGTTACCCTAGATCAGACAGCGTCAGTACACATCAGAGCAGTTGTATCAAATGCTCTTAGTTTAAACTTAATTATTTTAAATATATGTTAAATCTTTTAGCGCCAAAGGCAATATTGAGCTTTTTGCAAACAATACAGATTCAGGTGAGGCAGCTCGTAACGAGCTGTCTCACCTGAAATCTGCATTGTTTGACTGTACGTTTAAAGATATTCCAAAATTCCTATAACATGAAAATAGTTTAGTCCGAGTTTGAACATGGAAGAGTCTACTTTAAACAATTCGGCGCTGAAAGGGTTAACACGTTATAGTCTTAGCTACACTTCTTTCATACCCCTATAAACAACAACAACAACAACAACAACAACATTGTTAGCATGTACCAGGCAGGCTTTATTAGTACAGGACTGAGATACAAATAATCATTAACAGATTCTTCTGATCAAGTCTTAAATCAACATTAGTTATAAAAACCCAGATCTATAAACAATATGAGCTTATTTAATGCGGTCGACTGGCCCAGGAACAACCAGAGATAAAAACATCTTTTTGATGAAATAACTCTGGAAACCTGTGTCCGGGCGTCAAATGCCATACCGCGAAGCGCCGGACCTTACTTTGCTCTAGACAAATGCAATACGCACTCCTTTAGTGCGCAGTAATACATTTAGTGGTACATGGTGACTTAACCAAATATAAATATTGTCCCTTTCAACTCTCAAAGGACTTCAATTATTGAAAATAATCGACTTTCATCTAAAGTAATGTATAAAGAAATAACGAAATCATTAATGAAATTGAAATTGAACACGTCTTGCCTGTACGTGACTGACTGGTAGAATGATTTGCTTACACAAACTGTAAATAACATACCCACAATTCAAATCACATGTCGCTAAGACAACATTTTCTCTCTATACTTCGCACCGCGAGAAAATACTATTCCGTACGGAATTAACATATATAGCACCGGGTGTATATAGATACAAATAAAATTACTCTATACGTCAATATTTCGGTCATAGGCCTTCTTAAGGTTATATCTAACAAAGATCACTCACTATGTTGCGTCCATTTTGGAGGTATTGAACATGAATACTACCGTTGAATGATATAGTATTTTCATTTGATCTATATTTGAGCCGCACCGCGAGAAAACCAATAGTTTGGACTCTGCCTAAAGTATCGACCCGGATAAGCTTAATCATGGCGCGCAGGCTAATCCGGTCACTCACTTTTCGACTCCTTTGGGTTTTCTTGCTATCTAGTGGGCTTGACAGAATGCTGCATTGCGTACTGGAGAGAAAGGGCCAGTAAACATACGTTTAACTGGCCGCCTTGAAATAACTGATTTACTGATTAAATACGGCGATAAGCTCCTATAAATCAATAAATTAATTTACAAAACCTAACTCGAATTCATCGTTAATCCTTTACGTTGAACGTGTCGACGTTGTTTAGCTGAAGTACTGCCGGAAACGGTGAAAAACCCAAAGGCATCTTTTAAAGTGGCTGCAAATGATCGCAAATGAAGCTTGGTTTTAATAATTAAAATATGTATTTTCTTACGGATATACAAAATAGATGTAACATTATACATGCAAAGTT
The DNA here is from genome assembly GCA_031761405.1 of Serripes groenlandicus. Lineage (NCBI taxonomy): Eukaryota > Metazoa > Mollusca > Bivalvia > Cardiida > Cardiidae > Serripes > Serripes groenlandicus. Next base: position 38,478,059 of record JASEVX010000013.1, on the reverse strand, counting down.
TCTGTTTTTACATTAATAAATCGATAAGTCTACAGGAGGTGCATGAATTAGTGAACCGCTCTACTAGTGATCCAGTCTTGTATCGGAAGATGTTATCATAGTTAACTAGTGTTCATGCTGTATTAGATACTATCGTACTGAAAACATGTCCAAAGGAATCAGATACGACAGGTGATATATATATATATATATATGTGTGTGTGTGTGTGTGTAACCTGTCTTCACCACTACTTCAATGTTTTATTTGTTAATGGCTACACGTCTTGTAAATTTAATGTTATGTTATGTTACTTAAAACACCAAGCTACGAACTCTTACAAACGTACCGTGTATATCTAACGGTGTCGAGTTATACGTCTTGAAAATAAATTATAGACTGTCGTCCTTTCGACCAGAGCCCCGGTAGCTCAGCTAGTATTGACGCAAGCTTTCAACCCAGGACTTCTGAGATATAATTCCATCTCGGCCACATTCTTTCCGACGATTGACAAAAGTCACCGTGACAAGCATCCTTTCGTCTTCCTCCAAAGCAGCCAGTTCCTTTGAAAATTGTTGTGTGGAGTACTGGTGTTGAGAAGCCCGTAAACACACGAGTATGTGAACTGGCCGCTGTGGTACGCATCAAAAAATGTTGAAAAGCGTTTATCCCAATTAAATCAATCAATCAATCAATAATTTAACAATCTGCACAAGTACGGATTTGGACGACATGGTACAAGTCCAAGCATTCGTAGACTGGTGTCATATCGACAATCTACATAGCTATTGATATGTTTGACATGGTACCAGTCCAAGTAATAATGGACTGGTGTTATATCGACAATTTTCATAACTAGGGATGTGTACAACGTGGTACCAGTCCAAGTAATCAATGATCATTCAGATGACATAAAATAAACTTAATTCACAACCAAACTTTATTTCATGACACCTTACTTTTTTCAACGTGATTTTAAATAGTGACGTTCGAATCCGAATGCACTACAAATCAATGTAACGCCCGCAGTTGAACCTTACCAAATGTCACTCCTTTCTTACAGAAACGAAACGGTTATGTAAACAACAGAATTTGCATTTTTACGGTTGAAAGGACGAATACATAAGGACGTCGTGTACAACAAGACGTTCTTGGTCTCCAAAAGCCGTCGATTATCATCCTAAAACTGGTACTAATCGTATTAGGCCGAAAACTAATCTTCGTGTAACAGAGAATCACACCTGTTGTATTGCTCGGAAGACCTTTTTAAGTAAAGGGTAATACCCGTAATACACAATATGATATACGTCAGTGTATATACAAATATATTCACTATTGAATCTTCAACGGTAGACGGATGTTTATATCTTTCCAGCATGGCAACTACACCTGTTCCTCTATTACTATGACATAAGTGGACGACGGGTTTGTGCCCGGTTTAGGTAACGAACATGACAACAACACCGATAGTTCCAGACAAAAACAATTATGTTATCAAAGGGAATACACCAGTATTAACAGTGAATGGAATTACAACTGTTTGTCAATAGAAAGGTGAGTTCATTCGTAGTAAAAAAGATGTATTAAACTGATCTTGGCTCTACAATATATCGTATACTACTCATTCAAATATATATATTGTTGGTACAAACAGCGTGTGTTTTGGAGGTCAAATAAGGATTTAAAAAATAAATATAACCCTTTTCTAGATTTCTGTATTATTGACTCACAGACGTGTTAACGAGTACTCAGTGACATGCTTTGAAAAGTGATTTGTATTTTGACATTCATAGCTAAGGATTTATAGATTTATAATGAGTTCGTGTCCGTTAAAATATATTGACACCATACATTTAATATACACACTATGTGAACCTATTGCATATTCAAGAGTTTAACAGTTCAATCGGTGTTTGTTGAGTTTTGGTAATGATATAAATTTACAAAATCAATACTGTTAGAAACCCAAATACAAATTAACTTATCATATCTCACTCTAGGTTTGACATTACACATGTTCGTTTTTTTATGCGGGTTAAGTAGGAGCCTTGTTTGGTCACGATGTATGTAACAGCATTTTCTTGTACTACTAAATAATCCTAACTGTTACACAAACCGGTTCCAAACCCGTCTTCTACCTCTTACGGAAATTACTCATGCGTTCATAATGACGGCCTATGTTGAACATATATTGTTTCTGAATGCCTATTGACTCACGGAACCATATACATGAAGGACGTAACCGGACCATTTAACAATATGACATTGGACATAAGTGTAGATCCAGTTCAGACTGATCGTCAGTTTACACTGATCGTCCTCTCTGATCTGAATTTGCATTTACTGCATTAATCTGTGAGAAAGAGCGTGTACTTTGACTACTTAACAATACAAACCGTTACGCAAACCGGTTCCAAACCCCTTGCCGTTCTCTTCTATAGAAACATACTAAAGTGTGTAGCGGTCGTGTTGGACAAATTCCACCCTGTTTACCATTGTAGACTAAATACATTGTAAAGGGTTATATCGGGTTGCGTATCGATGGTGTAATATTCCAAACCGTTTAAAAACCGGACGAAAGTGTGTAGCGGTCGTGTTGGACAGATACAAATCCCCGTCTACCGTTGTAGACTCAATACACTGTAAAGTGTTTAATCGAGTGTCTGTAATGATTACATATTTGCCTGTGATCCTCGATCTCTCGAAATAAATCTACATATATCCAACAATCTTGTATTTTAGATTGTTGTGTATTGGCTCCTCTTCTGTCATGAAGACCACCGACCAAACACCTTGTCTAGCTTGATCGCAGAATTTGGGCAGTCGAGTAGATCATTAAACTTAGATCGGGGTTGAGAACGGGGCATAAGATGGAGTCAACTGGTATTGACTCAACGGTATATCTTGTATTACTTAAATTATTTAATACTTTATAATTGGTACCCACAACATAGGTTTGGTGGTAAAAAAGGATTGAAGAAATGAAATGAAACCTTTTTCCAGAGTTATGCAGTTCCTTAATGCGTAAGTCTCTCAGAAACGTGTACGTTCTATATAACATGCTTTTAAAATATAATGTGTTTTGATATTCATGGTTAAGGTTTTGAAATGCTGTCGTATCCCTTAAAACGTATTGACAAAATACACTTATTTTATACACAAACTATGTGAATAGTTTCTCATATTCACGGATTTAACCGGTTAAGTGTTAAATATTGGTAATAATAACATGTTTAACCAGTTCAATCAATCAGTTTCGTTTGATATAGAAACCTAACTACGAAACTTATTTACGCTGAAATCACACAGTTTTGTTCTGTGCTACAGGACATGTAGGCTGCTGGTTTGGACCTAGTGTATGTAAACCCTTGGGCCTTTACTACTTAATAATCCAGACCATTACACAAACCGGCTTATGAAGCCGTCGACTACTTGTTACATTGACACGCACGATATTGTGTAACTGTCATGTTGAACAGATACAAACCTCATCTACCATTGTATATTCAATACAATAAAGTGTTTAGCGGTCATGTTGGACAGATACCAATTCCTGTCTAACGTTGAAGACTCAATGCATTGTAAAGGGTTGAGTATCGATAATTGTCCAAACAGTTTTTACAAACTGGTTTAACAAACCCATCGACTACCTGTTACATAGAAACGTACGAAAGTGTATTGCGGTCATGATGGAGATACAAACCCCCGTCTATTATTGTAACTCAATGCATTGTAAAGGTTTCAATCGGATGAGTATCGGTAATAATACACATTTACCCGTGAATCAATCGGATGAGTATCGGAACCTTGATCTCTCGAAATAAATATATTTATATGAACCACTTTGTATTTAAAATTATTTTGTGAAATTACAGTATACAGTTTTGGTTTAACTCCATGAATAGTTTGAGTTACTGTCTTCATAATCACGGATTATGTGGAAAGTTTATTGTTTCTAAGAAAGTCTTGACTCAAATAACCATGTAAATGAGGGACGTATCCGGATAATCAACAACATGGCATTTGAAACCATTGGAAATCAGTGTTGATCCAGTTCACACTGATCATCCTCTCTGTTCTGGATTTGCATTGACTGCATTAATCCCCTTTTCTTTAAAGCTTTTAGAATGAAGTGTTTATTTAAATGAGCACCTTACTGAATCTACAAAATTAGATGTATGTGTGTTTGTGTGTGAGAGAGAGAGAGAAAAATGGAGAGACAGAGACAGAAACAGAAACAGAAACATATACAGAGACAGAGACAGAGACGTAGACATATACAGAGACAGAGACAGAGACAGAGACAATAATATACATAGACATATAAAGAGACAGAGACAGAGACAGAGACAGTTATAATTATCTTACTTCATCTCCGTGGGATATACAGCATACGAAGTGCAAAGATAACGTTTTTCAGTGCATGACTTTAATATTTATTGCAGAAAGACGAAAAATGAACTCTGCAAACGAAGATTTGTCTAAGCGTCTGCATGAGGTACTTGATGTTATAGGCGCATCTGAGTTCACCAGAAAGAAGTATTGGGAGTTCGCAATGATACATGAAATTTTGATAACGATTATAAGTCAATTGTATGATACGATTACAGACAAAAGATCTTTCTATATTGTTGGAAGTAGATGCGAAGGGACGACTACACACGGTTTATCTTCCGATATCGATAAAATAGATTGTCACGAAGACAATCATGTTGTAGACAATTTGTCCGAGTGTAAGTATCGGGGAGTATCGTTACTAGTGTTGACAGATGAAGACACCAAACCTGGATATGTTCATCTTCAGATTGTCAAAGATCGGCTTACGGCTGACATGCTAACAGAAGGCATACCTGATAATAAATCTGATCACAAAGGTAGAGTAGTTCTTGAACATGTCAAACTGATTGTTGGAACAACCACCACTCGGAACGGTCCAGCGGACACTATTCCGGCTGGTTATAATGTTTACCAAAAGGATATAGTGTTTGCCTTAAGATATCGACATATACCGAGGTCAGCCAATTCATTGTTACACAGGACACGGACATTCGACTGGCCATCACGGAAACAACTTAAGGCAATGGGTTCATATGATTGTTTCCTTGTTGGTGTTGGACATCCTCGTAGCCACAACAATTTTATCGAATGGAGAATTTCCTTCACACTTCAAGAACGTTACCTCATGTCAAGTTTGACCGAAACGCAACACAAGTGTTACATTCTCCTGAAGATGATAAAGAAAGACATCTTAGATGCAAAGATCGGTGAATCTTTATCATCATATCATTTTAAAACAAGTCTGTTTTATGCAATTGAAAATTCACATAAACATTTTTGGACGGATGATAAGCTTATACTGTGTGCACAAAATTGTCTTAAACGTCTATTTATTTGGGTGAAGGCAGAAAATTGTCCCAATTATTTCATTCCAGAAAAGAATATGTTCGATAAGTTCAGCCGTATTACTTTGAAAACTATAGATAATGTTTTAAATGGCATTATATATGGTGGTATCAACTTTCTATACTCTATTACTTGTGATTATGAAGGCAAACTGCTAAAATCTAAAATTAGTATTTCTGAACAGGTATATGATCTTGGAAATGCTAGCACCAAGATTAAAAACGTCTACATTGAAAATGCACTATCTGTCTACATTGTAAGAGATGGGTTTTTAGAATTCATGTATAATAAGTCGTCTATCCCAAATACAGATTATATGAATGATACCATGCAACTTTTAATTCAATTGCAAAATTTGAAGCATGTCAAAGGACATTCTACGAGAGATGTAAGAATGGCAATTGAATCTATAATTCCGCATATACAATTACAATATGATCAGTGTCAGTTTGCCCAGTACTTGTCACTGCAGTCCGAAACAATTCCAAAAGATATATCCGAAACTAGTAACTATGACCTTATTACGTCAAAATTATCTTTAGCATCTTTATATATTCAATATGAACAGTTCGAGGAAAAATGTAAGCTTATTCTTGGGTCATGTGAAAATAAATTAGAATCTCATGTGATATCTGTGTGTGTATGCAGCACTGATAAAGGTTATATTAATCCTTATCTCGCTGAAAAACTACGAGATACTGACATGTCATTTGAAGACTTCAGACGCACCTGCACCACAGGCTGTATGGTATTTCATCCATCTCAAGTTAATCTTGTTCATGCAGCCCTTCAATACGAGATGTTCCGTAATGTGTTCACTCAACCTGGCTCGATATGTGGAACTGGACAGGACTACTGGTTAAGATGGATAACGGTAGATTCACAAATATATTTGTATTTCTTACAGTATTTACTTTATTCTAAAATAGGAAAACTGGCAGAAAAAGACAAGGCTGTGAAGTTATTTCAAATTAAATTAGAGGACAAAACTCTTGGACACAGAGAGACAGGGATGAACCTGTTGGGATGGATATATGTACAGAAAAATAACATACCAACGGCATGGGGATACTTTTGTGATTCATGGAACATCAGGCCTTTTAACAATGCAGCTAAATGGCATATGGCAGTTTTACTGAGTAGACAAATTAACGGAAAGTAGGGTCCGTTTTATGAGTATGCCCCTGTCTGTCGAGTTAACGTTTGAATGTGTTTGGGTACAGTCAAGACTTATTAGAGTCTGTGTATACGTATAGTCTCGCCAGACTTCTCACTGTCCGCTTATATGCTATATAGATTTTAAGGCATCTTCTTACACAAGCTAGTAGGTATGTCCCAATAGTTGAACGCAAATGTAGTTTTAAATCATGCTCACCCAGAGAGGCAATATTACCCTTAATCGCCAGATGTACCTTATAAGTTTTACAATAATCCTAAACTCCGATGATCATTGAGCGACCAGCATGCTAACAACTAGGAGATGTTCATTGTTCAAAGGTTTCACACAGCTAGGACATGTGCAGTGTTCTTTAAAAAGTGTCATACAAGTGAATCAATAAGACCCCAAATAGCCAGACGCGGTTCATACATATATGAATTTGATCCTAAACTTCGATTCATCATCGCACGACTAGCATGCACTTGACAAGAGAAATGTTCTTTATTTAATTGTTATACTTCCTGACTACCGCGATAAAGGTATAGAACCAGGGACGTCCGGGTTTAAATAGGGATTGCTAACCAGTCGGTCACGAAGGATTTCTCAATACCTGTTTAGTGAGCCGAAATTTAATTATAGACCCACATAATTGAAGTGTATACATATTCCAGAGAAATACCTTAATTTCATATGTTAAGTTATAAATCGTATTTATAACTACACTTAAATGAATAATACAACTCCCTGTGTTTAAAACAACTGCCAAAACTTTGAAAAGTTGAACATAGGGATGCGCTATTTTAAATGTCAATTTGAAAGTTCAGTCTTAAGTTTTATCCTATTCTATTGTGCTTATTTTATCTTTGTTTTACTTTCCGACGCCTGTCAATGTTTGAAGACAACAATTTAACCCGTATGCACTTTACTTTCTTGATCAATAGGAGTCCATTTGTAATTGAGATCAAAAGTAATCGTGTGCAAATAATTGACGAATATCGACGTTATGGTAATATATATTCTATACAAAGTGCGCTTTGAATATTCACGAAGGTACCTTGTTTATCTTTTTCGATTGGAGTGGTCCGAATAATTAATCTGTTTAATGCATCTTCGTCGAATGCTTTACAATACGTGTTTATAAAGAATATCAGAAATTCGATATGCGTTTTTTAGTTATTTTTTCCCTGTTTGTTTGCATGGTAATTTATGCCGCTTTCAATATTTGTTCATTTATCTGACGGAGTTTACTGGTTAATTACCAGTGTCAGCGATCCATACATTCTAACACAAACGATCGATTTAGTCGTGACGGCAGCCCAATAATCCAGAGTGCTAAGGAGGCAAATACATAACTTATACGTTTTAAAACATTTGATATGACCCAGGCAGGGAACGAACCCGTGACATCCGGCATCGGAGGAAGAAGCTCTGATAATAAACCACTGAGGATGTCTTCGGTTAGTTGTCAGTACTAATGATATATATCACGGCGTTTCCTGTCGGTACTACATGTACATTTATCCTGAAACCAGCGAGAATGGTCGTGATGCTTGTCCCACAATCCTGAACTACAAGCAAGAAGGGAAATCCCTTTTACGAGTTATATCACAGCGTTTCCTGGGTTAGTTATCAGTACTACTGGTTCATTTATCCTGAAACCAACTAGTAATACATAATGTTAGCCCCACAATCCTGAACTACAAGCAAGGAGGGAAATCCCTTTTACGAGTTATATCACGGCGTTTCCTGGGTTAGTACTACTGGTTCATTTATCCTGAAACCATCGAGTAATACAAGATGCTAGCCCCACAATCCTGAACTGCATGCAAGGAGGGAAATCCCTTTTACGATTTATATCACGGCGTTTCCTGGGTTAGTTGTCAGGACTACTGGTCCATTTATCCTGAACCTAACGAGTTAGCCGTGATGCTAGCCCTACACTCCTGAATGACAAGCTATGAGGGAAAACCATAACTACTATTTTAAAGTACTTGGTATGACCTAAACAGGAACGATCCTACGACCTCCCACACCCGAGGCGGACACTTTACCAAAACACCACTGAGGCTGTCAAATGTATAATAAGCCGCGTCTGACGATTTGCGGTCTTATTGACTGACCGTAATGGGATCATATAGAAATATGTGATAGTGATGGTTCACATGTGTCTATACTGTACGCAGATGCAATAGGACCCCCCAACTCGCTATACTTGATGCTATCCCCACAATCCTTAAAGACAAGCAAGGGGTGGGAAGCCATTACTACTATTTAAAAGTATTTGGTATGACTTAACCAGGAACGATCCTACGACTTCTCACATCCGAGGCCGACGCTTTACCAAATCACAACTGAGGCTGTCACGTGTATAGTACATATCAGCCGCGTCTGACGATTTGTGGTCTTATTGACTGTTCGTAATGAGATCATATAGAGATACATTGGTCTGAAACCGATGGGGTTACATTTCTAGTTTTGGGTCAAGAGACGCATCTCGGTAGAAATTGCATGTTTATGGACGGTGAAGGCTTACATGCGATCCCGAATTGCTAGACGTGACTCACATATAACCATTGTTTGTCAAATAAGTGGACTTGGTGCACCCCTATTGGTATCAATCAAACGGATTTTAGATAAATCTAATTAATGCTATATGTACGTGTTTTAAAACAGAGAGTAAGTGTAAAACACCCTTTATACAAGCTATAGCAAGTATACAAGCTCGACGATGTCCGCCGAGGTCAGTTATTATTAACAGAACATTGACTCTGCGAGTTCCGTTTGAAATCGTAAGAGAACCGTATTGGAACAACGACGGTTTCTAACTAGCCCAATATAGTAGTTCTTCCTTAAGCATAGACTCGCATGTGTCCTCTGTCCTCATCGCTCGTTGATTTCATTTGCAAATACTTTGAAAGGTTGTACTAATATACCAATTCATATAAGACAGTGGTGAAGTGATAGAGCGTCGGCGTCGTCGTACCAAAGGTCCCTGATTCGAATCCCATGATGAACATGTCCTTCCGTAGGGATTTGCAAACCCAACGGTTGGAGTACTGGATTAATCTTCAGGTAAAAGCGTGTTGACTCATAATAACAATCAAGAAAACGATGAGCTAAGTACAGAATGTTGTCAATCACCGGAAGGAATGAAGTGCCGAGTCGTGATTCGACTTACGACCCTTAACTCATCGGTACCGGTTGAACTATAATTGCTCTACAGCGTTTCTTTAAAAGCTAATACAATGTTGGAAAGAGCCCGATATGACTCGCACAGACGGTGCAGGTCTGTGTCTTAGATGGTCGAATAGTTCCGAAAGTCTGTTTTTCGTTTTCCGTGTGTAATGTTTGACAAAAAGAGTTATTTGACTTGATATGAAACTAAAAATGACCAGGCCTGTTTTCAATTAACAATTAATTCGCGGGAACCCAGTATGCATTGATCGATTGGGGTTTAACGCCGTTTCAACAATTTAATATCACGGCGGAACGTTCACCTTCCCGTGTAACTGGCTGCTTTTCCATGGTGATACATTTCTCCTTTAGTTACAATGCTTCATCATTTATTCAATGATAAGCCTTTTTTATAAAGATATTTCCTATTTGTACTTTTTATTCTATGATTTCAAATTTGTCTGCTGCAGATTTGTAGTATGTTGGAAAGGAGGTTCATGTTTTGATTTTGTTCACGGTATAAATTATGTACTTCTATTTAACGAAGGAACAGTCACATAATTGTCAAACCTGAGGCCATCATTTTTTTACCCAGAATATCTAACATCTGAACACGGTATTTATATACATGCAGTTTATCTTCATTGAATAGACGAATATTCGTCAGGAAAAAGTACGAGGGGCGTAACGGGACTGGAAGGGATTATTAGGTAAGTTTTGTTTCTTTAACTTGTGTTGTTTTTTTCATAATTACTATTAAACAATTGACGTTCGGATTCGATCCCTAATTAGTTCCTGTCAAATACTTAAAATAGGAAAATATAGGCTGAACTTAATATTTGGTAGCATTACAATTTACAGTTTAACAGTTTATTGATTTCTAGTATTCAAAGGCCACCGGCCCACAATACAATAATTTAGAGCAGTGAAAATATAGTAAATATTATAACACAAATACAATGCAATACACAATATTATAATAGCAAAATGAATGTGAAAATATCGAACAGGGCATGAACATACATAATACATACATATTATGATTGTAGATAGCGTTAAACATATGATACATGACATTCAGTTTAATATAAGTGATATGAATATGAACTGAAACGTAGCATCTTAATATACACGCAAAACATTATTTATATTATGATATGACAGATGTATTGTATACTCAGTCTTCTACATTGTCTCGGAGCTCAAATGCTTTTATTAGGACTTTTGCCACCGTTGTAACAGCATTGAAAGAGATATCTGACATAATCTATATAAATAACTGTTGAGGCGATGGCTGTCTGGTCCATTTCTGGAGAAAAAGATTCTTTCTAATATTATCATACAGAGGACATATAACTAGGAAATGCATTTCATCTTCAACACAGTAAATATTTTTAGTTAAACAATAGCGACAGAATCTGTAATCCCTATCTATATTTAAATGACAAGAACAGCTGAAATGCGACAACATTTTCTTTTGTACAAAAGATATATCCATTGTCAAATAGGATGCAGTATTTATATCATTTTTAAATAAATAATACAATTTTCCCTTGGATGAGGAATGTATATCATCATGTAGACTTTGGTATGCACAGTAACATAGTCTCGACTTTAATAAAGAAATGAAAGAACTGATGTTTCCGACCCCGTTTGCTTCCCAGGCGTATCCAAAACCATAACGGAAAAGTAGTCTTTTAATGTACGTTGCCCAGGTTATCCTCCCTACTTCATCAAGCCTCCTGAGCATGATATAACACTGTCTGGGGGTAGTGCATAGCATACGAGTTAACTTTAAACCTTTTAACTTTAAGCCAAAATATTATACGCTGTTTTCAGACAAGTCTCAACCGAAGACATCCACAGAGAAATTAAGATGGTCTTGAAAGTATTATGTCGAAAGAAACTGACCACTTGTCTTTTAAATACACTGTTTTCAAATATGAGTCATTGCACATATGTAGCTTTGATTTTCATGTAAAGCTCTAGATTTTACGCGCTTCAAACAAGGCCATCTCTTTAAATTAATTACGTGTTTTCAACAACTATATGCATCTACATGTATAGCAACTCATTATATCTGCATACTGTTTGAACTTAAATTGTTGTTAAACATTGTCCTCAATAATAAGTTGCAAATGAAATAAAACTTATAATTTTGAATTCGACAGTTCTTTCCATAAACGTATGAGTATAGTGTCAGTCGACGTTCGCCAAATGTGGAAGAATCTCCGGATGTTTCAGACATCGTGAAATAACCAATTTCTCCCGACGAATGGTAAATAGAAACAAAGGATTTATTTCCTGAGAATAATGATAGGTTGTGTACAGATGAGAGAAAGACATGCAAATCATACGTTGGTGAACTTGTCGCCCTAACAGAAGTCCGAGTGAATGACTAGCCTAAGGACACTTAAGTTATCTGCATTGAGGATTCTTTTTTAACTACGCAGTACATGGTACTACTTCGTCAAATAGGACGTCTTAACTGTAATATTGCCACAATAACATTTCAAACAGGAATTTGACATGCATTGATATATCCATGCAACATCCCATCTTCCTAGTAAGATGCTTTAGTTTCACATTTATATCGCACCTTTCACTGTGATATAGACTCTAAGTCACTAGACACATTTATACAGATTTAAATAACAAATATTTCAGTCTATATGGGTTTAGAAAAGAAGAAATAATTAAATAGCAATTAAAGTAAGCGAGTGACTTGTCGGAAACTGTTCGTAGAATACCGATATCCAATCGGTTTGACGGGATTACACGTACAGTATTGATTAATTTGAACATGTAGATTGATTGAGGTTTAACGCCGTTTTTAACAATTTCTTGAGTAATATCACAGAGGCCAGTTCACCTACTCATGCATTTCCTGGTTTTCTCACACCAGTACTCCACACAACAATCTTCCCAAGCAACTGGCTGAATTTTCACATAGACTAAGCCCAATGGTGGATGACGCATGTCGCATTGACTTTTGTCAATCGTCTCAAAAAAAGTTGGCCGAGCCGGGATTCGAACTCACAACCCCTGGATTGACAGCCCGCGTCGCTACCGACTGAGCTACCGTAATGTGATTTGTATCTTCTTCTATAGAGAGTTCGTTTTAGGTTTGTAGGTTTCGTTCCGTTCCATAGACATATCTTAAACGTGTTTACGTTGTGTTTACTATGGAACACAGGGCTGGTTTAATAGACAGGCAAATTTGTCCAGGTTGATTTCTGGAGACTCTGTTAGACTGTTTGTATCTGTCATAGAACATTAATGATTTCATTGACCGTTTAAAAGAAAATTGGTTGTTCAAAAGTGTGTCCCCGTGACGCACCAATTAATTATTTCTATTTCGAAAATGTAATAGCATTGACATATAAGAATGATTGAAGAAAATATTTATTTTTTGTTTAATTCTCATACCTTGCTACACACAGATAATAACGATCACCTTCACAATGAACGATAACAAGGTTCCATTTTCCCTTACTTCATAACAATTGGTTTGAATTTACAAGCACCAGTAAGAACTTTGAAAATGACATAATCACATTGTTTCCCATAAACAACAATTCATTATCAAATAACTACGCAAACTTTTGAAATTGTTTTAGACATTTTGGTTTATGTATTGAATTCAGTTGTAAGACATTGTGGTGATGGGAGAAATAGCTTATCATCAGAAAAGTAAATATTGTTGGAAGAGTAGAAATTGTTTACATTGAGCTTTTTATCTATATCCCTCAATATTTTTCAAAGTCGTCCGCTTCAGAGGTTTTATTACGTCTATTTCAAAAATCAAGGACTAGAATATTTTTGAAAAATTTAAATATCATCATTACGAATTATTTCTCCGCGTCAACGTTTCTTAATTAGTTTTTGCTATCTCGAATTTACATTCACTGACGACCCTTTCGCACACACAACATTGTTGCATCAGACGTCTGTGAACATATATTGGCACAACTAAGGGAAAACTCTACAATTGACAGCATATAACTATAATTAGAGTGCAACACATTGAGGGAAGGGAAACATATGTCTGCTGAAAAAGCTTGTTGAAAAGGGTCAACCAAGTGGGGTCTTCCAGTAGAATATGTATTAACTGGATCAATGGTTTCATCCTTTCCCAAATGCAGATGTATATTCATGCCACAGCAGATGGATTTTGAAACCATTTAGGCAAACGGGAATCTTCGTCATAATGACCAAATTCTTCTTTTGTCACTCTATTTTCAACTTCATTCATTATAATATTTCAATTCATAGACATTTTACATTTGTTTACATATAGGTCAAATTACGCTAGATACATCCGCGGGGCCCTTTTTTACATATAGGTCAAATTACGCTAGATACATCCGCGGGGCCCTTTGATCTACAGCCAAGTAGTGCGTAAACAAAACTATGTTTGCCTAGAAATGGTTGTACATCTGGCACAGACTGCATTGGATATGTGACAATGGGTGTAAATTCTTTGTAAATATGTGGAGGATGAACTGGAACTGTTTGATTTGATCATTTTAGGTATTTTGACCTTGTGTGAAAGTGAAAGTAGAGTATGGGTAAATCCATTTTGAGCCTAGCTGGATTGTGGTAAAAAGGACGGTCCCTATCTTCACAGAGCGAGTTCTTTCTTGCATAATACATGACCCCACATTTTCTATGGATTATTTTAAAGGTAAGAAGTATTTCTTTTCAATGATATATGGTGTTCCACCTGGGAACGCTTAGAAAGTGTGACAAACGAGGGTTGAAGCTGGTTGATTTACATGTAAACAAAGAAGGAATTTATTTGGTGTATTGTGACCTAAAGCACTTCCGAGTCAAATTATGAAAGGTCACTTTTGTATCGTCTGCAGTAATGGATACCTTCTGGGATACAGTACGAGACCGACTACACTCACAATGCCTAGCAAATGTAGAAACTGGTTGCCTGGAGTGGACAGGGGGCTCATGTGGGCATTCAGCTATTAGGTACGGCAGAATGCGTGTTAATTTTCCACATGAGCCTCAATCAAAGATGTTTTATGTGCACAGGTTGGCTAAAATGCTTCAGTTGAGGGCCATATTGGGTTCGAACCAATCCATTAGCCACCTGTGCAATAACTCTTTATGCTGTTTTTCTGGACATTTGAGCGTTGAGCCGTCGTTGATTAATTGTCAGAGAAAGACATGCCACTCTCAGGGTAGATGTTTGGGAGGTCATTTTAACCATGAAAATATCTACCCTGACTGTGTCATACTGACCTAGATGAAAGGTAAACAAAGCTGAAGTGTTCTTATGTATAGCACTATCTTTTGACCTGTCTCTTCATATAATTAGCAAGATGTCTCAAGTCTTTTAAGCTAATAACAGTGTTCTCCTGACATTTATTTACACCTTTATGACCTTTACTGTCACCGTCACCAGTAAAATGCGTTATTTTTAAATCCTGAGATATTTGGCGCGCAGCCTTTTCATTCCATTGGTCTTCCTGCCCAATCGGTGTTTCGCCCGTTATGTTTGCCGAGCAATAGCCTGCATGATTAGGGCAGGACACTTTTTCCCCTTTGTTTCGCAACCGTGATGCCCTTACACATAATTTACTTGCTATGTGAACCCCAATTATTTTATTTTCAAGAGTATTGTTCTCGCATAGAGTGGTTGTAGCCATAGTACCGGCTTGAAACGGTGTCGATTCGCTATTGAAAAGAGGGTTATTGTAACATGTATCTCCCTCTATCCTCACTGACTTAGGGTCTTTCTGAACAATAGTTTTATTATCAGCCTTTAGAGTTTGCCTTATGTCCTTAATACTCTCATTATTCAATTTGATAAATGCCTCTGCCACAGAATTTGCAGTTGTTTGCATACCTGATATAGTTGGTGCAATTATGTTAGTGCAGTTCAGTATGCGTGTTGCACAATGGTTACTGATTGGTGTTGAGAATAGACCTATTTGAAAGCCAACATTGGCTTTTGCTGTTTGTCTACCTCTTCTCTTATGGATCCTTTCAACCTCTTCATATAAATTATAGTATATACCAATATATGTACATTTTTCACATTTAAGCCGTTCGCGCCAGACTAGACCCCACTTTTGGGAACTGGCACTGTCAAAAACCAGAATACCATTACAATTTATGTTCAACTGTGCATGTATCTTTATTTCAGAGTTAAACATCAGTTGCACCTTAGCTGGACAGTACAGTTTATTTGTATACGAGTTGGGGTGATATGTATTGTTGCGGGCAACACCAAACTCATCGATAATACCAGCCACTTTCCCAGATGGCCGCAAGGGACGTACATTTGTTTCCGAACCATCAACATCAAGAAAGGTGAATATACCCAAATGTCTATTTACACGTGCCTCAAAGGCATCTTGAGTACATCTCACATACTTTGTTTGTACCTTTTCTACACTAAAACCATGTTTTTGACCCCTATTTACACCTGGCACACCTTTTTGAAAGCCAATTGACTTGCAGTGCCTTTTACGGGCCATCTTTAACTCAATTTCCCCGTCAATTACAATACAAAAGCAATAGAACACAACTAATATAATAAAAATGTGTTAGGAAGTTATTTTATTGGAACCTACTTCCTAATACAGCCCTCTTCAACCCCAGCTTGTCCCTTACTAATGGGTTAATATTTATGGCATATACATGCCACAAATGTGCTAAATTTCACACATCAATGCAGTCACCAGTAAAGGTGTCAAAAAACCTTAATAATGCACCTGGCTGGCCAGTATTGGTATTAAATTGTTTGAGATATATTAATGCTTGTTTCTTAACAAAATGTTTGTAGAAAAACATCAAAAAGCATTTAGAACAGGATTTTGCTGGAAAAAACTCATTCCCTAACAAATGCGACGTGTTATGCCCCAGCAGCAAACCACTTTCAAAACTAGAGAAATAATTGTTGGATTACCAAATAATAAACAATAGTGTTCCTTTATCACACTATACGTTTTCGAATACCAGCAATGCGTTCAATGGTTTGTTTAACCTAACACGTGTAATTTTAGACTTGTTTAATGTTAATTTTTATTTTGTCAATTATACACATTATCTATTTTTAACCACTTTTTCCTTAAACGAAAGATATGCAGCATACGAATTTGATCATAGTATTGGCAAAACTTTGGAAAATCATCACAAACGAAATAAGAATATAGAAATCAGTTGATAACACTGTGGTAAAACAGTCGTCTGACCAGATAGAATGACTGTAAAGCATCACATAACGAAGTATGCACATAACGAAATCGAGAATAGACAATGTATAATTACCGATATACATTGCACAAATATCGTTACACATAATACATCGGAAATGCACACGAGATGATGCTCGGTACACATCACAAAATAAATTATGCACATAACGAAATGGAGAATACTCAAGATATAGTGACCAGTACACATCAAATAATGGCGTGGGTACATATCAGAACCTATATTGCACTTAACACAACGACGTGTACACATCATATTACAATAATTGCATATACTATAACGAAGTATGCACATAACGAAATGGGGAAGGCACAATATACAACGATCGGTACAGATCACATAATGAGGTATACTGATAACGAAATGTATATTTCACAAGACACAACGATCAGTATACATAATATAATGAAGTGTGCACATAACGAAACGTACTATGCACCTACAACATTAATCAGTGTACATATCATAAAGGAGTAAGGAACGATTGAGTAAGACTACGAAGCATAAACACAAATGCTGTATAATGAGGCAGCAAAGGCGTTCCATAAAAGTGTATATCGTTCGTGATAGACAGATACAAAGCGCCGTCTATCATTGTACACTCAATACATTGTAAAGGTTTCAATCGGGTTATTATCGGTAATAATACACATTTACCCTTAAACCTTGATCTCTCGAAATACATCTATTGATATCAAACACTTTGTATTAAAACTTATTGTGTCAAATAACAGTTTACAATTTTTGTTTAACTGCATGAATAGTATGAGTTACTGTCTTCATAATCACGGAGTATGTGGAAAGTTTATTGTTTCTAAGAGAGTTGTGACTCAAAGAATTATTTTCGTGTAGCAATAGGTAAAATCGGTCACGTTACAACGAACACAAACATATATACTTTATCCCCTTCCTTTATAGCAATTGGTCTGTATTTATAAGTACACGTGAGAATTAAGAAAAATAAGATAGATATTTCCCATATACAACAAATGTTCAGAAACATGACTAGGCAAAACTATGAAAATGTTCTACAAATTATAGTATAAGTATATGTAGTTGAAAACAATGTGGCAAACAGAGAAATCAATCATCTTTAGTGTAGAACATATTGTTTGAAAAGGATTTTTTTTTCATAATGAGCAAGGTATCGTTTTCCAGCAATGTTTTTGAATATCCTCTGCTGC
Source organism: Serripes groenlandicus (assembly GCA_031761405.1). Taxonomy (NCBI): domain Eukaryota; kingdom Metazoa; phylum Mollusca; class Bivalvia; order Cardiida; family Cardiidae; genus Serripes; species Serripes groenlandicus. Next base: position 38,459,926 of record JASEVX010000013.1, on the reverse strand, counting down.
AGAAGCGTACAAACGTATTAGGCAATAGGTTAAACATTTCAAATATAAAAGACTAGGTTATTTAGACAATTTAAACCTTCTATTTAACGAGTTATTTCTCCGACTTAAGAAATAATACATTCACGGACAACCCTCTCCCAAATTAAACACATTTGCATCAAACGACTCTAAAAACATTTAGGTACAATAATAGGAAGACTCTTCAAATGACAGTATAACAATTACATAAAGTGGAACACATCGAAGGAAAGGGGAAAATGTGACTGTTTAAGAACCGTCTGCGTGCGTGAAAGGGGGAAATATGTATGTTTAAGAATACAGAATACAGAACACAGAATAGTTTATTATACTTAAGCATAACATAGCACCCTGTTCGGCTTTATTTCACACTGTTCATACAGCATACGGTAAAGGCAAATTATAATACAATTACCGTTTTTGCGAGACTCAATTTTAAGCCAGTATTTAATAATTCTCCCATGTCTTAAAATCACAATTGGCAACCGTACAATGCATACTTATTCGTAGTACTTTTAACATCCAATTATTAGCATACAATCGTCTGCAAACAAAATGAATAACATCGATACTTGGTCTATGTTAAAACACCCGTCTTGACTTGACTGTAGTTCTAATTCGATGTCATTTAGGAACGTGGAAAATATATCGGAGAGCTTATCTCCCCTTGGAATAAACCCACTTTGCACTACAACAACTCTAAAACACCGGCTAAGGCACGTATACACTTCCGTCAATGACAAGTTTATCAAACCACAAATATGCTATTTTCCCTCACGTTTTGCCTTTTTCATAATCAGTAGGAGCTCTTTATGTTTAGCTAGCATATTAACTGTTTGCTAATTCCATATTGTTTTCCTTTCAATTTCGCACTTTCTCTCTATCCACAAACTATTTGAATTTCATTAGTATTGGTCGTGTTCGCGTTTCGTTGTATTTACTGAGTCTCTTGGACGATTCTAAATGGATGTTAATTCGTGCTTCCTGAAGTTGTAGATCGTCTTTTATGAGCGTGGAGATCTTCTCCTCGCAGGTCTGATCTGATTCGTTGTTTTCATTTGCGACGCTGAAGAATAGGAGGTTGTTTTCATTTCTCGATACTGAATTTCAACAACACTGGCTCTGCTGAGTTCTCGCTCTTTCTCATACTTTTCCATTTTTTTAACTAGAAAATCAATCTCTGTCTGCTTTTTGGAGATCTCATCTTTACTGGTTGAAACAAATGTCCTGCTTTTTTCTATGTCCGCCATTTTTGTTTCGTGATCTACAACCCTTTTGTCGAAATCGCTCATTTTTACTGTTATTGTATTTAGTGTGGACTAAATGGTGTCTTAATTTGACAATTTTTGTATATTATCCAGTCTCTGTATCAACATAGACATGTTGTTTGTGTATTCTATCTGTTTGTGTATTCTATTTTTTGGGTGACACGGGGGCTTGGATCAGATGTTTAGTCAATAGTACATGTGTATTCTGTTTTCGGGGAAATCGGAGTACTTGTCATGTTAACTGTTATATGTATTGTGAGAGTAATTCATCTGTCCTACATACGAGCCGTTTTGACTTACCTGATATGTTCTTGTTGGTGATAGGATATTTGCCGCCATTTTTGCTCGATCAGGTTTTTTTGACAAATACTTCTTTACCGAGGGGGAATTTTTGTCCTTTTTTCGTTTCCGAGGCATGGATTTACTTCTATTACACCATCACATACACAATTTTCCGCATTATATCCAGTCTTTAATACAAAAATTAATATTTTACTTCTCAACTTAAATGTTCAGCCATGTTAATCGCGCATGCGCAAACGGAAAATGCTTAAGAGCCGTCTGCGTATGGGAAAGGGAGAAAATATGTCTGCTTAAGAGCCGTCTGTGTGTTGGAAAAAGGGTCAATCAAATCGGGTGTTCAGGTAGAAAATGTATAAACTAGGTTTAAGATGTAACCCTTCCCCACATTCTGACGCAGTATTATGCAAAGGCTGATACATTTTGAAACCATTTAGGCAAACTGGTAACTTCGTCACAATGAGCAAATACTTTGTTTTTCACCCTATAATTATATTTTAGTGTATAGCAATTTTACGTCTTTTTTCAACGCTGTCTTCATAATCGGCTACTGCAATAGGGAAAATATGTAATCGTTCCCTGATTAAAGCGACATTTGACGACTATGTAGCAGACCACTTTAAAATCTTTCGAAACCATTTTAAAAAAGGATAGAACAATTATATTTAATGGTATTTTCAGGATATCGATTAGTTTTTGGTAGACTTGCGCATGCGCAGAGGCTGCCATAGTCATAGTGAGTTTGAAGTCACGTGATGTATATGCCCTTCACCACCAACAATTAAGTGCAATTTTTGGTTTGACTAATTTACGAATGCTCACAAAAGCAAACATAGAGTAACGAAAAAAAATCCGATTATTCAAGCTTATAATAGAAAATAACAAGTCTTGTAAGTGTAAATATCATATTTAAAGTGTACACAATTATTTAGATATCACTACGCCAATATAGCACTGCACCGCGCAATTACCCTTTGTAAATTGTAACCCTTTTTTCCCTCTCGGCAGAGATGTAAACATCCACTCGCCCGCTAGCATAAGCGAGTGGAATGAAGGATCGGCTAGTACGAAATTCTAGGCGCTAGTCCATACATATTCGTTCATGTCCTTATTCATAAAGATAGTATGCATTGCTAAGCCTTTTCTTTCTCTTTCTCTCAGTCCATCTATTCCTTCGACAACGATTTGCATTTTGGATAGGTGCTTTCGACAAGGTCCGCGTCTAAAGAAACAAATTTCATCAAATGATTTGAGCGCTTTAAATCACTTGTTTATAAAGCGTTTAGAATACTTTGATTATAATAGGCAGAACGAATAACGAGTAAATCTTGCAAGAAATCGATCATTTCTTTCGGCCAAAATCAGGTAAATGACCCGCGGATATTGGTTGTTACAACATAACTGATTCATCCTTTTATTCTAAATTTGTATTACACAGTTCAAAATTAGATTTTGACAGTTTGTTCGTTATGACTTTGACGCGATTCAAGATTTTGACGCGATTATTTCGTTCATAGAGTTGATTACTAACAGATGACTAAGTTGATGATGGAAAGAACATTAACAAGTTAAGTTAAGCTAAATCATGCACAGGCAGGCGAGTGTTTCATTAGGATAAGTGCAACACTCAATTCCCAATCCTGCTTGCCCTTTAACAAATCACAACCCACCCCACAATATAACAACTCTGCAGCAGACGAATTAAAAAAAATCTGAGCAAAGATACAGAAAATCACATTTATTGGAAGTGTAATCATTGAATATAGTTGAAAACATTGTTGCAAAAGGAGAAAGCTTGTTATGAGCAATTTCTTCTTCTGCATCAATGTTTTCAAAAGTCGTCGGCTGCAATTACGTATGCAAGTGGGAAAGGTTTAAATAAGAAACACTTTTTCAAATGATAGTCAGTTGGCTATTCTAGTATATAATGTCCGTCTTAAATAATAATGACAACACTTTCAAAAAACAGAAAAAGATTTTTTACAATTTAATTGAAAACATATTTAATCAAAGTTGGGAAAGTTGTCCCTTTCCGTGCTTTTTTTATGAGAGTTCAAATCACAAGCAAAACTTATGGGACAGAGTTGAAAAATAACACATTGACACAATTTCAGATTTAGGCTTTGTTTCTGTCAAACTGCTGAAGAAGACAACACTGAGACACACATTTTGATTAAAAGTTTATTTAAAAAAAGGAATAATTTTATTTATGATAAACAACATTACAATGATGGTGTAGAAAATACATGTCAACAATACATTTTTCAATTTGTACATTCATTGCACAGACCAAATCTTAGCAAGTTTGAAATTATGGACCTCTCGGCACATTTTTTTCTCAATTCATTACTTCTTGGCAGGATTTTACTGCTAAAATTGATGATTTTTTTTTATTTTTGGCCGGATTGCTCTAGCAATTCCGGTCTATAGATTGGCGATGTCTGTCTCTCCGTCTGTCTGTTCGTCAACATTTTGGTTAAAGTTTCAGGTTGAGGCAAAATATCAGCACTGGAAAGGGTTACACACTTGAAACTTTGCCTGAAGGTAACCGGTGAAATAAATATTCATATATGCACTTCTGTATCTCTTCTTAAACGATCGCAATTCTACCTTCAGTACTTTGTACTTTGATTCTGATTTATTACTCGACAAAATTGACCTGTCCATGACCGTTGTGCAATGATATTGTGATCATTGATTGGCCGCGTACTCAATTATTTATCATTTGAGCCAATACGCTTGAAAATAGTTAGAATATATACCTTTGTTAATGTTCAAATAACTCCTTATATACACCGACCCAGAAGCACTTACAAACGTACCGTGTCTTACTTTATACACCAACCCACGAACACTAAGAAACGTACCATGTCTACGTATATACACTTACCCACGGACACTTACAAACGTACCGTGTTTCACTATAAACATCAAAGCTCGAACACTAAGGAACGTACCATGTATATCTATATACACCTACCAAAACATACTTCCGAAGGTACCATGTCTACCTATGTACACCAACCAACGAACACTTAAAAACGTACAACGTCTTCCTATATTCACCAACCCACGAACACGTACAAACAAACCGTGTATTCCTATATACACCAACCAACGAACACTTACCTATGTAACATGTCTCCCTATAAACACCAACCAACAAACACTAACGAACGTACAATGTCTCCCTATATATATCAACCCACGAACACTAAACACGTACCGGTTCTACATATACAGTGTTTAGTTATACGCATAGCTTGAAAAGTAATCATAGCCTGGTGTCCTATCAACAATATACATTTGGTATTGATGGGAATTGTATCGTACCCGTCCAAGTAATCAAAGATTAATGTCCCCTAGCCAACCTGCATATATAACAATGGGAACGACATGGTACCAGTACAAGTAATCATAGCCAGGTTTCCTATTGACAATCTACATGGCTATGAATGGGAACGACATAGTATCAGTCCAAGTAATCATAGCCTGATGTCAGTTCGACAATCTACGTTGCTTTGAATGAGGAAAACATGGTAACAGTCTAAGTTATCATAGCCTGGTGTCCTATCGAAAATCTTTATAGCTGTGGATGAGGACAACATGGTACATATCCAAGTAATCATAGCCTGGTGTCCTACCGACAATCTACGTTGCTTTGAATGAGTAAAACATGGTAACAGTTCAAGTAATCATAGCCAAGTGTCCTATTGACAATCTACATAGCTATGGAACGGGATATGCCGTGGTACCAATCCAAGTCCTATCAACATTCTTCATAGCTAAAGCTGGGAACGATACGGTACAAGTCCAAGTAATCATAGCCTTGTGTCCTATCGACAATCGGCACAGCTGTCGATGGAAACGACATGGTACCAGCTCAATTAATTGATGACCAATCAGATTAAATTGACTAAACTAAATTACCAACAAATGTTTATCATCCGACATATTTCTGTTTTCGTTAGAGATTTTATTTGTTGACCGTTCGCATCCGAATGCAATAAACAATGCAGCATGTAACATCCACCTTTGAGCCTAATTAACTATTACGTCTTTCTGGCAGAAACTGAACGAGTGTGTTGAGTAAAGGATTTGAAACTTTCAACCGGACGAATGAACGAGGACGTCGTTTACAAAAACATATTTAGTCCCGAAAATCGACAAATATTGTCTAAAATGCGGTACCATTCGTATTAGGCTGTAAACAAGAATGTTTATAACATAGTTCAACCCTGTGGTAATGATTACGTGAAATGTCTGTTTAAGTGAAAGATAATACCCGTAGCACTTTCAAATTATCCAATATTGTTTTCGTCCGTGTATATGCAAATGTATACATTATAGTTTATTCAACGACAGGCGGATGTTTATATATCTGTCCAACTTGACAACGACACCTGTTCGGCTGTTGCTACAACATAAGTGAATGGCGGGTTTGAGGCAGGTTTGTGTAGCGGATTTCACAAAATAACACATATAGCCCGAGACAGAGACAATTATGTTTGATAGACGAATACACAAAGTAATAATAGTGCATGGAATTTAAACCTTTTTCTAATAGAAAGGTCAGTTCGTTCATCATAGATAATATGGAGTAAACTTATATTGGCTCTCCATTATATATCTTATATTACTCATTCAAAGAATATTATAGGTAGCCACAACATCAGCTTTCGGTAGTCTTATTGAATTAAAACCCTTTATCAAAGATTTGCAGTAATGCTTAAATATCTCGTAAACGTGTACGCACTAAATAATTCACAGCTGAGGTGTCGAAATGATATCTCGTGCCTTTAAACATAATGACAAAATACATTTCATACACACACTATATGATTCCATTGCATATGTATAGATTTAAAGGGTGCAGGTGGTGTTGAGTATTTGTTATAAGGGTTAAATCGATGTTTAGTAATGGTAATACTAACATTTTCATTTTGCAACTTGACCAAATTGATACTGTTTATTGCAATTTTCAGAAACCAAAATGCAAACTTTTACAATATAAATGCATTATTTAGGTAAAAAGTTACACTTTTTCGATCGATTCTACTGGACACAGTAGAAGTCGATTTTGAACCAATTGTGAGTCACTAATGGGACTTTGACTACCTACCATTACGAACCGGTACCAAACCTGTCGTCTATTTCTTTCGCAGAAACGTACGAAAGTGTTTAGCGGTCGTGTTGGACATATCCAAACCAAAGTCTACCGTTGGAGACTCAATACAGTGTAAAGGGTTGGGTATCGGTAATAATACAAACCGTTACACAAACCCGTATCAAACCCGTCGCCTTTTGTGTTCTATTCATATACTTGTAAAGCATAACTATGTGTAGAGTCAATATAAACTGGTAAGGCGTATATATGACATAAAGCATATATAAAACAAATATATACTTGTGTAACTTTGATAATGCTTATAACCAATATAAACTGGTAAAGCATAGATAAGAAATAACGCCATTAGATACTAGACTTGAAAAGCATATATATATACTGTGTCAGAGCGATATAAACTAGTCAAGCTTAGATTAAGCATACATCCGATAGATACTTGAAAAGTTAATAGATACTGGTAAAGTGTAGGTTCTGTTGAAACCAGTAGGTATTTGTTAAGAGTAGATACAGGTTATGTGTAGAATAGGTAAAACACGATGAATATACAGGTTAAAAGTAACTAAGGGTAGAAATCAACAAACACTGCTGAAGAGTATAACATGTTCAAAGAAAAAAGATGATGGAAGTATACAGATGACTTTAAAAGCCGGCATATACTGGTCAATAGTAGTTAAGGTTAAAAGGTATTTCATACCGGTTAAGAGTGGATAAGGTTAAAAGTCATTAGATATTGGTTCAAAGAAGATTAGGTTAAACGCAAGTATATGCTGTTTAATAATAACTAAGGTTAAAAGCCAGTAAATGCTGGTTAATATTAGATCCGGTAAGAAAACAGTAGAAACTGGTAAAGAGTAGATAAGGTTACACGCCAGGAGATATTAATTAAGATAAGTAGATACGGTTAAAAGCCAGTATATACTGGTTAAGAGTAGATAATAATATGAAAACCAGTAGATGGTAGTTAAAATTAGAAACGGTTAAAAGGCAGTAGAAACTGAAAAAGAGTTGATACGGTTAAATGTTAGTAGATGCTGTTTAATAATAGAATACTGTTAACAGTTAGAACATGTTGGTTAATATTATATCCGGTTAAAAGCCAGTAGATGGTAGTTAAGAGTAAATAAGGTTTAAAGCCAGGAGATACTGGTTAATAGACAATAATATTACAAGCAAGGAGGTAATGGTTAATAGTAGATAAGGTTAAAATCAAAGCACTGAAAGTACCATTGGAATGAGTGGAAACAAGATGGTCGATTTTTTTGGGAAGTTACAACACAGTTTCATAATTTCAAATAATGTAAACATAAAAGCAGAAATACACTGTTCAAATATTTATTTAAGACAGGGTCTTAAGACCTTATTTATATATATCTTCAATTGAACTCATGAACGGGTAGACATGGTGTACATAACCAATTGAATATGTAATAGGTAATTGTCAAACGCACTGAAAGTTCCGATTTTAATGATAACAATTTAAGCAGACTGTAAACATATCTTTTTATTTACATGATATGTTTATAGTCTGCTTATTCCTTTATCATAGAGAAACAATCTACAGCAGATGATTTGAAAATGTCTAGACAAACATATTGGTAAATCTGTATGAAACTAAAAGTATTGACTTTTGAGGCAAACATTGAGGAAAAAATCGAAATTGCCCATTATCATGTCCGTTGAAGATTAGACAAAAAGTGTCTTTAGTGCAGAAACTATTTATTATCTAGAGTATCTGAAGAATCAACTTGGATTATGTTTGAAAACATTATGTGAAAAGGAGAAATTGCTCAGTTTCATTGATTGCTTGATTTCCCACAATGTTTTCAAAATTCGTCTGTTACAGTAACCATTTCCCACTGGCAAGAAGCATTTTGACAAAATTGCAACCGACAACATTTGAAAACATCGGGAAAAAACAAGAAATTGGTCATCGTGAGCAATTTCTCTTTTTGTTATAATGGTCTCAACTCTTTTAAAAAATAATACTTTCAGTTTTAGAGATTACCATATTTTAACCTAAATGTATTCAGTTTTATTTATCTGTTTTACAATTGTTGTCTGTGATAAAGGGTTAAGCAGCATCTCCTATAAGTAGTTAACCCTATACTACCTGCAATTTGATGCCTGTGCACCAGAGAACATTTGAAAACATTGTGACAAAAGGAGAATTTGCTTATCATGAGGAACTACTCCTCTCTACAATGTTCTTTTAAAGTATGAGTCCAGCTACTACTCTTGCAGTGGGTGATGCATACATACTCTAGAATGTGTATTTTATGATGTTGCTTAATTGATTTAATAGATGCATATTACTGCAGAAACAAGCCCTAGCTTGGTCAAACATACCAAAAAAGTAATTCACGGAATAATTTTGTGAACTATTATGGTCAATAATCGGCATAATTTACAGTTTTAATCATATTTAACTGGGGGAAGATGTACTTTTACTCAGTACCTACTCTATGATGAGAAAAACATTTGGTAATGCAGTTCTTTATGTGTTCTTTCAGATGGATATATCATCAAGGAACAACATAACGGACTAAATTTCGTTTGAGAAATAAATTTGTTTAACAATATTGATTAAATAGTTATAATAGTGTTCGTGCACGTTCATTGCGTGAAAGGGCTAAAATGGGCAATCAAGCCAGTAAAGCTAAACTCAAGAAAGAAAAACTAGAAAAACTTCGCGAATCTGTACCGGATATGGATATTGAGGAAATAAAAAATGCTTACGATGATTTCCAGCGTGATGCGCGTGGCAAGTCCGGTCTAAAATTAAAAGATTTTGTGAGAGTCTATACAAATGCATTTGGTACTAAGGCATCTGCTCTTGCTGAGCACATATTCAAGGCATTTGATATCGATGGAGATGGTAGAGTCACATTCGAGGAATTTCTAATTGGACTAAGTGTTACAGACATGAAGCCCGGTATCAGCCGGCAAAGCAGGATAAAAAAACTCAAGTTCTTTTTTGAAGTCTATGACACAGATAGAAGTGGAACGATTGATAGAGATGAGATGCGATGTTTAGTACGGGTAAGAAATGTTTAATCATACAACACAATACATCCGGATGACATTTGAACCATTAATGGGAAATGCGAAATCAGAATACACGTGTACGTCATGTGGCTTTAATGCTACCATGTCCTTCGTTCCTTTGTAACAGCGCACATATAATACCTGGAAAAGTCTGCACGTAATCTGGTCATGCAAGTCAATGGTCGCTATTCCAGAACATTGACTACCTCATTTTCATTGTATATCAGCGAGTTCTAATCAGATTGCACGAAAATCAAATAGGATATGCTTATCATCGTTTAAATACATCTTTCATTATTCATTGTCAATCACTATTCTCACGTTTGTCCTTTTCTAATATGATATGAATTCATAATATTTCCATAAAGTAAATGTGTATATTTAACAGGCAGTCACCGGTATTGCTACAACGCCGCCTGAGATGCATGGAAAAACACCAGACCAGTTTGCAGACGAACTTTTTGATGCGGTTGATTTAAACGGCGATGGTGACATCACATTTCAAGAATTTGTACAAGCAGCCGATCAAAATGAATGTTTGATAGATTTGATACTTCCGGTCCCGCTGGATGATGAGGCAATTTAGTGAATATTCAAGAACTGTTTTAATTTTATCGCAATATTGTGTAAACCTAATACATAAGCTTGCAATAATAAAGCTTGCAACTCTCTAAGAGTCACCTTCCTTTTGCATTTAAAAGAAATTTAGTTTAAGCAATATCTTGTCAATCTTGTCTTGAGGTAGTCTGCTTATCATGATTATTGAATCAACCTCTATACCATAACTAGTGATAACAGTAGTGGGAGGCACCGTCTTTTCATCTTTAATTGGAATACCTATTTCGCCACAAATATTATTGAACTGCTGTAAATGATAACAACACATATTTCTATTTTCCAAGTCAAAACATAATACTTAAAAAAAAATATACTGATACAGTTAAGGATATCATGAAATTGACAATCTGAACGAAGCGTGACCGTGATTTGAGGGAGATCGGAACTCTTTAGGAGCGGAACGGAATTTCGCACTCTCATTGCAACATTCAAAATGAATGAAAAAAATAAAATCACATGAAGATATTTTTTTACGAAATCTATTTATTTATTTCAGCCCTATTTTACTTACAAAGTTTTTTTTACATCAAAATGTGATTTTCATGGCAACTAAAGACCAATATGATATATAGAAGTAAACATTCGGAAGAGTATTGTACAAGTGTATTCGATAGAGCATTGTTAATCGAGTCAACAGAAGGCCTTTGGTGCTGATGAAAACCACTGAAAACGTCAATCATAACAACAATTTCGAAAAAGCGAACAAGATCTACGTACAGGATATAGAATAACCTTTTTACCTTCACTTATTAATTATTTTGTTTGTTGAAATTCTTGGTTATAAAGCCAGAGTGCCTAACAAATCGCGAACATATCAAGTTTGTTTTGAAACATTCAATGGAAAATCATAATTACATTACACTCATATCAACGAACTATGACACACAGCATGAGACGTTTCGACTATTTTTTTTATAAAGTATTGTTTTGTTTTTTTATTTAGATAATTTTGATATAAAACCATGATTTATATTCATGACTGTGTGGTTCTTTGAAGGCCTATGTGTTATTCAACTGATGCCATTTAATGAGAAGTCTTAATCATATAATATGTTGCTGGTTTCAAAATGCTTTTTTTTGTTCCATTTATAGTTCAATTAAGATATCACATTAATAACCTTTCCGATCTGATCTTATTATTTTCGAGGTAGTTTTTTTTTTACATTGTACATAAGTAGAACCAGTAAAATTTAAGATATCCTTATAATAAACTTGTTTAGATGATATGTCTTTTGTTGTGTTGTATTATATCAGTTCAACTGTAATTGGAAAATAAAACACTTTCAGCACTATTGTGAGTTGAAACAATGATCTGACTGTTTCAACAGTTATACATATCATGTATATACTGACTTATTAGAAAGAGGATTATGTGCCTTGTTTCCACATGTCATTTTCTAGATATATCTATATATCTCTAGATATATCTTTTGGTTAAATGCAACTACATTGTTTGTTCAACCCATGGTCTTTTTATGACTTGAGTCAAAGTCTGGGCTGTTTTCGATTGCTATACCTTTTGAGAAGCATGGTATGTCAATCCTACGCAGCGTTAGGATATACCCTCACGAAACCTTTCTTCTTACGATGTGTAATGTCTTAATGTATTTTGCAGCAATTATGTTTAGATTTTGTCTTTGAAAAACGACAAATTGTCTACAGAAACACGTTGTCCGAGAGTTCGCACCCCGACTGAGCAATTCGTTATATCCGATGATTGAAATTCAACAAGGCTTACAAAACATAGGTTCTTAAGATTACATTTGTTGTTTGAAAGTGACAACATCGTGTCCAATTTCTCCTGTTCCTAGAATGAGTTGTTTCATAAAACATCAACTGTTTCGGCATCAGTAAGTGAGTCAAAGCAAACACATTTGGATACATATATAGCAGTTGAATTATGAAAACATGTGGAGAAAAAAGAACTAGGAAAGTTTAAAACATTATAATATAAAGTGATAAAATCATAATGTTTTAAACTTTTTTCAAATGTTATACTGTTTACAGATATTTTCAATGTTTGCCTAGATAATTTCAGTTGTCTTCTGAAGGTTTGTATGTGGACATGGGTTAAACTCTAATGTCTTTTTAGATATATCTTCGACGGGAAATTCTACTACATGTATACTGTTCAATCGACCCACATCCTATTTCGATGGCAAGGCAGTAAGTCTCAAAGTCTCAGGCATTTTCGAATGATATTATTTCTGACTAGCATGGAATGTCAAACCTCCGCATCATTATTATAAAATATATTAGTATGATCTCGGTAAACGCTTTATCTGACTTGTAATGTCTCTGCATTAGTCATGTTTATAAATAATTGTAGAAAATGACAAAGTGCCCATAAACTTTTCCCTATTTTCTGTGAGTTCGCATTCAGGCCATCCAGCATTTGAGCAGTTGTGATAAGAGAGTTATTGCCATACAAGAAATTCAGCTTAAGCGTACTTATGATAGTTTTATATAAATACGTATTTGCTCATAATTGAAATCTGATCTAAATGAGTAGTTTTGTGAGAAAGTTCTTAAAACAACAATATCAAATACCGCCTTCGTGGTGTACACCTGGAAGAGCGTCCGCTTCTAAAAGTAGTGATGGCCTTCCCTCTTTGGCGCTCAGGATTGTGAGGTTAGCCTTACGACTGACTTACTGGTTTCCAGATTAATGGACCAGTACGATGTGATATAACTGAATAATTGTTGAAAGCAGTGTTAGCCACCAGGCAAGCAAACAGAAAGATCACAGGTTTTTTTATATTCAAACTGTGTGTTTTTCATTGAGTATGGCGTATCAAAACATATTCCGATGATATGGTAACATAATTGAACTTTAATAGTAATTCTTACACAGGCAATTGGCCCAGTTTGTAAGAAGATGTCGTTTTAAGAAATCTGTTTAACACATTGGACCACGGACACGGGCAAATACAATTGCTCATTTTAAACATTGACCTCAGACTAGCAAAATAATGATTTCACAGTAGACTTTATTGATATTTATTATATCATTTCTTTTTTTGATTGAAAACAGAATAAATAATCAACATAATTATGACAAAACAGTTTATATCAACCAGGTACACTGGAGGTAAATATAACAAGAAAACCATGCCATCTTTCACTATCACACACATGGAAATTGTATCCATTATAATTATGTCTATTTGTTTGGATGGTGTTTTACCCTGCTTTCAATTTTTTAGTTATATCACAGCATTGCCTGAGTAAGTTACCAGTATTTCTGGTCCATTTATCCCGAAACAAGAGAGTAAGTATAAATGCTTAAGCCACAACAGTGGGCACCATGGAGGGAAAACTATTACTTACATTAATAAAGTATTTACTATGACACGGCTGGTGATCAAACCCGCAACCTCCCAAAACCGGTATCCACTAAATGCTGTTTATAATTAATCATAGGAGTCCTTTAAATGATAAATGCGAAGAGTAGGTATAAGTGACTCTTTCTGTTTTATCAATGAAAGTTAAAAAAAAAAAATTGTAATTTGCAATAACCGTTTAAAAATAATTTCAATTAATGTTGATGCAGTTGTAAGTTAACCTGCATTTTGCAACGGAATTTACCAAATGTGTTTGAAAAGAAAGTAAAATTAAAAAATAATAGAAATATTAGACTAATTGACATCTCTAGCGAATTGAAATATGAATAAGACAGAAGCTCTTATCATAAAGCAGTTACCCTTTCCCACGTACAGCAAAATTTGCAACAGATGACTAAGAAAATATATGGCCAAAACAATGGAAAACATCTGTTAATGTACGTGTAATTGTTAAATAGATATTAGAAATTTCACCTTTTGCTACAATGTTTACAAATTTCCTCTTTTGAAGAGGCGTCATAATTGAGAAAGCCCCTGTTTGTTGGAAAGGGTAAAGTGGTGTGTTTATGACATACCTTTTATGGGATTATTGGGAAATTCAATGTTCAAAACAGTGAAATTATTTTGATATTCTTTTTTCACAATGCTTTCAAATTTATCCAATGATAACCCTTTTTTATATTGATATTTCCCATTTGTACTTTTTCTCGATGACTTCAAATTCGTCTGCTGCAGATTTGTAGTATGTTGGAAAGAAAAAAACTATTTTTTTAAATGGAGGTTAATGTTCAACTGGCAGACAATACAAACAAATAATGAGGAGAAACTGGGAAATTGAGACGAATACATTTGGTACCACATCATAGGGGTTTATTAGGTTAAAAGGGAGACATTGTTGAGAAAATACCAGAATTTTCCCAAATATCTGGACTTCCGACTAAGTTTCGTCTATCAACTAGGATTGTGTATTATGAAATCATGGGTAAAAACTCTCCATGTTCGATAATAATATAAGATAATATTTTTCTTCCAAGTATTCCATATTATAAATAGAACTTTATATAGAGCAAAATGTGGACCGAACAGGATTTAAACGCACACATTTGTTCGCTTTATATATCATGAAAATATTGCATATACACATATATTTACATACACAATGATAAATTAATGCCTCAATTGAATTTTTACTTTGCAGAAGAACATTTTGGATTTTTTCTTTTTACTGTGTTATGTACGATCTACTGCTGAAAATATCCTATTGCGGAGTTGTCATGCGAAATAAATCGAGTCACGTAGGCCTGTGCGATTATTTTATACGCAGATGCTCCCCAAGCAAGGATATATTCAAAGGATGATCAACACGAAGTAACATATATTTCATTTTTTGGAGAATGATTATTTTCGATAATTAGCACACCTATGGTTGTTTCCTTATTGGTATTGGACATCCTCATAAGTACAATAAATTTATCGAATGCAGAATTTCCTTCTCACTTCAAGAACGTGATCTCATGTTAAGATAGAAGTAATCGCCAGTGAATCGATTTAATCATATCATTGTAAAACAAGTCTGTTCTATGCAATATTAAATTCAGAAACATATTTTCGGACAGGACAATATATTGTTAATTGCATGGAGATTCTTTTGTCAATCCCGGAAAGAAAGGCCCTTTAAAATGCAGATTAATGGCATATGCTTATTTTACTGAATGAAGTAATAGTGGAAAATGAGTTAGCCTGATTTAAGCCAAAATTCTTCATATGATATTTATCTAGTGAGGTTTTTACTTTTGATTATCTTAGTTTAAGCTCACCTTGTTATGTTACGGTTTTCTGAATACCTGGTTAACATCATTGATATGTGTTATGTATGCATGGTATGCGTAAGGCCTTTACAAATGTAACTAAACTGCTTATCCTTATAATGAAGGGAAATTAGAAATAGCATGATGTAATTTAAAAGAAGTCAATATCCCTCGGAGTATAGGTACATATAAAACATATTAGATTATTTTTTGTTTGAGGGCACGGTACCATATGATGCTTTCAATAATTATTCAGTTATATCACAGCGTTTCCTGAGTGATTCGTCGGTACTACATCCATTTATCCTCACACCAGCGATTTAATATTGATGCTATCCAAACAACCCTGAACGCAAGGAGGGGAAGCCATACATGGGATTTTGAAATGACAACCCTTTGATTGATAGACCTATTAATTTCGCGGCTCTAAAATGCTCCTCCAGAAGTTATTACAATTTAGAAATGACATGGTTACTAACAGAACAGAGCCTGGTATGATTTCGCTCCCTCGCAAGCATATACAGTGAAGGTTTTTCTGTGGTGATACATGTATACTGACGATTTATGTTTGGAACAAGAGTGATTTTACCTGATCTGAACCTACCAATGACCAGCATGTGTTCAATTGACACTGATATAGAGATATTCTACACGAGAACACTGTGTATTTCAGTTTATTGTTCGTGTAAGTTGAAAGGGACGTAATTTGTACAGACTTGTTACACAGGTTATTTCGTCCCCGGTGATTTCAGGAAAATCTGTTAGATTAAATGTGTCTGTCATTGTACGCTAATGATTTCATTTGCCGTTTATAAGAAAATGTTTAATCTGCAAATCCCTAATTGGTTTTAAAAAGTATGTCCCCATTACGCACAAAAGAGTTATTTGTATTTCAAAAGATGAATAACATTAACATAAAAGAATAATAATTGAAGGAAATGTTAAGAATTTTGAATTGTCCTATTTTTAGATTTTTAACTATAGGTAATATTATATTAACTGTCACCATAGAACGAACCATAGCATACTCTAGTCCCTGCCTTCTTAACAATAGGTGCGTATTTTTTATTACAAGTTAACATTATAGAAATGATATAGTTTAACCTCTTCCCAATCCAACACATCTTCATTAAACCAATTTTAAACATCTAGAAAGAAATATGAACATTTTCTAAAAACGATAGTATAGTTATTGAATATAGTTGAAAGATTGTGGCATACGGAGAAATGGCTAGCCTTCTGGAATTATACATATGCAACCCTTTCTAACATACATCACATTTGCATTAGATGACTTACAAATCATATTTGCACAACAATGGAACACTCTAGAAATGACAGAATAACTGTAAAATAGAATTGAACTCATTGAGGGAAAGGGAAATATGTCTGCTGAAGAGGCGTGTGTCTGTGGGAAAGGGTGAACCAAGTGGGGACTTCAAGTAGAATACGTGTCATCTGGATCAATGGTTTAATCCTTTCCCAAATGCAGACGCATGTTCATGCCACATCAGATTCATTTTCAAACCATTGAGGCAAACGGTGAACTGCGTCGTAATGAGCAAATACTTCGTTTGTCGGTATATTTTCAAATTATTATATTTTGATTCATAGAAATTTTACATATTTTACATATAGCCGTCTACTGCAATGTTGATGTATGTGGGGAAAGGTTGCCTCGTTCTCTGACAAATGCGACGTTTGATGTCTCTACAGCAGAGCACTTTCAAAACTAGAGAAAACGTTGTTGAAAAAGAATAACAAAACAATTAAAAAGAATGATCCTTTTCTCACAATATGTTCCAATTAATAATTTGATTTACTTTTACGTATTCATTGGATTTTTAAGGTAACAATCGGTAGCTATACACTATTTATAGATTAACTGTAATTTAGCCTGTATGAATTTGACAATTATTTTGCATTATCGATTTGTAATTTCCAAATATAATAAAATGTGAAGCAGACGAATTTGAAAACACCTTAACAAAACTATGGAAAATAACTACAAAATAAAGAATATATATTGCAACCAGTTGATAAAACTGTGAAAAAACAGTCGTTTACCTCAGATGCATCAACATACGTTTATTTATGTACTGAATGGTTTTTTTATCAGAATTCCTGTTGATTTTACTCCACAAACTAATCTTATCGTAACCTTTGTACAAGGATATTGTAAAGAATAATTAACGACATAATACTGCATACATTATTCGCTCGAAAAAAGGTAGAAAATGTGCCTTTGTGAATTGTCATATAACCCAGTTTTGCTATATTCACCAACACCGACATTTGCACAGTAATGTAATTGGTGTTGTCATGTCGTCCATGTTTGATGCCGCCTTGCAGACATATGCTTCAACAAGTCATTACCGCTTTTGTGGAAGGTTTTTCCAATAGAACAAATTTAACTTTCAGAGGAGATGAATTGTTTGCCCTCTTTCTGATGACACAATCACAGCTTATTAAGTGTTACATATAATTCAGAGAGGAATATTTAATTCTTTACATTTTCCCCTATTCTTTATTCCACATCAACCACCATTCTACATAAAATTTAAATATGTAAACGATTTTGAAAGAGAACTACCAAAAAAAAGCATTCCTGAAACATTTTGTTGTAATTTGTCCAATGGTTTAAGAGGCGTCGTTTGAAGATTCGGTTATATCAAGGCGTATCCTGGGCAAGTTGCTAATACTACTGATCCATTTATCCAGAGACCAGTGAGTTAGTTGTGATTATAACACCGCATTCCGGAGAGCTTAGCAAGAAACACATAACTACATGGTTTTTAATGACCCCGCCAGGGATCGAAAACACAAAACAGACGCGGTCACGTTTATAGTAGATATGAGGTTTCTTCTGACATTTTTCGGTCTTATTGACTCACCGTAAAAAGATCGTATATATTTGAATTAGCTACACTTCTAAATTTTAACCCAAAAAGACATATTGGAATAAAATACATCGCTTTACGCAGATACATTAGGACTTCAAATCAGAGTTGTAAGAGACAAAAACAGAGTATGTGCGAAAGAGTTAAAGATATCAGGTATCTTACTATTGTGAAATCCGATATCCTTCAAATACGACTTCAGATCTCAAATCTTTAGACGCGACTCGTATATAAGCCGCGTTAATAAAAAAAGGGGACATGTTGCATCCCCCTATTAGTATCAATCAAACGGTTATAAGAGGAAATCAAAACAACTGTCTTTATAGAAATATTGTTACAGCGGAGAGGAACATTCACAACTCTGTTATGTGTAGAACCTTCCTGATGTGTGACACTAATGGAGCTACACTTCTAGTTTTTAACAAAAGGTGCATTTTTAAGAATTGCCTCAGTCTTGACTGTACGCATATGTATAAGAACCCTATATTTCTAGACGCTACTCGTATGTCAGCACAAAAGGGTGCTAGTGCTTCTCCTTATTGGTACCAATCAAACGGTTATTATAGTGAATCAAATTTAGCATGTCAGTCAAACTTGAATACATGTCTAATGTTATGATCTCTAGCTAATTGGCCCTGTGATGTACGCACGAAGACGGCGTTTATATGCTCGGTGTTTTTCAACGAGGTCGGTATTTTTAATAAGCAGTTTATACTTTCTTATACGAAGTCGGTTTTCATTTGTTAAAACGTTCGGCGATTCCCGGACGAGGCCGGCATTTATTTAGAGTATAAAGAGATGTGTTTCCTAAGTCGTCAGACAATGGTATTGAAACAGTGTTCTCAACACAAAGGGTCCGAGTACTGATTAGTATTCCAGAAAGCAGACATCAAGAGTGATTTGTAATCATTGTTCTATATTTATAATCTAAAATTAAAGACGAGATCGAAATTGTAAATCACTCATAATTACATAATTGGAAAACACTCAGATACATACTGACTTTTGTTTATCATCCGAAAAAAGACACCGCTCAGCCGGTGTTCGAACTTATGATCCTTGGATTGAAAGTCGACATCGTATCGACTGAACTATCGCTGATCCACAGCGTTTCTCTAGAAGCTAATACAAAGTTGGAATGACCTGGTTTCTAACCAAAACGAGTCTGATATGACTTCTTACCGGCGCAGGCACATCTGTGTATATTATGGTCGAACAGTCCGGAGTGTCCGTTTATCTTTGACGTTGGAAATACGAGTGACCTTATTTGAAACAGCCAATGAACATGTCTGCGTTCACTTAACACTACATCATAAATATGTTACGCAGATTTAAAATAATTGTATAACTATATGACATCCACAATCCCGAGGGCCAAGGTTGGAAAGCCATGATTACCATTTTCTGAAAGTATGTGGTAAGACCTGGCCGAGAATCTAACCCGCTACCTCTCGCACCGAAGCATACGCTCTGCCATTACACAAATGAGGCCGTATAACATACCAAAGTATAAAGGCATTATATAACATAGTTAAAAGAGACTAAAAAAGGTATGTGGGAAAGAGTTAATAAGATCAGGTACATGTATCTTAATATTATTATATCCGATAGGTAAATAGGTAAATGTTATGTGAATTACCAAAATCATTTGTTAATATACATATTAATACTTGTGTTTTAAATTGCTCTTTTATCTCTATATCTAAAGTTTGAAAAAGGTCAGAACATTAGCAGAGTTAATTCCTTCATTTTAGTGTACAAGTCAAACACAATATTACTAGACAAGGAATTGAGACGGGATATTTTATAAAGTCACACGATAGTCAAGGTGTGTTTAACCATGATGTTTTATTTATTATTATTTATTATTATTATTATTATTATCAATAACCAAGAACATAATTAGTATTGGTTTTAATAATATGAGAAGAGTCATTTATCATTGATTTTTTATATAATTGCTTAAAACGATTGAAATCATTTTTGGTGAAGCGGACAAAAGTTCTGATATCGATTTAATTTAACTTAAGCCTGGTAAGTTTTAAGTTTGAATTCGTCAATAACATCTATAAATTATAACCTTTCCCACATGCAATAACTATGTTGAAAACATCTAGGCAAAACTATACAAAATCACTAAATAGGAAGTATCAAAACAGTTGAAAATACTTAATATTGGCAAAAGGTTTAACTGCCAAAAGTCACCTCCCTCAGAGGCGTCAAAACACCTCTGCTCATGGAAAATGGTTAAACGAATGGGTTATCTTCTGCACTGTTGGTTTTAAGGTAAGATAGTCTGTTGTTATAACTCAACAAAATTGACCTGACAATGACCTATTTACCATAATACATTTATTGAAATTAATTAAACGCGGACTAATGAATACATCATTCTGACCACTGCGCTCGTAAATAGGTAGAACAAATATCTTCGTGAATGTTCTTATAACCCAGTATCCCTATCGACACGAGCCAATGAATAATAACGAACAAACCATGTCCTACTATATACACCAAACCAAGAACACGAGCGTACCGTGTCTTCCTACTGTGATGAATTTATTTACCCTCGCCCTACATAATTAACTATTTGACAAGCAATCCTGTATAAACTAACCTACGAATACTTACAAGCGTAACGTGTTCCCCTTTATACAACAGCCCACGAACACTTAAGAACGTACCGTGTTCCCCTTTATACACCAATTCAAGAACACTTACGAACGTACCCTTTATACACAAACACACGAACACTTCCGAACACTTTCGAACGAAACATGTTGTCCTTCATACACGAACCCACCAACACTTACAACCGTACCGTGTCGAGCTATATGCACCAACCCCCTGAACCCTAACGAATATATACACAAGCCCATTAATACTTCCGAACGTACCAAGTCTACTTATAAACACCAACCCACTAACACTTACGAATGTACCGTGTCTTGTATTATATACACCAACCAACTAACACTTACGAACGTACCGTGTCTTCTATTATATACACCAACCCAAAAACACTTACGAATGTATCGTGTCTACTTATATACACAAACCCAAGAACAATTACGAACGTACCGTGTTCCACTTTATACACTTACGAACGAAACGTGTTGCCCGTCATACACCAACCCAGTAACACTTACGAACGTACCGTGTCTTCTATTATATACACCAACCCAAAAACACTTACGAATGTATCGTGTCTACTTATATACACAAACCCATGAACACTTCCGAACGAAACGTGTTGCCCTTCATACACCAACCCACGAACACTTACGAACGTACCGTGTCGAGCTATATGCACCAATCTCTGAACCCTAACGAAGGTACCGTGCCTACCTACATGTATATACACTAACATGCGAACACACGAATATTTACGAACGTACCATGTCTACCTATACAGTATATACACAAGCCCACTAACTCTACGAACGTACCGTGTCTACTTATATACACCAACCCACTAACACTTACACACGTACCATGTCTACTTATTTACACCGACCCTCTTACACTTGCGAACGTACCGTGTGTATTTATATACACCAAAATACTTACACTTACGAACGTACCGTGTCTACTAATATAAACCAATCCACAAACACTTACGAACGTACCTTGTCTACTTATATACATAAACCCACGAACACTTACGAACGTACCGTGTTTCCCTTTATACACAAACCCACGAACACTTACGAACGTACCGTGTTTCCCTTTATACACAAACCCACGAACACTTACGAACGTACCGTGTTTCCCTTTATACACAAACCCACGAACACTTACGAACGTACCGTGTTTCCCTTTATACACAAACCCACGAACACTTACGAACGAAACGTGTTGCCCTTCATACACCAACCCACGAACACTTACGAACGTACCGTGTCGAGCTATATGCATCAACCCCTGAAACATAACGAAGGTACCGTGTTTACATTGTACCTACATGTATATACACCAACACGCGAACACACGAATATTTACAAACGTCCCATGTCTACCTATACAGTATATACACAAGCCCATTAACACTTACGAACGTATCGTGTCTACTTATATACACCAACCCACTAACACTTACGAACGTTTCATGTCTACTTATATACACCAACCCACTAACACTTACACACGTACCGTGTCTACTTATTTACGCCGACCCTCTTACACTTGCGAACATACCGTGTGTACTTATGTACACCAACCCACTTACACTTACACACGTACCATGTCTACTTATGCACACCAACCCACTTACACTTACACACGTACCATGTCTACTAATATACACCAACCCACTAACACTTACGAACGTACCGTGTGTACTTATATACACCAACCCACTTACACTTACACACGTACCATGTCTACTAATATACACCAACCAACTAACACTTACGAACGTACCTTGTCTACTTATATACACCAACCCACTTACACTTACACACGTATCATGTCTACCTATCAACACCAACCCTCTTACACTTACGCACGTAACGCTTCTACCTATAAACACCAACCAACTAACATTTACGAACATACCAAGCCTACATATCAACACCAACCCACTTACACTTACGCACGTAACGTATCTACCTATAAACACCAACCAACTAACATTTACGAATATACCATGCCTACCTATGTAGACATACTAACTAATTTACACATGTCTCCCTATACACACAAAACCATTAACATTTACGAAGGTCTACCTATATATACCAACCCACAAACACTTATGAGCTTACCTATCTTCTGATATGTAGATTAATCCACGAACACTTACAATCGTTAGTGCCTACCTCCATCTATATACACGTACCCACGAATACTTACAAATGTTCGTTGGATTCTATTTACACCAACCCACGAACACTAACAATCTACCTTATCACATAGATCCTTTAATGTATTAACTGTTCATTCTTTAAAAAAGTTAACACAAGACTATGAATTCTGTAAAGATCACATGAGTTTGGTTGGGTAATATAGGGGATATTACTGAGCAAAGACAGACCAGTTGACTCCACTGTATCTAGTACTCTGATAACATCCTGAGCTACTGCGGCTTTCGTAAGAAAGGGAACTACAATAGGAAATTCTACTATTATAAAAGATAATGCAGTGAATTGGTGGTGATATGTATATATATATATATATATATATATATATATATATATGTATATTGCCTTTTACCATGGTATGTAAAAAAAATAACTGATCTCCAAAGAGTTAATTCTGCACGGCTAGATATTTAATTTTAATTTATTTTAAACACCTAGATTGGTGCCGAAAGCTGTTTAATCACTTTGTCTGTACGCCAGACAATAATGCTGGCTGGTCCTTTCCATCCTTAGATGTTACGATAATCTTCTGCTTAGTACCGTCACTATTCACCACGTGTAGATTTTAGGACCCTATGAGGTTATCATACGAGTCAAACAACAAACTACGACTATAATTAAGCTGACTGTCAGAACATGTATACAGTGTAGTAGTTCCAGTGATGTCAATACACTGCACTACATTATTCAAACCTGTACTAACAACGATTCTGTCACACTGGTTGAAGATAAAATGAGACTGCCTCTAGAGCAAGAGACCAGAGTTCAATCAATCCCCGGTCGGTTCATACCCGGTAATACATGTAAACTGACGTTGGCCCTTTCCAACATACGTCATATCTGCAGCAGACCACCTTGAAAGCATCTAGAAGTATTCTGGAAAACCTTTGAAAATGAAGGTTTAATTACTGAAAATATTTGAAAACGTTGTGGCAAAAGGAGAAATTGCTCGTTTTGAGCACTTTCTCCTTTTGTCACGATGTTTCAAAAGTCGTCTGCTGCAGATGCGTTTAAATGCGTTTATAGGTGGGAAAGGGTTAAACATAGTAGTAATTACATTACAAACTTTTTTTGACAATGATTAATGAACTAACAAATTAAAGGATTTGTTTATTTTCAATATATTTTCATTGGTATAAACTATAAACATACAGAGCACATTTGAAGAGAATCTAATGAGTTGGAAATGAGCGACAGACGGATGAACGACGGAATTATGTCTCGAGTGAGGTTTTAGTACGTTAGCATTTTTGATTACCAGATACAATCACGATGGAATAGAATTCTGATTCCAAGTACAGGTATTTATAACTAAATATAGCATGTTCTACGTAACCGATCAATGCAAGTCGATCTCGTATTTCGCAAAGTACTGGTTTGTTTGTGCAGGGATCATGACAACGTGAGCTGTCGCCGTGATCTAACAGGACTTATGTTGAAAACGACATAAAACTCTAATAAAACAAGGCAGCTGGTCGACGAAGCGAATATGTATAGAAAGATGTGTGATATAATAATTGTAATTAAATAGTTATCTATTTTGAAAAAAGCTGACGACAAGATAGAAACACCAGAAACAAAAAAGTTATCATAAGTTTGATAGTATGATACTGCTGCAAGGCCATAAAAAATCGTCTGAATAAGAGCCGTCCCGCGATAAAACCAACATTGTGGACTCTGCGTAAAGTATCGACCCGGATCAGCCTAAGCATGCCGCGAAGGCTCACCTGGATAGACACGTTTCGCCTCCTGTGGATTTTCTGTTTAAGGAATCATTAATCTATACCCCTATACCCCTGAGATGGAATGTGTCGGCCCGGATCAGTCAGCGCGGACTGCGCAGGCTGATCTGGCTCGATAGATTACGCAGATGCCATAATGTTGGTTTTCTCGCGGGACGGTTCATATATTGTTTTGTATAACGGCGTTAATCTTAATAACCTTTCACAATCAGTAATGCAATTTCGATATTCACTAAACATATATATATACTCTATTGCGAGCCATTATTACTTACCGTCTAAGTTTACTATATGAAATGAATTCTTTAATGTAATATTAGGCCTCCAGCCCAGAACAAAAATAGTTGTTATCTTGATTATCATGTTAAAGGTTATAATTAAATTAACCATACATATTCATATATACATACATATGTTAAATATTCACAATTTTTCAATTGTCCTGAACATCATGGTATTATATTCCGGTATGATACCATTATAAAATGCCTTAGATATATAAAACAATTGTACAAACTTATATTACACAAAAGCCGATATACTTAATTCTGTGTCGAGCGCCACACCAACCTCTCAAACAATCAGAACAATATTCCAGGATCTAGGATCCTTTCCCAGGGTTATTGATGAATAAAACTGTATTCTCGTCCCCTCGTCCTTGTCCCGGTAGTATAAGAGCTGTGCCAGATCGTCTCTCCTCAACAATTTCCGGAACGATGATAGCGGCGGAACTGTTGTCCAGAGCAGGACCACTTGGTTTGCTGTTCGCTGGACGCCCAACATGAATCACTACCCCACCACCGCGTGTTTGTTCAATAACGGATTTGGGAGGTTGTATTACTGCAGGTATTACTGCAGTGTTTGCGCTAACGTTTTCATCGCCGCGTTTTGACTGTTTCATTGTGTCTTTAGCTTCTGCTTTGGGGAGTTCGTTCATACCATCGTTTTGAAATGCATCATTAGAATATGCATCGTTAACACGTATGACTATTGCATCACCATCTTCTTTAATTATTGCTCGACTTTGTCTTAGATGATTTACGACAGTTTGTGGTTTCGAGTCATTTCGTTTCTCACCCACTATACTGCCATTTAATGTTGGTACTCTATTTCCAGTTTCGTTTCCTCCTGGAGGAGCAAAAGCCGTACCATATGTCTGCGAAGCAGCAGAGTCCCTTGCAAATTGTGAGTTTTGTAAATTGAAAGATAGATTGTTGCTAGCATACTGCATTTGATGTGGTGGTAAAGTGGCCGATACCGTCCTTAATGGAATTTTGGTGTGTATCGTGAACGAGGTTTCTTGATCCTCAGCATCAGGTACATATATCGGATTTGTGGACACTCTACCGTTGGCTTCTTCTTTCTCAGTATCATATACAGCTGGATTGTCAGGGTCGACAACGTCCATTTGGGTTATGTCGTAGATGAAGTTATCTAGAATTTTAGAGTCGTGGTTTGATCCCGAAGCGTTCCCGCTGTCCAAGTACTTCAGACGCCTTCCTCCTTTCTTGCGTTTGTCGCATCTGAAAGCATATGATATTATTGATTAATAAGTGCAATGTAAAGAGTATTTCACTTATATAATATTGGTGGTAAGTTGATCGAACCATGTCGAGGCGGTGATGGTTGAGTGCACTTGGGCAAGAACGTTTACTAGCCTAGTACTGATGTGTTTATCCAGTGATCATGAATACGTGTTCTGTAGCCGTGATATAACTTAACAAATGTTGAGAGCGGCGTTTAACATCATTAAACAAACAATGTAACAATGTATTCCTAGCCGTCTGGCATTAGTATTCCAAACAACATTATTCCAAGGCAAGGGCAAATAGCTACATTCCCTTCAATGACTTGTCAGTCCTTCATAGACTTGTCAGTCCTTAATAGACTTGTCAGTCCACTAACATCAGTGAATTAATGAAGCTAGACCTTTAGAGCGATTACTCACATATGAATTGTATATTCACATAATTGGCAATTAAAGAGACAGTACGAGTCGATAATTGCAATTCATTCGAGCGAGTATGGTAATACTCAATCAATAAGGGACTTCTTTTATTTTGCGACAGATTTACTTCCTATAGTTTGTGTATGTTCACGATCGACGTCCGAGATTTGGAGCTTTGCCAAACCGTTCTGATTGAATCGGATCCGTGTATGCAAATAGAGTGTGTAATGTACACGGAAGTTATTTTGTTAGTTCGCTTTAATAGAAAAAACCACACCATGGTCTATATATATGGAAATACCTCAATCCTATTACGTGTAAGTTATACATTTGTGATTAACCAAGCTCATGAAAGCCCTGCTAGCTGAGTCGGTAGTCTACTAGAGACGCGGGTTGTCAATCCTAATGCTCTGAGTTAGAACCCCCTTTTGCCATCAAAGAGCTAACAGTCTATGTTAAAACCAAGCAAAATGTTGCTTGGAAATACTTTTGTGTGAAGTACTGTTTGAAAAAGACAACCAGGAAGCACATGGGTCGGCGAACTGGCCGCCGTGATAAGACTGAAATATTGTTGGGGAAAAACCGGCGTTAAAACCCCAATCAATCTATCAATTATCCAAGTGCTTGAAAACTTACTTCCAGAACACGATGCATATAACCGGCACAATGATGAAAAATCCGACCGGGATGAAAATAGCTAGGTACAATATCTCATTTTCATCGTCTTCATCAGCTGTAAGTGGATCCGCACGTTGCGTGGAACTGTGTGTTGATGACGACACTGATGACGTTACAGATTGTGTTGATGTTGATGACATCAATGTTGATGTCACGGGTTGTGTTGATGTAGATTGCGATGTCGTTGTTGAAGTGGTAGAGGGCGTGTCTGTTGTCGTGGTTACGACCGGAAGTAGTTCGTTACAAGTTACTGACATGTTTCTTGAACGATCAGTGGCTGTAAAAGGCAATAATAAGGTTATAACATAACATTTAATTATACTTGCATATATATAGTGGGTCTTACATCTATTTACATATGTTTCGATTGCTGTGTCAATATGAGCCGTCCCGCGATAAAACCAACTTGGTCGATCCATTACGCAGAGGCCATAATGTTTTTTCGCGAGACGGCTGATATGTTTTATGTTTTTCGGGAGTGTCAAACTAATAGCGTGAGGGTAGGGAATTATTTCAAATGGTTCCAAACGGTTCAATATGAGGATTTTGGACGTTTTAATTTCAACTTCATTGATTTCACTTACGCTCATTGAGCAGTTGTTATTGTTCTTTAACATATTTTCCATTTCTCTCTATGTGGGTATATATATATATATATATATATATATATATATTGTAAAGCACTTTTGAAGGTATTTATTATGAAACGGGTGCTATGCAAATATGGTATAATGATGATTTAAAAAAAAAAAGATTGTATTATAATAATGATTACCCAAAAAAAGTTGGTAGTTACCAGCTACAGACGGTATATGATGCCTTTTGCAGCATTTAAAGTTTAAAAACATTTTAAGTTCAAGATAAAATTGCTCATCGAGACCACTTTCTCATTTCCCCCCCCAAAAAATTACCAACATTTCTGCATCAAAATTATTCTCCAAAATGTCTAGTAGTATTAAGAATCTTTTTCTCAAATATTATCAGAGCGGACGACCCTGAACATATCGTATACTGGTACTTGCAACTGATGCGCCGGTGTCAGTATAAAAAGATCGTTAACCCTTTTCCACCTGCAGACGCATTTTGACGCAATAGCAGCAGACGACTTTTTGAAATGTCCCCTTTGGCCACAATGTTTTCAACTTTATTTAACAATTAAGCTATCTTATATTGAGATTTGTCAGGCTTTTGTCACCATTTCTTCAAAGTTGTCTGCTGCAGATTTGCTGTATGTTGGAAAGGATTAAAGTACCCAAGAAACGCCATGGTATTACTGAAATACTGGTAAACGCGGCGGAAAACAACACTATTTAAATAAGCAAAACATTTGAGCCGTTCCACGAGAAAACCAATATTGTGCATTCTGCGTAAAGTATCGTCCCGGATCAGCCTTAGCATGTCGCGCAGGCTAACCCGGACAGACACTTTTCGCCTCCTGTGGATTTTCTGTTTCAGAAATCATTACTCTATACATCTATTCCCTCTGAGGCGGAATGTGTCGGCACGGATTAGCCTCCGTGGACTGCGCAGGGTCGATGCATTACGCAGAGTCCAAAATGTTGGTTTTCTCGTGGAACGGCTCATTTACATTACCTTCAATGGTAAACCAAACCATTGCAGGAGCGTCGAGATTGCCTCGTTCGTAAATATCGTAAAGCACTATGGCGGATTCTGTTGTCACCTCCCATGTAAACATTTCATTATACTTAAAATTGTCATCGTGGTGATTGGTCGAATTTGTACAGGTTCTCGCGTAGACGTCGGAAGTAAAATTAGACGATGAGCATTCATACTGCTGACTCTGGTTCCCGGTTGTTTTGTATGAATGGAGGCGCATGTCAACCACTTTCATGGTGACGCTGACTGGTGCCCCGTTTTCGCTGCCCACGGTGCACTTACAATTATTTGGTAAAGTGGTGCCCGTATTTGGTTTCCGACTATCAAACATGACGTCAACTACGGCTCCGGTCTTTGAAATTGCCGAGCCGTCTGATCTTGATCCACAAAAGTTTAATATGTCTGTTTCTGTAAATGAACAATGATATATATAGAAAACATAAATGTTTGTTTTGTTAACATTCCCATTTCCCACAATCATTTAATACATCATCTGCATATAAGCTTCGAGAAATATCGTCTTTATCAGGCAAAGCGTAAAATTACACGGAATCACTATACAGTGTGTGATCAAGAATACCTGGAAAGGTGGGAGAAACTCAGAAACTTACGGAGCTGGAGCTGTACCAGAACTTTTACCAAAATAAAATAGAATTGAGCCGCATCTATCGATGCCTCCATGCATATGTTTACAAAGAAGACTCTGGCAAAGTGTTCTACAGTCGTCTGTTGAAGAGGAAGGAGAACGCGTCTATATATGGGAAAGTGCTGATTAAAAATATTGTGTGAAAGTCGAACATTACACTTTACTATCTTGAACTAAAACTTTAAGGAAATTTCCAATAATTAACATTACCAATCTGTTCAATTTGAATGAATTGCGGTTTCTTTTTGTTCGTATTTCAGACAATTGATTATTGTTCCAAATTATGAATTTCAGCCACCAATATCGTAGGGCCGTCTGACTAAGTAAGTTCATAACGTTTTATATATGTTCTGGTATCTAATGTTTCATTACGTCCGCGCCAAATTTGTCTTTTGAATGCTTAGGGTTCCCGAGTATATATATCCAGAGTATCAACAACAAAACCCTTGCGAAAATACCGACCAATGCAGTATATTACTTCTTACCTTTCACACAGGTGTATTCCATATACACATACGTTGACGGCGTGCTGTTTGTTATAGTGACAATCACTTGCCAGGGCGCCTGAACGTTGTCACACTCGTGTTTACCGGAGCAGTTGTTATAAGCATCGAACGTGTTTTTCAGATTGAAGAGTTCCATGATGTCGTTCGTGGCCTTGGAGCAGCAAACGCCCGAGTTATTGCAATGCGTGTCTGGCATACATATCTACAAGAGACACCGTGGAGTAATGTATTGAGTGGTTGGCTTTTTAGTTGAGTGATTAATGTGTTTATCATCAGAGCTCTAAATAAAGGGAGTTTTGTACGTACTAAAATACTTATTTTATCCTCTAACCCTATATTGTGGGTACTCAAAAGAATCGTCTCATTGAGACGATTCTTTTGAGTATCCACATCATAGGGTTTGGATGGATAATAAGTGAGATATTGTGGGTAAAAGAGCTGTATACACCTCCTTATCTGGACCTCTGACAATTTAAAAGTATTTCAGTTATATCACAGCGTCCAGTTCACCTACCTACCTGTATGTTTACTGGCTGTCTTATACACCATTTCTCAAATCAACTAGGCGTATTTAAGCTTACCGTAAAGACCGTCAAAACATTGGTGGAAGACGAAGGACATTAAACCAGTAACGATTTTTTTTTTCAAATAATCGGAAAAAACGAATTGACAAGCCAGGATTCATGAATACTCATGAACTCCGGCTTGACAACCCATGTCGTTTTAAACTACGCTTCCACAAATCGAGAAAAAGAAACAAATTACCAGGTAAATGTACAAAAGCGACTGAGGTGGTGAATATCCTGAAACTCCTTACGAGAAACTTTTTTTTGTTGAATTGCTTGTGTGTCTCTAACACCATTAGCATGCAGACAAATTCTGGTTAAATAAGCTGCAAGGAACTAACTATTCATTATTCTTTCAGCGCCGAATTTCCTGAAATAGACTCTTCCACATTCAAAATCGAGCTGCTCCACTGTTCAAGTAACAAGAGTTTTGGAATAGTTTGATAAACTAAAATGCAAACAATACTGACATCATTTAAGACTGCTCGTTACGCACCTACGCACCTGAATATATATGAGCCGTTCTATGCGCGAAACAAATGTGTGGACTCTGCGTAATGTATCGACCCGGATCATTCCATCTCAAGGGGAAAGAGGTATAGAGTAATACTTTCTGAAACATAAAAAACACAGGAGGCCAAAAAGGCGTGCTTAGGCTGATCCGGGTCGATACTTTACGCAGAGTTGACAATGTTGGTTGTCTCGTGGAACGGCTCATATTGTTTGCAAAAACCTCAATAGTGCCATTGGCACTGAGAGAGTTCGATCTGAAATAAATATTACTTACTTTCTGTGGTTTATATCCAACATTAAGATCTTGAAGACGAATCACTGTCGAGTTATCGCAAGACAAGGAATAGTAATCGCATCGTGGGTCCGTCCCGTAACAGGCCGAGTCCGACAGAGTTGTCTCCCTTGAGCCCGTGATACAACAGCTAACTTGAAACGAAATGATTGGTTAAGGTTATTCTGTTCAATTCGGAAGAAGTAAATAGGGGTACGTTTATATGTGTTTATTAACCATCGCTATATACAGTTGTCTAGATCAGGGGTTTTCCCCCAAGATTTTTGCACAACACATTGCTATTACCCAAAATAAATATCCACAAATCTGAGTTCGTATTGTTGTAATTCTCAATACATACAGATGCTCTCTGACGCCTTTGTAGCAAACGATTTCTGAAGCCGTTGTAGCAAACAAGTAGCAAACGATTTCTGAAGCCGTTGTAGCAAACAAGTAGCAAACGATTTCTGAAGCCGTTGTAGCAAACAAGTAGGAAACGATTTCTGAAGCCGTTGTAGCAAACAAGTAGCAAACGATTTCTGAAGCCGTTGTAGAAAACAAGTAGCAAACGATTTCTGAAGCCGTTGTAGCAAACAAGTAGCAAACGATTTCTGAAGCCGTTGTAGCAAACAAGTAGCAAACGATTTTTGGAGCCGTTGTAGCAAACAAGTAGCAAACGATTTCTGAAGCCGTTGTAGCAAACAAGTAGCAAACGATTTCTGAAGCCGTTGTAGCAAACAAGTAGCAAACGATTTTTGGAGCCGTTGTAACAAACGGAGAAATTATTTCAATTAACCTATTTCTCCTTTTGCCACAATGTTTTTAACTTTACTCAATATTTGTTCAATCATTTATAGAGAGTTTTTATGTTTTTGACTTAATATCTTTGCAATATGATCTGGCTTTACACCGTTCGTCAAAAAATCGCTGACGGATTCTAAAACCCTCTGACAAACACTTTTTCTCTGATTACGATATCCTGAATACACATATACATCTTTAAGGTCACTTGTAAACAAGAGCGCCGCAAGCGAGCGCCAACGATCGTCTGCTTTTTTCTAAGTCGAAACAAGGGGCATCACTGAATAATTGTTTAAGCCAGAGTTATGTGACTTGGTATCAACATGCGAATTGTTCCTAGGAACCTGTGTACCAAGTTTCATTTGAAAATGTTGAACAGTTTTTGAGTGATGAGGTAAGGTTTAAGTGTTGTGACGACGCAGACGATGACGAAGCCAAGGTTATCACAATACTCCGCATTTTCATTTAAAAAAAAAACCAGACAAGCTAAAATATGCTAGAGCAGGTTTTCCCGCAGGAGGACACATATATTATATAAATAACTGCATATTGTGACGATAGATAAACTGTAATTGAAATCCCACTAGTTTTAAAAAATATACGTTACTGTAACATAATACAGGAGTGGAAACAAGGAACTTTTTATATAAATATACAATTGTATTAAATAGGCTCAGTATTTTTTTTTTCCTTAACCCTTTCCCACCTGCAGACGCATTTTGAAGCAATAGCAGCAGGCGACTTTTGAAAACATTGTGGCCAAAGGTGAAATTGCTCATGATGAGCAATTTCACCTTTGGCCACAATGTTTTCAACTTTATTTAACAATTAAGCTACCTTTATGAAGATTTTTCAAATTTTTGTCATTTTATTTTCAAAGACGTCTGCTGCAGATTTGCTGTATCTGAGAAAGGGTTAACCCTTTCAATGCTGATATTGTTAAAATGGACTTGTCCAACTCTTGCCTTTGAAAGAGGTACGTGTATAGCACATTTAAGAAATAGCCAGATAACCATGTTCAGTTTGGTGGTCATGAGTCTAGACCTTGGTCAAACGACGCGGATGACCGGCTGACCTGGCTCTGTATGGGTAGCAAGGGCTTCACAAAAATGGGTTCCTGCAGTCCAAGGGTAAACTCGTGACTCATGCTTCAATGCATAACAGCATGTGTTATTATAGTGTAACCCGAGAAGATAGTTTTTTTTTGTACGAGCCGGGTCTTTCGATTTAGGGTTTTATTTACCTCTGCGCATGACATCGTTTAACCCATTCCCTCACATAGAAGCTTTCTGAAGCCTCTACAGCAGACGGCTTTTTGAAAACATGGCGACAAAAGAAGAAATTGCTTAAAACGAGAAATTTCTCCTTTTGTCACCATGTTTTCAACTCTATTCAATCATTGTACGTTCATTTAAATGGAGTTTCCAATTGCTTTCGGGTATGTTTTCAATGTCGTCTGCTGTAGATGTGTTGTATGTGGGAAAAGGTTAAGCAATTTATTTACATACAGATAGTTGATCTACGTTTTTAGTCTTTGTAAAAAATATATTTAGATGTAAATAACATATTGGCTGACAGTGAAGACTCGGTGAGACTGTACGTACGCGCAGGCTCATTCGATGTTTCACTGTGTGGAGATGAAGCAATACCCCTTATAGCCAGTTGCAAGTCATATGTATGACAGTTTGAATTACTTAACCCTTTCCCTCACACAGTCTCTTTCTGAAGCCTGCCAAGACGATTTTTTTGAAAAATATGGAGACAAAAGAAGAAATTGCTCAAAACGA
Organism: Serripes groenlandicus; assembly: GCA_031761405.1. NCBI lineage: Eukaryota > Metazoa > Mollusca > Bivalvia > Cardiida > Cardiidae > Serripes > Serripes groenlandicus. The sequence continues at coordinate 38,425,560 of JASEVX010000013.1, read as the reverse complement.
GAAATTTCTCCTTTTGTCACCATGTTTTCAACTCAATTCAATTATTGTACGTTCATTCAAAGCGAGTTTCCATTTTTGTTTCGGGTATGTTTTCAAAGTCGTCTGCTGTAGATTTGTTGTATGTGGGAAAAGGTTAAGCAATTTATTTACATACAGATAGTTTTTAGTTTTTGTAAAAAATACATCTAGCTGTAAATAACATATAGGCGGACAGTGAAGCCTCTGGTGAGACTGGATGTATGCGCAGGCTCATCTGAGGTTTCACTGTTCGGAGATGAAGCAATAGCCCTTATAGCCAGTCGCGAGTCATATGTATTACAGTTTGAATAACTTAACCTTTTCCCTCACACAGACTCTTTCTGAAGCTTCTGCAGCAGACGAATTTTTTGAAAATATGCGACAAAAGAAGACATTGCTCAAAACGAGAAATTTCTTCTTTTTTCACCATGTTTTCAACTCAATTCAATCATTGTAGGTTCATTTAAATGGAGTTTCTAATTGCTTTCGGGTATGTTTTAAATGTCGTCTGCTGCAGATTTGTTTTATGTAGGAAAGGGTTAAGCAATTTATTTACATACATTTTAGTTTTTGTAAACAATATATCTAGGTGTAAATAACATATAGGCTGACAGTGAAGACTCCGGTAAGAATGTACGTACGCGCAGGCTCATCTGAAGTTTCACTGTTCGGAGATGAGGCAAGACCCCTTATAGCCAGTCGCGAGTCAAATGTATCACAGTTTGAATTACTTAACCCTTTCCCTCACACAAACTGTTTCTGAAGCCTCTACAGCTGAAGAATTGAAAACATGGCGACAAAAGGTGAAATTGCTCATGATGAGCGATTTCTTCAGCCACAATATATTCAACGCTTATTAATGATCAAACTTTCATTTATGGTGATTTTTTTATAAAAGTCTGTCACATATATGTTGTGTTTTTGGAAAGGGTTAATATTGTGTAAAGAACACGATTTGAAGTTTACTGTTTCACATTCTTAAGACAATATTCTGGTATGATTGAATGGAGTTAAACTCCCTTCCCAACAATATTTAAGCTATATCATACTCTCAACAACATAGTCATAGTGCTTGGTTTTACTATTATTACACCGTTCTACTGTAAATGCTTCTGACGTCTCTGGTCTTCACATAAACTAGAGTTAAAGTTCATAAAGAACCCGTACAGATGTATTCGATTTAGGGGTTATAGGGACATTTAGGTTCATAGGTAAAACCTTAAAGAATGGCAGAAGCGGCTTCTTTCCCTGATACTCAGTTTTGTGGGGGTATAAATACGACAGATGTAACGGGGTAGTATTCCACACATATTCAAAAAGAGCAACTGGCTGCTACCTTATCATATAGACTGTCAGGGTAAATTAACGGTTAAAAATGATACTTTTTAGCGTAGTATAAATGTATTACAAAGAAATGAATTCATGTATTGTTTAAAACAGTGTTAAACATTACTCAAGATGTATGAAAGATCTTACCGAACAATAAAATAATAGTTAATCCATTCATGTTTTACTACATATGACGTAAAGACAATCCTAAATATATCTTCAAATATATTTGAAACTGTAAACTCATACTTCCTTGTTTAACGGTTGAGCAACTTCTTTGTCCTATGTACCCGTTTATTGTACGTGTAAATTAACCTCACTTATGATGAATACATAACGAGGTCAGATTACTATAGTTTAACTATAAATTCCTGTTTAACTCTTTCAGCGCCACAGGCAATATTGAGGTTTTTGCAAACAATGCTGATTGAGGTGAGTCCGCTCGTAACGAGCTGTCTCACCTGAAATCAGCATTGTTTGCCTTTTAGTTACCAAAATAGTCCAAAACTTTCATAAATTGAGAAATGGACACACCCGATTTTTAACATGGAAGAGTCTACTTAACATAATTCGGCGCTGAAAGTGTTAAATTGACCTTGTTATGTATTCATCATGCGCAGGTCAATGTGTACGTACTATACCCGGTATGAAAATGTAAGAGTGCTCTGATTGTATTGGTTTTATTTCGTTTGGGTTTTTACGCCGCCAGTTTTCAACATCATTTCAATTATATTACGGCGATAGAACAATAATCCGTGATCCCTGGTTGACTAAGCAACATTAGGGTCAGGGAAATACGTCTTAGTGGAAGACAGTGGTGCAGTGGTAGAGCATCGGCCTCTCGTACTAAAGGTCCTGTGTTCGAGTCCCTAGATGAGCGGGTTACGCCTTTGGGATTTTCCACGCAAACGACCCGAGGACTGATTTAAGTCCCCGGGAGGCAGACATCAAGAATGAATCATATAAGGTGAAATCTTCTTTCGCAACCGATGTAACATACATTAGTTTAAACTAAATACTCCCTGACAGATAGACGACACTCCGCGACACCCGCTGTGAGCAGGAACCGAACCCGTGACGTCCTATCTCAAATCCACGACGCTAACCATTCGGTCACGCGGAATGTCTGGTCTGTCTTAACCATTTTAAATGTTTTTCGAGCCCCGGTAGCTCAGTCGGTAGCGACGCGGGCTGTCAATCCAGGGGTTGTGAGTTCGAACGCCAGCTCGGCCAATATTATTTCTGGCGTTTGACAAATGTCACTGTGGCAAGCTCATGTCTTCCACCCAAGGAACTTATTATAATGTGGAAAAGCAGCCAGTTGCTTGGAAAGTATGTTGTGCGCAGTACTGGTGTGAGAAAGCCTGGACACACTGTAATAGGTGAACTGGCCGCCGTGATATGACTGAATATTTTTTGAAAACGGCGTTAATCCCCAATCAATCAATCAAAACCATTTCAAGGCTGGATCTTTCAAATGGTCTTCGGGTGTCTTGGGTTCGACCACCGCTCGCGTCAGGGTTTTCTTGTACTTGGGCAGGCAGATTTCCGTGTACTTGGGCAGGCTGACTTTCGTGTACTTTGGCAGGCTGACTTCCGTGTTCTTGGACAGGCTGACTTCCTAGTCTAGTATTTATCTGTCACTTTGAGATTGTGAATAAGTTGTCTGTCGTCGTGATACAACTGCCATACTGTTGAAAACGGTGTTAAATTCCGATAACATATTCGTGTAATGCCACAACGGAGTTGTAACAATAATCCTATCCGTCTTCCGGACCTCCCCCGAGACGGAACACGACGGTCATGGTGGAGTTTCCTTGGGCAAGGCACATTTTCTAGCCTAGTACTGGTTGGTTTACCCAGGGATCATGGATAAGTGAACTGTCGCCGTGATATAACTGACATACTGTTGAAAGCGGCGTAAAAGACCTTCTTCCGTATCTCGATTATACACAAAGGGCATACATCGAGGGCTTGGCGTGAAATGGTTGTAACTAAAATTGGCATTTTTTTTACCAAGGTTATTCACCTCGCCATAAAGTAATTATAAGCGTTAAATAACTTTTCTTGGTAAACAATGGAAATTTAGGTGCCATTGCTCGTTCTGAGCAATGGCACCTGAATTTTCATTGTTTACAAAGAGGTCAAAATTGACCCTAAACAAGGGTTTTCAAAATAGGTTTTTAGTTACAACCGTTTCACACCAAGCCCTCGAATTACATGTATTTGTGTTATGTCTAAACCATATCCATTCTATATATAACGTGTATAAAGTGTAAAAATAATCGACATGTCTATTTACATACAAAGTTTGGCTTTGTGTGTGTCTCTGTATTAATTATTCGCGTATCCGCATTCAATTGTAAAATCCCTTTATATTCGCTGGGGTGGTTTTATGGTATGAATTTAAATCATATGCAAGCGCACCAGGTAAATAACACATGTACAAATTACACAACATGATTGTATTACAAGTGAGGTATATGGAGATTGTCCCGTCATAGCGAGAGCTAGGCGAGCGCTAGTCAAAATCTGTAATTGTATCGGTTGATTCGACTTATACACGTCCAATAGGCCAATGTGACATACTGTTTAAGTCTACATCGAGAGTGATTAATAAACGTTGCGTATCCGTATTCAATTGTAAAATCCCTTTATATTCTCTAGGGTGGGGAATCCGCTGTGGTCGAGTGGTTAGCGTCGGGGATTTCGAAACCGAGTGTCCCGGGTTCGATCCCCAGTCGCGGCACTACGGTCATGGTGGAGTGCCCTTGGGCAAGGCACATTTTCTAGCCTAGTACTGGTTTGTTTACCCAGGGATCATGAATAATTAAATTTAATTGCGCGCTAAATGACCTTAGCTGTCGATGCGCCATAAAACAATTTTGATGCTATGAATTTAAATCATATGCGAGCGCACCAGGTAAATAACACATGACAAATTACACAACATGATTTTATTACAAGTGGGGGTATATATGGAGATTGTCCTGTCATAGAGAGTGCTCGGCGAGCGCTCGTCAAAATATGTTATGTGATTGATTGATTCGACTTATACATGTCCGATAGGTCAATCTGACATACTGTATGTCATGTTTGTTTTAAGTCTACAGGTAGCAGACATCGAGAGTGATTAATAAACGTTGCTTATCCGCCTTCCAATTGTAAAATCCCTTAATATTCGCTCGGGTGGTTGGATGTTATGAATTTAAATCGTATTCAAGCGCACCAGGTAATAATACATGTCAATTTACACAACATGATTGTATTACAAGTGGGGCATATGGAGATTGTCCTGTTATTGCGGGTGCTCGGCGCTAGTCAAAATCTGTTATTTGATTGATTGATTCGACTTATACACGTCCGATAGGTCAATCTGACATACCGTATGTCGTGTTTGTTTCCCTCATACGACTATTCTGCAGCAGACGACTTTGAGCATATCTTGTCAAAAAATCGAAAATTTCTTTAATTAAATGGATAACCTATGACTAAAAGTGGAAAACATTGTGGAGAAAGGAGAAATTGCTCGTTTTGAGCAATTTCTTCTTTCTTCACTATGTTTTTAAAAAGCCGTCTGCTGCAGAGGCGTCAGAAATCGTCTATATGAGGGAAATGAGTAACAACAATTCTTCAGCAGACGACTTTGAACATATCTTGTCAAAAAATCGAAAAACTCTTTAATTGAATGGATAACCTATGACTAAAAGTGGAAAACATTGTGGCAAAAGGAGAAATTGCTCGTTTTGAACAATTTCTTCTTTTGTCACTATGTTTTCCAAAAGTCGTCTGCTACAGAAGCGTCATAAAGCGTCTATATGAGGGAAAGGGTCTACAGATAGCAGATATCGAGAGTGATTAGTAAAAGTTGCTTATCAATCGATGTTTTTTATTAAAATAATACAAACAAATTGATTGATTGATTGATTGGAGCTTTACACCGTTTACAACAGTATTTAAGTTATATTACGACGAACAGCTCTCCACAATGTTTTCAAAAGTCTTCTGTCGCAGATAAGTCAAAATGCGATTGCCAGTCGGAAAGGGTTAACTCTTTAACTGTCAAACAGGAAATTTGGAAAAAACAATGCATGATTCAGGATAGACGGCTCGTCACAAGCTGTCTCATCTGAATCTGCATAGTTTTCAAATGCCTTTAATTGCCCATGTCAGCGAAAGGGTTAACGAATAATGTGATCAATTAATTGCTCTGTTTACAGTCAGGTTTATGCTTCCTGAACAGTTTGTAGAAGGATGAAAGTAGCCACCTTGTCTGTGCAAGCTTGCGGACCATGCACCCGGTTGCCGTTTGCGCGCAATTTCTCCCTTTCCCGCAATGTTTTCAACGCAGTATTGAAGTTGTATTACTGCAGTTTGCAATTATATACTGACGATTTAAATATATGAACCACCTCAGTGTGTAGTGATAGTGCTTCGCCTCGGTGCGGTAGATCGTTGGTTCGATCCCCGGCTGAATCATACCAAAGACTTTAAACATGGTAGTAATGGCTGTCCTCCTTGGTGCTCGGGGTTGCGGGGTTAGCATTACGACTGACTGGCTGGTGTCAGGATAAAAAGACCAGTAGTACTGGATACTTACCCAGGACACGCCATGATAAAACCGAAGGGTCAGTGGGGTTGGCTTTATTCATCTCCATGTTCAAGTGGGCTAGGTAGGCATGATGTACACTGTCGCAAACCCAACAAGTAATCACTACCTGCTGCCAGAATGTAAACAGGAACGTATATAACGATATCCTACCTGCCCATATGTAGTATATTCACAGATAAAAACACCATGTATAGCTGTTAGTATTATGTTATTTGTTCTGTAATGGTTTGTTCTCTCCGGCCAAATGCCACCTTTATTCCACCGTCCTTAAACGGACCAGCCTTGCTATCAATGGTCAAAGGCCGACGTCGTGTCTGGTATACATCACACTGGTACTACTAGCCAATGCTATGAATGGGATGAACCCAGGCCCATGCCTACATGTGGCAGACTACTTTGAAAACACACCGTCAACAACATTGAACATCTGTCAGAAAGCGTCTGTATGTGGGAAAGGGTTAAATGTTGACATGCCGTCACAGATGGTCGAAATGCTTATAACTTGGCGTTGGTCACCTTACACTTATGTACGCTCATATACATGTATTAACGATGTTTGGTACATATACAGAGTAACATGGTGGCCTTGTATCACTCACCTGAATGCCGAAGATGTGAGAAGACTATATGTGAGCCGTTCCACGAGAAAACCAACAGTGTTGATTCTGCGTAAAGTATCGACCCGGATTAGCCTAAGTATGCCGCGCAGGCTAACTCGGGCAGACATTTTTCGCCTCCCGAGGATTTTCTGTTTCAGCAATCAATTACTCTATACCTCTATCCCCCTGAGACGGAAGACTGATCTGGTCAATACATTACGCAGAGTCCATAATGTTGGTTTTCTCGTGGAAAGACTCATATTTATTCAACACAAAATGTGCAATTTACAAGCCATGTTGTTTAAGGTTAACACAGCAAAATATATTAAGTAAAAACTCTCTTTTTTAATTGCGATACTTAATTTATGTTCGGCTATAACATTTATTAATGACACTGCAGGGATCGCAGGGATCGCTTGTTTGATTCGAGTTAAAATAAATGAACAACACCAAATTGATATTGAAAAGGCCATTTAATAAGTAAATGACGGACAAAATAAGACTGCTCGAATATCAGCACCTGAACCGTATATCCAATCATGTACCCTAATCACAACAATTACACAATCGACTATTTTTAGAATGGAATGTTAGTAGGGAGATAACTCCCGAGTACAATAGTCTATTGAGCTGTTCCACTGTTAGGCTCTAGTAGTTTACCCACATCTAATAATTTCCCAATTCGCTATCTCTGCTAAATCTTAAAAGGACAGTGGTTAAAAGCTCACATAAACCATTGTAATTCATGTAAATACAATTACATATATAATAGTGTGTGAAATATAAAGAAGTCTTAACACTGTATTAATATCAAAGAAAACATTGAATTCTCTAAAATGATCTTAAAATGTGTTCACTAACTTTGCATTTAAAAAATTAAACACGACTGACTTCCCTCACATCTGTCCCAAAGGCAACATCCAATGAAGGCAAACTATTTCTTCCCAATACCTGTGGCATTAGGAAGTGCAAACCTCTTACATTCCATCATTCAATAACTTATTCCATTAGACAATATATCGGCCCTCTGAACCTGTAGTATTACTTTTGGCTTTTGTTGATAGTGGTAAACTTATTCCTTAAACAAGAAGGGAACAATAAGAGATGTCATATACATGACAATAGGGTCATTTGATTCAGTCTTCTTTCTTATAGTTACCAATTTAAACTATAGAAATGATCAGTACCAGAATATGACCTCGTATGTTAGTTCAATACAAATCGCATCAGCTTATTTTGTGTGTTTTGCAATTATCTTTATGCTAAACTGTTAAACCAGGCTGGAGATGCATGGTCCAAGTGACATTGAAAATCAAAGCACTCAAAGTGCTGCCAGCAAGGGGCTAACTGCAGTTCACGGAATACACTATGACAAGGATTTAGCTTCTTTTTATTATCACATACACTTCACAATAAGATCTTGTTATGTCCGTTAATTGAATAAAATTTGAGTTGAATGCACAATATTGTATACACAGAATGGGGGTCTATCGCAGAAACTTTTATTTGACTGGTGGAATTTCACAGAGGTCGTTGCATAGTTTACACACTCATTGATGCATTAATCACAATGCATGCTATATCGAAATTAAAAGAACGCTGCATAACAATGATAACTATATTGAAATTCCAATTAAAATATCAAAGCAAAAAATAAACAATCTGTATCTACATGTTCTGGTTATTTACAACAAACAATGGTGGCATATTTGTTTTACCTTATTTGAAATAATGTATATACTACTTTTAAGACTAACATGATTCATTTCATGAACAAAAGAATATTTACAATGTGCTATAATAGAACAATACTACGTTAATACACACTAATCCAAATTGTAGGGGGTCAGTATAGCATCGCTTTATACAGTCACAGTCACAGCTGCCTCAAAACAACTGAACATGTTATGTTTCCATAACATAGGTGAACAAATACATGCACTTTTGTTTTATTCTTTTAAATTCTCAAAAAGTGTTAATATTCAATGAGCAGGTTGTAGAAGTTGTTGATCTGAAGGTACTAATGGATCGGTCGGTGGTACTTTAAACTCTGTAGTGGTTTTCACGATACACAATTTCTATCGATATTTATACCGTCCTAGCGATGTTGCACTACGATGCGAATGAATCTTGAAATTATAAAAATAAGGGCCGTGTTGTATATGTGTACAATATTATATGAAGGTACGGCTGAATAGCTTAGTAGAATATTTAATACTACACAGATTAACATCAAATGGGTGGGTTATATAGAAATATGTTACACTAAGAGGTGTCGTTTAAGTGGATACACTTTCATTCACGAGTTCATTTGTTAAGACAAGTGAGTTCGAATCCCGGCTCGGCCAACTTTTTTTCCGACGATTGACAAAAGTCAATGCGACATGCGTCATTCGTCTTCCACCAATGGGCTAAGTCTATGTATTACGAATATAACACTACTACCAAAATTGTTTTTGGTAATCGATTCGCAAATTCATCAGCACCGGAATTATACGGGTAAAAAAATCCTTAGTTTTGATTTATCATAGTCCAAACAAAATTCTATAAATACTTCAAATGATAAAAAAGAAAAGCTGTACAATACGATAACATTGATACAGTTGTAGAAAATGTCAAATAATATGGTCGCAATTGTCTCATGGCCAAGACAGACATAGAAAATACTTTTCGATTTATTCCGATACATTCATCAGAACGGCATCTTCTTGGTTTTTGTTGGTATTTCAATGGCAAAATGGCTTATTTCATTGCAATGTTTGGCAATGACATTAGGCATGTCATGTCAAGTATTTACTCTCTTTACCAATGCCTAATCAATTGATAATGGAATCCAAATATCAAGAATCTTTGAGTCATATCATTGATAATTCTTTCTTTATTGTTTCTGCAGAATCCACAGTGTGTCATTATCTCATTTAATGGCGGCTGCACGTTCCTAAGTTACAATTGGCTGTCTGCAGATAGCCTAAATGTATTCATAGACAAAGACAAATATATCTGTTAATTCTGTTAGCCAAATGATTATTCCACTTCACGTTTTTGTGGCGATTGATTTGACAATCGCCACAATGCTAACAGAAACAACCACAACGAAAAAATATTTACATAGTCGGTTTTGAACAATCGGTTGATATTTGTTTTCCTTACTGCAAACTAATTTACTCACATCCGTTATAGTTCCATCATTGATGCAGAGACGTGATTAATAATAATTATGTCAGTGCTACTTTGGTACCGGATTGTTACTAATATTTGAGTTTTATCGAGACATTATCTACATAGAGTTAAAATATGTAAATATTATCTTCGTCATGATTGAGCAGATAATAAATATCATTGCGCGTTCTGCCTTGCAAATAACGGCAAATAACTCAATGTTGATACTCAAATCTGGAAATTCCAAAAGGTTCTATAAATAGCTCGCGATACTGGTGTTCTTAAATCTCAATATTATAAACGCTTTATTTTGTAGTTGTTTAAATATATGAAAGCGTCTAGATGATAAGACTGGTTTACAAAGGTTTAAAGGACACACGATGTCAGTGTGTACACACGTTATTTATACACGTCTGCACGCTCTAGAGTCAATTAGCAATCAATGCTGAAAGTGTAGCCTAATTTAGTTTGGAGATCGAGCATTATAATATATGCCTATATTTTTATGAATTGAACAGTTTGGCAAATAGTGAAATTGTGCTTTTTGAGCATGTTTTGTGTTTGTTTTTGCACTCACATAATTCGAAGCGGTTTAACAACCTCAGAGACAATACACTGTGTTTATATGTCTCTGACAACCCTTAATCATGCAATGTGAAGGGACTAAATTGAACAGACCTGTTTAATATCGGACATCATTGAAACAAACACCAAACTAATGGATACTGTTTTCTCTCCTTTCTTGATAATTTAGTCTTTTTTAAAGTGTAAAAAAATATATTTTATCTTAATATGGCCTAGCGACCTGGTGATAAACATTTGATTACCCGAACAATTTAGATTACAAATAGCCATTCTAATGAGCTAAAACTAGATTTTTCATAATTTTGGAATGGCCTAATTTTGAACACATCATGACCAATTTCAGAACGTAACTAAAAAATCACCAAGACAACATTCTGGCAAACTAACATTATTTCCATACGATCGCCTCTACAGTGCCATTGGCGCTTTGATTTCAATTGGGAAGACACCGAATATCGGCGTCACTTATATAAGGTAAAACTGCCCTGGTTTTGAATTCCAGAAAGCATTTCTTTCCTCGTAATGGTTACGACCGAAGATCGAAGTAGTTTCGGAAAATTAATTATTGATAAAACGCCTAAAGCTAGAGCTATCATTAATCGTGCATTGAGTGTCAGGACAAAAACAACATATTTACAGAGTTGGAATTAATTTCATGATTTTTCTATTGCCAGGAAAATTCCTGTATCTGAACAAAATCTAGTCAATTATCTAGCTCATGTATTAACAGGGGGTACCGGGTATGCATATGCTCTAGTTTACATTAATAAATATTTTGAATTTAAAGATTTTACTAATTTCTTTCTGGTTAAACGTCATTCCACATGCAAGTCTGTCACAATGAACCGGATACCTATCACTTATGATTTGTTTTAATACAAATACTTGCAGCACTCCCTACACCATACACAATTTATTTTATAAAGAAACTATTTTTACAACGATGTACATCATTGCTTTTCGTGGATCTTTTCGCAAAGTAGAGTTGTGTAATAAAAAGGCCACTGCTATTATTTATAGCCATGCCGTATTATCCAAAGATGTTCAATTGCTGGAACAGCCCAATTAGACAACAGGGGTGCAAATACACCTTATAGTTTAAAAGAAAGTACTAAAGCAGTGACTTTCTTTTTTGCCAGAACGGATATTTCTGTTGCCTGTTCAGTGTCAACAATTAAGCACTATTTAACCCTTTTCAAACATAAGGATGGCCCCCTTTTCCAATTCTTAAAAGGTGAAGCAGTAACGTATTCTTTCTTTATTGACATTTCATTGCCTTCCTAGGTTTCGACAAGTCCAAATATAAATCACATTCACTTCGCATATAAGCTGCAACAAATGCAGCAATGCAAGCTCATTCTAATGAAACAAACTTGGACGTTGGAAAACCAATGCTTCACACAATTGTATTCGCATTTCACTTATCAAGCTAGCTGCTCCTTTGGCCCTTGTTGTAATTTTTTTTCAAATACAGAGGCACGATAGCTTACTTGGTTAAATATTAGTGTGTCTAAATTATTGTAGACATCCTTTGGCAAATGGTTGGGTTTACATTATAGTACTGACATCGGTTTCATTATTTGTTAACCATGACAATACCCGTGCAAGTTCAGCACAAGGCTGCTTGATCTTTGAGTTCATGTTTAAACTTGGATATTAATGAAACTTTAACTTTAGTATATATCTGCCAATATTAATCATGCAAGTACAGCACAATGTTGCATGGCAATATGTTAAAAGTTTGCATATTAATGCAACTTGAATTTTGGTATATGACAATTTGTTTCTGCCAATATTAACCATGCAAGTTCAGCACAAGGCTGCTTGTCATCATGTTAAAACTTTGCTTATTAATGCAATTTGAATTTAGGTACGTTACATTGTATATCTGCCAATTTTAACCATGCAAGCTCGGCACAAGGCTGCTTGTCATTATGTTCAAATGTTAGATATGCATGCAACTAGGATGTTGGTGCATGACATTGTATAGCTGCCAATATTGACCATGCAAGTTCAGCACAAGGCTGCTTGTCACTATGACACTCTAGACGCAGCATATTAAAAATTTGGCCATATTCGATTGAAAACTAGATCAAAAACCCAAATTTAAGTAAAAGCTTGTGGATACTCAAGACGCTGCATGTATAATTCAAGAATAATAAACCTTTGTCAAAATGTTTAACCTAATGATATCAATGTTAAGTTCAAAAAAATAGATCACAATCCCAAATGTGTGCTCGTGGAAAGTCTAGGAGCCTTTTGTTTTGGCCGGAGTTTGATGTTGAAACTTAGTCGGAATGTTTTTATTGATGATAGCCGGGCTAATTTCTAATATGTCTTGTTAAAATCTAGGTCACTAAGTCAAATTTAAGATAAAAGGTCTAGCTACTCTAGAGACCGCATCTCTTTTAGTTGTGAATGGGAAAACGTTTTTATTATACATGTACATAGGCCGAGTTCAAAATAGGATCAAAACTAGATCGCTTGGGCAAAAATTCGCAAAATATCATGTTAAACCTAGATGCCGCAAATTAACTTCGGCATGATGAAACTGTGAAAAGGTTTGTTTGAATGATACTTAGGGTAAGGTCCATTTGGGTCATAGAAAGTTTTAAACTATGTCGCTAGGCCAACTTTAAGAAACAAATTGTGAATTCTCAAGAACGTGTAACTTGTTTATCAAATCACTTCTTTGAGGATTGTTTATTAACACATTATCATACAGAGACATGGTACTCAGGTGAGCTTTACAGGACCACCATGGCCATATTGTTATGATTGTTGATTACTTCAATCATTCGCTGCGTGTTATAGTATGTATCGTTTTCGGTACGAATGGCTTTCCCTAACGATACGTGTTTGGTGCCTGGTGCACACAAAATCGCTTCAGACATAAACGTCTACGAGGGAAGCCAGTTTAGTTAACAATTTATTCGAATATTCTCATGTTCGATTTTTTGTGAGTCAACTTTTCAGCGTAGGAGTCATTTGAGAATTTATTCAGCAAGTTTTCTTTAATTTGTTAACCCGAGTTATACAGGGAATTTAATATTTTCAGCTAATTTAGTAGTTGGACTATCTGAAGGAGGGATGAAATTGGCATAGTGATATCACAGAACAGGGTGATAGTGTGATCCCAAATAGTTTATCTTATTTTAAAGAAGACTAGACAATTTAGATTTTTAAAATCGAAATTCGAAGCACAATGTTAAACCATTTCACGGCTTTCTATAATTAAAGGTTGTATGATGAATGAAAACGTTTGTAATTGACAGTTGATGCTTTCGAGAGGAAATCAAATGCTTAAGATTTGAACTTTTGTGTTCGCATGCTTTCAAATGTGAGCTGAATATTTTGCTGAACGTACTTAGATGTGGCGATTATCTCAACCTAAGGGACATAATTCATGTTAATAATAGAAATTACATATTGCTAATTAAATTCCTTCTATATCATTGAACGAATACAAAAATAGGAAATGATTTTATACTTCATTGGTGGTTTTTTTAAACAAGTATAATTCAACACTTACTACACTGCTGCTGTACTGTTCGTGGAACAGCTGCAATCTAAAAGGAACATTTTGGAAAATAAGAGATTCAGGCCGTTTCTACGGTAGTTCAGTCATTTCAAAGAACACTTGTTCTTTATTCCTGGGTTACATTATACTTCGCGATAGACAGTGCACTTTTATTTTACAGTTGGTTCCGTTCGCTTGAATGAAGTTTTACGCGTTTTCCAACAGTATTTCAATTATATCACGGCGGTTCCCTGGTTATTGTCCAGTATAACAGGTTTTATTTATCCTGACACCGATAAATTAGTCGTAATGTTATCCCAGCAACCCGGAACGCCAACGAGGGTAGCCATTACTAATATTTTTAAAATCATTAACCCGACCGGGAATCGAACCCTAATCTCCCGCACCCATATTCATTGTTTATTTGCTATGGAGGATATTATCGTCTTTAACAGTCTATAGGGAATTTACTTTGCTATATCAGTCTGTTTCACGGGCCATGCCCATAAATAGTTTACATGATAACAGATCGAAAGAATGACAACGTAAACACTCAACACCCTTTTATCTTGAAGATGATTATAAATCATTTGCTATGCATACGTACATAAGTGATTGTATAATAATATAACGACTACGTTATATTGATTTATACGATCCCTCTGAATATTTTCTCTATCTATTGTTTGTGGTTTTTTTGTGTCATTTTACAGATCTAGACAGGGAGAGAAACAGGTAAATTTCGTGTATACACTTGTATTCGTGATCAATTGTTTTCTAATTGTATACATATTTCATTGTACAGTTTGCTTTAATGCTTTCGTATAAATTGTTTAACTTCTTCAAACTTCAAGTTTGTATATAAATCTGAAATTAGTAAATTTGAATTTACTTCCTTGTTAAATATTGACAGCTTTATGTTGATTTTTTAACTTTACTTTACTTACTCGGATGAGTTATGAAGCGCATATTATTTAGGAAAAATGGGTTATCATGTAAAAATATATTCTGTTAAGCTGTTTACATCCATAATAAACCTAATTACGACGAAAAATTATCTTGTCGATGCATTTTTACGCATATGAACTGCAAAACAGATTATATAGCACTCGTAGCACTCGAATCTGTAAAAATTGTAATTTTAATCAAATAGAATCAGAATATCATTTCCTTCTTATATGTCCAAAATACACAGACTTAAGACAGAACATTTTGAAAAGGTGTTATTTCACATGGCCAACGACACAAAAATTTATCAATCTCATGTCGGAAACATCTAAAACATTTATAAGCGGATTAAGTAGATTTATTTATGAGGTAATGTTAATCAGAACTTAAAATTTATCCACTTACAATCACCACTGCTTTGCTCTTCCGAAATTTGTATGTTTTCCTTTACGAAATTCATGTCTTTGTGTTAAGCTGTATTTGCCTTAACTATGTATGTATGTGTTATGCAATAAAGCTTATCATATTAGTATTATATTATATACTACCGACAGATCATTACAAAGTAATATATATTTCAATTCTAGTAAGTTGAATAACCTTTTATTTTCTGCTTCTGTGTAGGTTTTATTAAAGTCATATTTTGCCATTCCGGTCTGTCTAACACATTAATGTATAATACTTCCACGTCATTTCCATTCATGGTGGAAGAAGAACCATATAAGCAATAAATAGTTTATGATAATCTTGATAATTAACAACTAAATAGTTAAAAGTTACATATATTTATACAAACAATTACTCAAAGAAATCTATTTATCTGCAGAATTAAGCCTTGGTTAGGTAATTTAACCTTGATTTAACCTTGATTTGCATTGACTCGAGAGGACATAATTTTAATCAAATCTTCATTTAAGTATATTATAACATTTGTCTCAATAAAATTTTGATCAAATTTAAAACTGGGTCATGGGGGGGTTTACAACTAGGTCACTAGGTCAAATGTTATAATAACATGTTGTCATCAGAAGAAGGCATTTGTTCATACAATAAGAATTAGGAAATTAGAAAATATGTCTTCATTAAATCTGAAATTCGAAAATGTGTCATAGGTGTCAGAAACTAGGTCACTAGGTCAAATTTTAAATAACTTTAATTACACTCTAGACACTTTACTCTTCAAATATGTATGACAAATCATCAGAACTTTTGTCTCCATCAAATCTCAGTCTAGTTCTAAACTGGGTCATTTGGGTCATAAACAATGTTACTAGGTCAAACTTAAGAATAACTTTCTGAACACTCTAGAGGCTACATTTTTCATCCAATCTTTATGACAAATCATCAGAACTTGTGTCTCCATCAAACCGCAGTCGAGTTCAAAACTGATGCATGAGGATACAACATTAGGTAACTAAGTCAAACGTTAAGGTAATATGTTTTTTTTTACTAACTTACACGGCTTGGACAAGTTATTACTTATGTTTCTCGATGTAAAACAGGTGATCAGAATACAGCATACAGAATACAGAAATCTTATTTGTAATTAAAGGCCTCAGGCCCATAATACAGCATACAACCTTTTCTTCTTGAAAGTGATGTTTGATAAAAGAAACGATAGGTCCATATTTAAATATATTTCGGGGTTTAGTAGGGATTTAAAATATTTATAAGTGTTGCATCTCGAGGATTCATTTATGTTCTGGATGCGCTGTTTGAAACTAGATAAGAATACATTGCAGTTATCAACTTCTTGAGAAGTCCAGACATTACCAAAGTCATACGTATATAATAAATATTTACTTTTTGACGCCAGTGTAACTCTTCCAAAATCGTCAATGGCTTTTAAGATTAAGTAACAGTTTCGTGGGTACCGGTGTTGCGGCATATGCAATAGTTTTAACCAATAAGACATAATTTGTGTAAAAGTTATAACGGATATCTTCCACATTCTCCTAGGACCATGCTAGTGTTGACAGTCTGGTTAACCCCTAAAGAGTATCTGCAAAAGTCTAGTTGGACCTTTTCGACGACATCAGAGTATGAATGACCTCATAGCCCGGAACCGTGTGTAAGGATGGGAACAACCATATTGTCAAATAAATTGAATATTTCATGATGTTGCAAGTTACCATAGTTGTATTGAAAGCGTTTAATAGTAAAAATAGTTTTTCTACTTTGTGCACATAGCTTCGTCTTTGCCTTGGACCATGACAGTTTAGGGCTGAATTCAAGACCCATATACTTATAACAGGATGTAACTTTTCAGATTTCGTAATTTAATTTCCATTTTTCGTAGTTTCTTAAAGGCCCACCATTTCTAAAAACCAAAGTTTCAGTTTTCCTTAAGTTCACTTTCATACCAGTGTCGTTGCAATACTGGGAAATAACATTCAGTGGTTGTTGTAGATTATTTGCGGTGTCTGCGCAATTTGCCACATCGTCTGCGAAAAGGAGACAATATATTTCTGGGACGTTGTTTGCGACAAATATGCCATTCCTGCATTTTTCTCTAAGAACTGTACATAGATCATTTATATAAATGCTAAATATAAGTGACGAACAGAAGTCCCACTGAATTGTTCCAATATTGCAAGAAAAAGACTCAGATATGAGATTACGGTCAATCTTAACTTGCGCCCTTGTTTTACTATACATAGATAACACTATATGTAATAGTTAACCATTTAAGCCCTTACGTACTAAGTACGAAAAGAGATTGAAGTGATTTACAGAATCAAATGCCTTTAGGAAGTCTACATATAATACGTAGAAACGACCGACAGTCTTAGAGGTATACTTTTGAATAATACTCTGTAAATAGTATTAAGAAGCGAAATACCCCTATAATTAGATGGGTCATTTCTTGCACCGGATTTATACAATGGTATGATAACACTTTCAGTCCACATTTCTGGAAAATTACCAGTTTTTGAAACATTATTAAATAAAACGTTAAGAAATGGCAATTTTTCAAAACATGTTTTCTTATAGAATTCCGCCCCGATTCCGTCCTTACCATGTGCTTTTCCCTTTTTCAATTTTGATATACTTCTAATTATTTCCTCATCTGCAAAGGGATAATTTAATAAATAATCAACGACTGTGTTATTTGATTGGCAATTATTAATATTTATGTCCTGTATAGGTTGTTGGTTGTCTTTGAAGAATAAACTACTAAAATATTTGACCCATTCACAACTGCTAATATGATTTCCATTTTCGATTTTTTATTTTTGCTTATTCACCAAATACCAAAATTGGTTAGGGTTCTTTCTACAATCCAAAAGTAACTGTCTATTTTTACACTGGTATGCATTTTTCTTACTGCGATATATATATTTGAAGGAAGTACGAGATAGTTTGTATAAATCAAAGTCTGACTCAAGATTAGACCATCTAAATCTTCTCAACAATGAATATTTCCCCGGTTTAGCCAAAGAGCATTCTTTGTCCCACCACTGGGGTTTGGAACAGTTTTCCATTTTGTGGTGCTTTTTCTTTTCAAGCCACATGTTACTGCAGTACTCTTATACAAGTCATTTATTGACTGAATACCAGAGTTTGCACTTATCACAATGTTTTGTAAAATATTTTCTGAAACTTCAGTTAGTTTACTATTGAAAACTTCATAAAATGTATCCTCCTTACTATCATCACATTTAAAACTATCAAATGTGTGTAGCTGTTCATTTTCGCATGCTGACGATGAAACATTATTTGAACAATTAAATTTAAATTGTACATATAGAGGAAAATGGTCGGAACAATCAACTTCTTCAATATTAAAGTACGACACCAGGGGAAACAACTCGCTCGAGGCAATATGATAATCAACTACACTGTGACCATCGTTCGCTACACATGTATAATTACCATCTTTATCATCAAATAAACTGCCATTAAGAAAATTAACATTTTGAGTGCAACATAGTTCCGTTAAGGATTTACCAAAAAGATTGTATCTCTCGTTATCTCTGTTGTTACGTGGCATGTCAAAAAGATCAGATTGATAATTACTGATATCCGAGTTATACAAATAGTCAAGATCGTCCCTCCCCGGGACTGCATAATTATGTGGGTTGATCTCGATATACATAATTATAGTTTTCATCATCTTGTTTTGGTTGAATGAATAAATTGTAAATACTTGTTTGTAATTTACTATAGGCAAATGTGCCTGGTTGTAATAAAGTGTATTGTATTGTATTGTATTGTATTACATTACATTAAGATGATCCCGACGTGATGAAAGATCGTTCTAATGTTTGTTATTAATTCTACATCCGAACTAGTATATAATACAGGACAGGAATAATTATGACTTTGTATTGTCTATTATTAATATACAAAATATATGATACATTTGTATGTTCTTGCTTGGTAAAAATAAATAATGTGTGTCAATTTGTAAAGAAAGTTATGCCAGAGTAACGTCATCTTAAGACATTTGTGACACTGTATCTGTGTCTTTATCGTAAGAACTTTCAGAAAAATGGTTAAGAACCTTCTCAAGTATGCAATATAATTCAGATCGGCATTGATTTAAAACCTCTCAATGTCGGTCTTAGTATCTCATAAATCATCAACATGTGTATGATACTTCAAATAGACATAAACTACGGTTGAACATTGCGCTATCTGTATGTGTCATACTTCTCCCGCTGACGCTCCCAGTGAAGTTTTGATAATAAAACAATTTAAATCAAAATAGTATGCCATATCCATACGAAAAAATGTATGACTTAAATATCAGCTGCCCTCTACACATTGTTTATTTAATTACCTAAAAGGGAATGCTCGTCTATGTTGCAAGTGTTTATACTGTACAAGTTGTATACTCACCTGTGAACGAAGTGCATGGTGGGCGATTGTGATTAACCTTTCACAACCTCTCCTCCTTAACAATGGAAAATAAATTCACAGGCATTTTCCTTCGGTGGTCTTCTTTCAAAGTTGTTCAAATAATAGAATATCATGCGAGACTTTGGTTACTATAGCATCATAAAGAGGGGGAAAAGCTTTGAAGAGATTTTTGTCCAAAAGTACTGGCCTGATTTGAAAATGATTTGGCACACATGTTCCTTCAGGAACTCTCTTCCAAGATTGTTTAAATGTTTCCGATACGTAGAAATACATACATGGCCGTCAGAAATCGGAACTTTGAAAAATCTAGACATTTTGTAATGGGCTTCACTTACTTACCTCTTTACTTCATATGACTTTCAATAGGTCGTCTGCTTTACAATCATCAGACAAACAATTTCACCAATCTAGAAAACTGAAAGATATATAGAGTTGAAGATATTGCTCGTTTTGAGCAATTTCACCTTTTATTGCAATGTTTTCAAAAGTCGTCTTGAACAACATGCGTCAAATGTCGTCTGTGTGATGTAATAAGTCAAAGCCATTTCAGCTTGTTGATTTATGCTTTCCAACTTGTAGATGCATTTTAACGCATTCTCAGCATTATTAATGTATGTTGCTGTATTTAATTTGACGTGTTAAGCTTTTGATACATAAATATGAATTACGTTGCATCCAACACAAGAGGCCTTTGACAGCAGTGTAGGAAATGTTCAGATAGCTCTTAAATGTGCTCAACTCCAGAATATATATAGTATTTAAAACTGCTCATAAGTTGTCTTGAAATATTAAAATCATATTTCTGGGAAAAAATAAGGGTAATAATTTCTCTTTCGTGTACAATAAACATCAAAATTCATCGTGTTTGCTTCAATTTTACTGGGTAGACATACCCAGTAAGCCAAATTGTGTACATGTTCATGACTTTCAATTGACTGTTTTTAACATTACTGCCAAAATAGTTTTGAACTATTTATTACTTACTGTGTTGTCACTATTCGCAATATCTCACTTATTTCAATTTTGTTTATCTCCATCTGGAGTTCAGCACCTTTAATGAGAAGTATGGACTAATTCTTGCACTGTTTCTCACGGTTAGTAAAGCTAAACATAACTGATGCTTTCTATATGGACGAGTACATGGTAATAATTAGTAGCAATGCATTTACGTTGATAACATTTGACATCTTTTGGTCAAAGGCTAGAATTGCCGGTATTTATACATGTAATATCAACATACATCAATTAAGTATCTACATTACTTGCCAAGAACTGAATTTTTATTTTGTCAAATGTGTTTGTAAATGACATTTCTGTTGCTACATTTTTGTTATTTAATTAAAACAAACACGCTTGTGTATATCTGCAATTACAGGCATGCCTCCCCTAAAGCCGGCAACAATATTCGCAAAGACAGACACCGCATCCATGTTTCACCTTATCCTTTGCAACAACACTTATATTCGGTAGCAATCTGGTATTGACGCGTTCTGTCAATCAAGGGGTTTGAGTAAGAACCAAAGCTCGACCAACATTCTTTCCAACGTTTGAAAAAAGTCAACGTGACACCCATCATTTGTGTTATACCGATGAGCTAACGGCCTATGTGGAAAGCAGCCAGTTGCTTGGGGCACCGGTGTGAGAAACTGACGCACTGACCACCATGACATGACAGAAACATTAGTGAAAACTGCGTGAGACTCCAATCAATCAATAAACCAAACCTATATTTATATATCTCGAATACACTTCCGGTGCTTTGATTTATCATGTAGTGCCCCAATTATCTAATAGAAGTTGGCTCATGATATGGCTGTCATTATGCCTAGACCAGAATTAGATTGTGAGTGTACTTAAAAAAGATAAGAACATAACGGAAACTGAATTGATTTTTCATTTTGACTTGATCAAATGATTGCCCGATCGCATATCAGTGATGATATTTTTAAATTGAAATGGTGAACCAAATAACCGATCAATATAAGAAACATCGAATATTTACAGAGGAAATTCAAATAGTTCTAAATTAAAATGGCTTTGTAAATTCAAACAAAATCCAATACATTCCGATCCATCGTATAATATATTTAATACTGAGACATCAGATGGACGCAACTAAATGAACACCAGCGTCAAAGTTCAGGCTTAATACAAGTTGTCTGCTCAACAGAGGTGACCGCTAAAACAAGTTTGAGTGTATCTGCAATGTCAGTATAATCGCATACATTTCTTTTTCAGAACAGCACCTCTGTTATCACCAGGTAAATCGATCTCCAAACGGTGGTCTAAAACATAGGATGGTGAGTGTTATGATTATCTTGGCTGAAGAAATACATGTAGCATGAACATTATGTTTGTAGTCAGGTAAAGCAAAAAAGTGTTAAATGGTAGTAAACACATTTTTTACTGATTCAAAATGAACCATTTTCACTTATTCCCTTTTTTTAAAATTCTTATAGTGAGGCTAAAAATAGCTAATATGAGCATGGCACTTTCTTCAGTGCATGCACACTGATCTGCAGTATCTGACGATGCCAAGTTAAAAAAAGGACCTAAGAGACACTCAATATCTTATAGCACTAAGCCATCGATATGTTATGAAACATGACATATATGTTCTAGGTTGGTTTTATACGTACAAAAAACTAAAACACGCTTTAATTATTTCATCTACATCTATTGTTGTATAAATTTGCATCTTATTGCGAATCATCATAGCCGAGTGGGTAGTATTTGAAGCTTGGATCTAGGTTTCTCGGTTTTGATACCTGCTGGCTGCTGTGATGCTGGAGTATTTTTGGCAAAAGCATATTTGCTAGCCCAGATATAGTTTGTTTACCTAGGGAGCATGAATAAGTGAACTGTTACAGGGATATAACTGAAAGGAGTTTGCTTTTAAATCAACTATCGGTTAACGTTTTATTATTGTTACGACCGAATATGGTAATACACACTCTTGTACTGTGGTTATCCTGTTGGATAATTATAACACACTCTATCGTTGAACTCTATAGCCTACTACATACATCATGCAGATCCATTTGATTTATCTTCTTAGGTAGGTTTGCTTGCATTAAAAAGTTTAAATTATTTCTTTGATAAAGTTTAGAACTGCACACTCTTGTCCTGTTAAATATTGTTGGTCAATTACTGCATACCATACCACTATACTCTATACCTCGATAATTAACTCCAACGTTTTCATTGGATTTTATCTTCTAATATAGGCTTACAGTAATACTTTAATTGTTGCTGCTATTGACTTTGGTACAACATACTCCGGAGTTGCCTTTTCCTTCAAACACGAGTATGAAAGGGATCCAATAAAAGTAAATGCCAAAGAATGGACCGGCGGACAACTTAGATCATTAAAAGGTAAAGATATTATATTTTAAATGTTATTTATTAAATTACTGAGCCATTGTTAATCACGATTTGTTTACATGGAACCTTTAAAATAAGTAGCAATGTGCTTTAGACACGGCAAAAATAAATATATACTTCAGGATTTAAATTCCATTGTTTGTATCTGTGTATTGATTCTTGAATAGCATATAGAGTAATCTAAAGACATGGTTGCATATAAAGCAACTCTTTCAAATACACGTAATTCTTGTTGATAGTATTCGCTCAGTAAACAGTACTGACCATATTCTGTAATATCGTTGTAATATATAGAGGATATTTGTTTGTTTTGAGTGGATATGGAATATATCTCATCGAGAAGTGATACAACTAAATATTTTCACGAGCGCGAGTGAAAAATATATTCCATATCCACTCAAAACATCCAAATTTTCGTTTTAGTTTAAGATAATTGATGATGAAATAATGGAACTATTTAGTGACTTCGTACCTGTTCACACGCGGACGAATCCGTGCGAATGTATTTGTTTACTACACAATGTCAGACAATGACAATAGTTAAATTTACGGAATACGGAATTATACATGGGTATAGATAAGATAAGGTTGTTATCACATGACAATGCTTGTATCCGAACTAATAAATACCCATTACGTATTTCTTTATATATATAACGTGTTTAGTATAACATGAACGAGTACTAGGAAAATGACATCAAGTCAGCGGTTTGACGTCATAACGTTAGTCCCTTTGGCGCCATACATCATAGTGTGAGTGATATGAATTATATCTCACTGATAGAACTCAGTATCTCATCGTTTAGCATTAAATAAAAGACGTTATCACTGAGAGAACACAGGTGATATTTTCAATTTCCGATGTGTCTCCCTTTGAGAATGAATGAAAAGTAAAACTGTTTTACGAAATGGTTCGGTTTTATTTCTGTATCGCTCCTTCTGAAATGTTTAGCTCACCTGAGCACGAAGTGCCAGTTGAGCTATTGTGATCGATTTTCGTCCGTAAAGGGTCCGTGTCCGTCCGTCCGTCCGTTCACTTTTTGCTACAAACAACTTCTTCTCCTAAACCTATGGATTGATTTAATAATAATATAATAGGAATTTTCCTTAGGTGGTCTTCTTTCTAAGTTGTTAAAATGATTTAATTCCATGCAGAATTTTGGTTGCTGCGGCATCAGAAAAAGGGAAAATTGCCAAAAACTTTAAAAATCTTCTTGTCCGAATGTACTGGCCCAATTTGAAAATAAATGTTCCTTGAGTGACCTTCTACCAAGATTGTTCAAATTATTGGGATCCGTTAAAAAACATGGCCTCTAGGGTGTGGACTTCTTAGATTTAATTAAATCAGGTGAGCGATATATAGACCATCATGGTCCTCTCGTTAAATACCATTTTTAGGACCGACAAGTGTTTTAATCACAAGTGATGGAAATCGTGTTGATTCCTTTGGTTTCGATGCGGAAAATAAATACGCAGACTTATTCGGGAATGGGGACCATAAGGAGTGGTACTACTTCCGACGATTCAAGATGATGCTTTATGGTGACCTGGTATGTCAGTTATCTTTCTCAATGCTGAACTTCAATAGTATGTTTTAGGAATATTAAGATTAACATAGTGAGTTGAGCTAACAGTATAGAGGCAGACAGCTTAGATGTGTCGGCTGGCTTGTCTCAATATTAGTGGCACATGTTCCTCAATATTGATTGCTTTTAGAAACAAATTGTTAGTAAATATGATTATGGTTGGATAAAACCAATTGAATTTTTGAATAAGTGTAACATACTTAAACTGTGTCCATTATGCATGGTTGACATGTGAGACAGTAACTTGTGGTCTCATCGCATGTCTGCTCCGAGCCCTCTTCTTAACTTGTTATGCCCCCGGAATCACCGATTCGGTGGGCATCTAGTTTTTGGCCTGTCTGTCTGTCTCTTTGTCTGTCTGTCGGAAAAAACTTTAACCTTGACCACTTCTTTTGAACCATAACAGGTACGGCTACCATATTTCACATGTGTATTCCTTGTGACATGACCTTTCTGTCAGTACCAACATTTTTGACCTTGCGACCTTGACCTTTGACCTAGATGTTGCCATTCGGGGGCATCAGTGTTTCACAAACACATCTTGTTTCCATGTATGGTTGTGTTATCTTGCCTTACTCCTCTGCAAAGCATCGTCAAGAGTGTTTGACATTCATCTTATTTTTTGTCTTCTTCGCGCCAATATAATGTCTTTCATTTGTCTAAGCACAGGCCATATCCTTCTTCTTTTCTTCAAAATATCCTTTATATTTTCTTAGATATTTCCTGTAAATGTGTGCTAGTTCAAAATATTCTAAAGACTCTCCATAACATTGTGGAATACAAATAGTACTTGCAGCAGGTCAGCTGATGCCATTCTTATGCATTCTGAGTTATATCCACATAGTAGGACTGACAGAATACGGTTCTGATATAACTGTACTTACTTCTTATTTTCATGTTGCTTTGATCTCCTTACGTTGACTAACTGGAAGGCACATCTTGCTTTTTAATTCCATAACCAGTTCCTCCATCATTTATGATAGTGCTTACTAAAATAGAATATTTCAATACTGTATTTGCTTAAAATTCTTCTTCATTTACTTAGAAAGTTCTTGCTGATCTAATCGTCTGTTTTCTGAATATGACTATTAGAGTGAAGTAGGAGAACAGCAATAATTTGCAAACAGATACCAATTTTTTGAATGATCTTTAGTTGTGCGCCTAATGACTATATCAACGACACTGTTTAAAAGCACTACATTCATACTTTTAATGTAAAAAGGCATGGCCTTAACCTAGTCTTGACATTAAAGGCTTCAATATTCCTAACTCTGCTTGAACGATGTCTAAAACAATTATATCATAAATAGACATTACGTTACAATATCTATGTTGAGACTAGTATTGGGTCTTATTGTAAACTTGTATATTGTTCCTTTTATTTTCAAATGAAAAATGGATACAAGATTTGTCGATATTGTATAATTTGATTTGTGATACTTTGATATTTCACTGGTTCCATTCCACGTGCCGCTAAGGACGGAACTACTTTCGCTGTCAAGAGACGCGCGATCTGCCATTCAAGAAACATGGATGTCCATTATGATGTTTAGTTTGCTGACGCTGATTTCCAGGAACTGACTGAACCAGATATGTACGAGATATTTTCAGACCATTCGAGCATAGACATAGATTTGTTCATTGACAAAAAAATCACAAGACAAAGTACGGAACAAAATTTGAAGAATGCGCAAAGGTTTATCGAAAACATTCCACCTCACCACTTAAATGATCTCTTGGCTGAAATGTTTAGAAATGCATTAGAAAAGGTGATGGCCAAAACTATCAACCAATTTCATAAGAGGCCATGCAAAACGGTATAAAGAGACATTTAAAGATAAAGGATTATGAACATCCATTCAAAAACATGGTATTTTAAAAGGCAATGAAAGCATTGACTCAACAAAGAGAATTGAATAGATGAAACAATGGATTGGGAAACAACCAAATAAATCCTGCCATATTACCGCAAAGGAGGAAGTTAAACTGTCTGAGTATGGTACACCTTTAGACAGTAACCCTAGGAGCTTGATTACCACCATATAAGTATAACTTATGTTTTGAAATATACTTCGCTTGGGAACTAGACAAATCGCTGTTTCTTTAATTTCTTTATGTATTTCTTATGAGTTTTGCTTTTCTAAAAAAAGCATCAACATGAATATAATACATGTCAGTTTGAAGGCTTGATACATTTAGTATGTACATTTATATGTAGGTTTAAATGTATAGATCCACAACATGAGTGCTAAATTACATAGAGATTGATAGAATGCATATTCAAATTCAAATTGTTTATTCAAAATTTCTGGCCTCCGGCCCATAATATACATACAAATTATCATATACATAGAGAGAGGTGGTAATTTATCATAATGTGTTTACATACATCGACTTTTGAATGATTTAGACTAAATTTCAGTATTTTTGCAAAGTTATGTATTATGTGATTATGTGAGGGTATCAACAAGTACAATTTTGTGGCATCAACAATAATGTTGACTAGATCCAGGCAACAGTTACATTTTAGATTGTTTTACATATTCAGTATGGATGTTTCGCCAAAACAAATGCCTATAATGAAGATGTAAACCAACATCAGAGTTCACGCCTATGCACTCTGATCTGAGTAAACGCCATCAGCTGACAGAGCAGATGTCTCATATAGCAGATCATTTCCAAATTGCATTTAATATATCCGAAATCTGAAGTATAAATTTGGTAAATGTGTACATTTGTAAGACATTAACATTAATATTGTCTTAATTTCAACAACAATTACATTCCTAAATCTTTTCAAATTTATGACAACTTAGAAGGAAAAGAATAGGGAGAAATATATAGAATTTTGTTAGGAGTTCACAAAAGCAAGCTAGGGATGGTTATAATATTTATAATGTAAAAGATACACACAGGACAAAGGAAAAATAATAGGTAGATACTTATCACATTTGAAATCAGTGAATTAGTGTGATGTCTAAACTAGATAGTTGTTTAATACATACATTATCTCATTTATATTTCAATAAATTCAATTGAAAATTTTGATGGAAAACATGTTTAAACCAATATAGCACATTCCTTATATTTTATTTCAGAAATGAAATTTATCTATATGAATATTACGATTAAAAAAAAAGGTCAACATCACAGGATCCCTGATATTCCTTTTTTTGACTTACTAAAGACTTAAAAGTACCCTTGACTAGGCTCACAGATAGAGGAGAACCATGATAATAAAAATACACTATATACACTTGGAATATATTCCTTCTATCTTAGATTCTACTTGATATACTAACAATGTATTGTGCCTATTAACTTTCAAAAGAATCACATGGTGTGATCCTTAAATAAATTTGGAATTCTAGAAATAAAGGAATTAGTAATTTCTATCTGCAGATTTGAATGTGGTACAACAACGTTGTTAATTTCAAATAATATAATTATTATAGTTGTTTATTATAGTATTTGCAGCTATGCATGATAACATCAATTGATAATAGCAGAAATATATCATCAAATTATCTTCAGGTATTATCTTAGGCCAATGGGAGAGAACACACTTCCAAAGTTGATGCATTCAGTGACAAGGACCACAGATATATATGTGACATATTACAGATTACAGAAAGCAGAGATTAAGCCCAAACACAACGTTCACCAGAAAAAAGTCAGAAAATCAGATCAGCTAAAATCAGACACATTCTTTTCGTTTTAATTTTTAGAATTTTGCCAAAATTTATAGGATTACAATACTTCGTTTCGAATCTAGACTGTTACATATGTTATCATCTTAAGCATATTTGTTTCGTTTCTCCTTTGACAAATTTCAGATATGACACCATAATTCTACTCAGATGCAAATATATTAAAATCACAGAAGATGTATGTAAATGCAAATGTTACATGTATATATGTTGAAAAGTTAAACAAGGAACACGTTTACTACATTTAAGATATTATATTAAACATTCTTTCATAATCAAAATTGATTTTTTTTTAAGTATAGTATCCATGTTAACTAGTCTTCTGCTGAAATTTATTATTTAATTTGAATTAAAGATGATTTTTTCGATATGGTCTTGCATTGCTCATTGTCAATTAGTAACAACCAACAGTATTATATTGTCTTTGTTCTAAGGTTAATTCAAGTTCAATTTAATATTGAAATAAATACATAGAAGGAAAATGTGTTCAGTTGTAAGGCTTCATGTATCAAAACACTGTTTCCTTATATATGTATTGTGAACATTTAGAAAATCTTCTCTTCCTGAAGTACTTTTCTCATTTTTTAAAATAATTTTACGTGGGTGACTCTTTTTCCAGATTTTTCAAATTATTCCGACCCGGAGAAAAACATGGCTTCCAGGGGACGAAGCATGTTTTCCGTTTATGTGAACAAAAAATTATTGTCTAATTATATTGCATTATGTTAGAGTTATTACTTTGGAAGAAATATTATGATCCGATTTCAGAATGTAAAAAAAGATGTAATGCTCGAAGACGTAACAGGGAAAAAACTTTCAGCCATAAAGGTGTTTTCACTGTGTATTAGGTACTTAAAAGGCTTTCCCCGTGAAACAGCAAATAGCCATGTTTTTGATGGAGTATCTGATGAAGACATACACTGGGTTCTAACAGTTCCTGCTATTTGGAACGATACTGCCAAACAATTTATGAGAACAGCAGCTGAAAATGTAAGTTCATTTAACATCAAGACGTTTATATTCGGGTAGGATAGCGTGTTAATAATAGTTCATAGTCGGAATCAGAATTGCGATCTGTAAATACCTGGAATTTAAATAGTGATGGTTGTAAACAAAAATATCAGGTAAATTTAATCTCATTTTATCAACACCAATAAGGTTTCATTGAAAACATCGTATTAACCAAACGTGTTCAAAGGAGCACACCTGCACCTTATATAATCCAGATCGAAAGATATTAGAAAGCACGATAGCAGTATTAGTCCCCTACCGGTTGGAGACCGTTTGGGAACACTATAGGTTTGCTCGCGTCCGTTAGTCCGTCTGTCTTGTCTGAGCGCACGAATGGATACTTGTTGGGTACTGTCTATATTCTAAAGCCCAGCCACCACCCTTATAAGACACTTTGATAATTCTTTTTTTATATAATTTTCTAATGGGTATCTAATTAGCATATTAATGCTATTTATTCCGTAAAAAGGGTGATAATTACGGAATAAACCGTACCCGTGTTGGGTACTACCCAACAAGGAAACATCAAAGGAAAATACCCAACAAGTGTCCATTCGTAGGCAAGTGTGTCAGTTTGTCTGTCTGTCAGTCCGTCGGTTAGTCCAAAATTTCTTGTCCGGGCTGTATCTTCCACATGTTTGAACGGATTTTGTTATTACTTTACACAGTTATTCTCATGCCATGCACATCACCCAGCCACCTACTCCCATGGTCAAAGTTACAGCTTGGGCTCAAATATTGTCCGTCCACAATATCGTGTCCGGGCTGTATCTTCCATACTTGTTACAGTTATTCCCCATAACAAGATGGTGTGACATGCACATCACCCAGCCACCTACTCCCAAAGTCAATGTCAAAGTTTGGGCTCAAACATTTCCGAGGCTTTTCTGATGTGTCCGGGTTTTGTCTTCCACATCCTTAAATCGATTTTGGTATAACTTCACACAATTATTCTTCTTAGCAAGATGATGTTTCATGCACAATAACCAGCCACTTACTCCCCAAGGACAAAGTCAGATTAGAAGACTTTGTTCCGATATTTCATGTCTACATCTGTGGAACTTCACACATTTAATCAGGACCACTAGAAGACCATGTATGTCAAGGGGCATAACTCTTAAGTGAGGTTTGACAGAATAATGTGCCTTTTTCAACTTATACATTTTTGTACGGTATGGTACTTTTGTGTTGCTTGCAATTCTCCGTTAATCAATGTCCTGTATCAACACGTACGTGTTAACTTGTTAACCTTTTCAATGCTGATATCCTATAATAGACATGTCAGGATTTGCATTTGGAAGATTTCATAGTCAATTAGGGAATATGAATAATGTGTGGAGCAGTCAACAATATAGAGCCTGGTCAGATGGCGTTGGTGCGCAAGCGTGCTTTGTTCTACACTGATGGCACAGGCTTCATAAAGTATGTTCCAGCAGACAAGACAATGAATAAAAACACCGAGAAAAATAAAAATATAAGAGATCATACCAACTCTATCTGCATTTTAAATTTGTATTTATATTAGTTTTGCGCTTAAAATAAACGATATCAGACAGACAACTGACGCGTTTAAATAAATTAGATTCTTGCTTAAATATTGATGTTATAACATTCCATTACGTCTTTAAAGGGTCTTGTATGACTTTAAACAGCGTTCTTGCCATGGGAATTTGCAGAGAAGCTACCAGGTTAATTGTAGTTACGTTTCCAATAAGGTTGTTTGTCTAATGAAAACGTCTGATTCAACAAGATTGTTCGACCTAAAAAGAATTGTCTCCTGTCAATATTAACTATATATAAACAATTAGGTCTAAGA
Organism: Serripes groenlandicus; assembly: GCA_031761405.1. Classification (NCBI taxonomy): domain Eukaryota; kingdom Metazoa; phylum Mollusca; class Bivalvia; order Cardiida; family Cardiidae; genus Serripes; species Serripes groenlandicus. Next base: position 38,394,417 of record JASEVX010000013.1, on the reverse strand, counting down.
GTTACGGACAGAGAAGTTATCGAGTGTCTCGTAGACGAAACAAAAAATGTTCTGCCACAAAGGTTCCCCGTTTCTTAAATTTATCTAAAGCCACAAAAGTGATGTTCATCATATATGTATGTAAACTATTTACCACGTTTAATAGTTTTTTCCATGTGTTTAATTGCAAAGTTAGGCTCTTGAGCAGACAAAACCAGAACGAGAACGGGCGACTTTACATGCTAAAAGTGCTAGATTATTTGTGTTGTTACGCTCTTCCCGGTCTATGAATACATATTGATTGAATGTGTGACCTATTGCCATAAATAAAAATGAGAAGAGTAGGCTTATTCTCAAAAGTGATGTAGAACAGATCTTTACAAATGAGCGTTTCGCTTTTAGACATGTTTCGTATTTAATGTCCATTTTTCATTTCATTTTTTCGAAGGCCGGTATAGATGGAAGACGGTTGTCAATAGCCTTGGAACCAGAGGCTGCATCTATTTACTGTCGTAATATTCCAGTTAAAAAGAATATTGCAGATGATAAACAGTCACTAGCACTTTTCAAAAGTGGATCCAAATATATATTGCTAGATGCTGGCGGTAAGTGTAAGATACATGGAACTATTAACATGCATAGAATTGTACACATATGTATGAGTTATAAGAGTAAACCATGACATTGCCATCGAATACAGCACATAATGGCTGAATATTCTTTTTAACTGCAACGAAACTTACATTTAATCATTTAAACTGCAATTGATTTGATTAAAATACTTTGGTCGTGATATAAATATGTATTTTTAAAAGTATTTGACTGGAAATGTGTGGGGCTTTGTCATGTTTAAACCTTAAATTTACGCGCAGGCATATCATTCTTTATTCTTTTTGATATGCTTATGACATTTCTAGGAATCCATTTTGTTTCGTTTTGAAGTTTGAAAATGTATACATGTCTAGTTTGTTCCTTTGATAGCCATACACCTTCAGATAACGTATACATGCTTTCACCGCCGTTTATGTTATCTCTCCTACTCTGGAATTCCTGTCATCCAAAATGCTGATGGGTTACTATTCTTCGCCATCTGATTATTTTTCCAAAATCGTCTTTTAAACATTAAGTTAAAAATTGTCTTTCCGCTTCTGATAGATGTAAACCATCACTCAAACAGAAGGCATGTATACACATGTTATGTTAATGTCATTTTGCAGTCAATCTCGTTATCTATCCGTTAAGGTATTCGCCATTGTTTTATATATTTTGTACCTGAACAATTTAGCATTGGCAATGATGCAGAAAGTTTATCTTTATCTTGTGTTTTCGCACGCATCAACTAACATCTCTAAAATCGTTTTTACCCAAATCTGAAAAAAATATCCGGGACTTGATAATAAACAGTTAGTTAAATAGTGAAACACTTCTTAGTGACGTCTTAGTGAATGAATTTAAAAGATGAACAAAAGTGTTGATAGATTGAGTTCCTTCAATTGATTTGTCAAAAAGCCGGATAAAGGTGTTTTGCATTATATTCATTTATTCAAAATTAAGTATTTTCCCAGAAATCATCAGCCCGGTATCAAAGTACTGACTGGACTGTGAACTGTTCGGAGCGGATTTTTTTCGATACCTGAACGGACAATTTTTCAATTCCATGATGTTCTTAACTGTATGAATCTATAGACCTAAATACCACGAAATAAGCTTCGTACCAATTTCCTGCAATGCATTGTGACTGGTCAATGCTTATCATTTGTTTACTATTTTGTTCATGAAGAAATATAAATTTGACAAAAATAACAGTCATCAGAGAACAATGTTGTTTTGCCCTAATACCAGTGGAGCAATATTGACTTAGTGTAAGTTATACTGCGAGTGACAGTACATCATTTTTATCATGGTGTTGTTTTGGTAAACTACTACAATTACCTGTATATGTATTCTGTCGCTATAACAAGAGTAACAATGCTCCCCCTTGGAAGCCTTAACGCAAATGCGGGAAGATATTATTGCTTTTTAATATAAATTGGTCGCCCAAGAGTTTAGAAATTCAAGACTAGTACTAGCTTCTCTTCTTTAACAGCAATGGTATATGCAAAGCAACATTTAGGGAATACATGTTTTTGAGATATCAAAATGCTAAGTGAGCCCTATAAAAGTCTTACATCTCAGAATCCTACCCTTAATTTTAGTTAAGATGTGTATGTCATGGACTAAGGGACCTTATCATTTCTGTTTAAGATTACAGAGAACAATATTTTTAAATTGAAATCGTTTTCTCATGAAAAAATCAAAATGCGTCTATGAAAATATTTGAAGAGACATATCTTGAAATAAGCATTGAAAACAAAATTGGAAACCTAGTTTTAGCTCGACTGAGCACGAATTGCTCAAAGTCATATATTGTGATCGCCTTTTGTCCGGTGTCCGTCCTGCGTAGTGCGTCGTCCGCCAACATCTTCTTCTCTGTAACCAGTGCGTCAATTGGGATGAAACGTCACAGAAAGAATCCTCTAAATGACCTCACCAGAGTACCTTCGCATTTGTTGGATCCTTGCATAATTCTGGATTCCATGGAAACGAAGCGAAATCAACTTTAGAATTCTTCTTCTCCGAAACTAGTTGGCCGAATTTCGAATAATTTTGTAAAAAAGGTTTCTTGGGTGACCCTCTATCAGATTCCTTCAAACCAAGTTGATTGGTCAAAAAACATGGCCGCCGGGGGAAGGTTTTTTTTGCCTTATATTGCTATAGTGAAAACTTAAAAAATCTTCTCCTCCGATAGTGTAAGGCCGATTTTCAAATAGTTTTGTAGAAATGTTCTTTGGATGGCCTTCTATCCTATTCCTTCAAGCCATGTCGTTTGGAAAAAATCATGGCCGCTGTTTGGCCTTATATGGTTATAGTGGAAACTTAAAAAAACCTTCTACTCCGAAAGTGTCTGGCCGATTTTTAAAATAATGTTGTAGAAATGTACCTTGGGTGAACCTCTATCAGATTCCCTCAAGCCATTTTGATTGGTCAAAAAAATATTGTCACCAGGGGCCGGTGCTGTTTTGCCTTATTTGCATATATTCAAAACATCTTCCCCACCAAAAATGTCTTGCTGATTTTTAAATACTGTATAAGTGGTAAAGTTCGCGCCGTGGAAATGTTTGCGAATTTCGCGAATTCACTAAATTCGCGAAAATATCCGCCAGCGAAACTTTCCACGATCTCCGTTGTTTAATTTACCTACTCACCGTCCATATTTTGATTGACATCGTCATAACCATTATCTAACAATATCGACTCATTACATTATGTAAAAGTGAGTGAAAGGAACGACACCTCTGCGAAGGAGATTGCGTCATACCTGATAATTGCGTTTCATTATACATGAAACAGTAAGAAGCAGTATGAGACTGATGACTAAAGATAACAAACATATTTGTGTCGTGGAAATTACGTCCAAACATTTGCAATATATTTACAGCAATACATTTAACATATTTTTAAATGGTGAACGTCCGGTATAAATCTGGTCAGAGCCTTCTGGTTACACCTGTGTAAGAAAACAAAACCGCTAAATAGTTTTAACACCTAATTGTCAAACAGCAAACGCACAGGTCTCGGCAAACAAAGAGTCGCATTGTATCGATGTGTCAACACTTACTATCAATAATTCACAATACATTAACACGACGTGTAGATATTATGCACGACTCCAGTGAAGTGATATTTACGACGTGCAAAACTTACAAACATATGGATATCTGTGATTCGCACACATTTCCGCACGCGAAAAGTCTGAAATCGGCAATTCGCGACATTTTAGACACGCAAATATATCCACTTATACAGTAATGTTGTTGAAATGTTTCAATGATAACCCTCTTTTAGATTCCTTTAAGGCATTTTGATTCGTCAAAAAACATGGCCACTAGGGGGCGGGGCTGTTTTGCCGTATATAGCTGTAGTGAAAGCTTGAAAAATCTTCTCCTCCCAAATGGTCTGGCTGATTTTTGGATACTTTTTTAGAAATGTTCCTTGGATGACCCTCTTTGAGATTCCTTCCAGCCATGGCTATTAGAAAAAAACATGGCCGCCAGGAGGCAGGGCTGTTTGGCCTTATATGGTTAAAGTAAAAAAAAACCAGGTGAACGATCCAGGGCCATCATGGCCCTCTTGTTAAGTGTTCTTTTTCTGCTTATAAGCCAGCCTTGGCTTACATTTCCTCTTAAAACGTATGGACCGTTATATTGCTATGTAATTCAGGTGGAACAGTAGACGTGACCGTTCATGAAGTTACCACCACAGGTAAAATTAAGGAACTTCATCGTGCTAGTGGGGGAGCATGGGGAGGTACCAAGGTTGACGACGCATTTGAGGATTTGCTTAGAAATATACTAGGTAATATTGCTACTCTATTCTTAAATGTTTTGGAAAGAAAGCAGCAATTATACCATTTATATAATGTTAAAAGATCCACCATTCAGACAGATAATAAATATATAATCATACGCTTGTTCGACAGACGTGCATGACAACTTTTTACCATTTCTATCTTAAAAATATGTTGAAAATGATTTACTAAGTGTCTTAAAGTTTAATCAAACATCCGAACATTTTGAGGATTTTTATTCTGTATCTTAAGTGCAATAAGCTTTTGAATGTAATGAATGAAATCGTATTTGTATTTACATATGTATCTCAAGAATACTTACCTGTATACTGTAACGAAGGGAAAATGACATTTAGCTTAAATATGACAAAATACATACTATTCTTGGTTCTTATCCTAATACTAGTATCTTTCTCGCCGGAAATCTTAATGCAAGAACGAAATATCTTAATGACTTTAATTTACATGATAACTTAAGGCATGTTTATGATGATGATATACAGTATCAATCAAACCATTGTATTATACATAGCAAGGCTATAGATACTGAATATAATGGTTTGGGTATTTCTTTTATTGAGCTCTGCTGTAGTTTTAAGGTACATTTTTTTAATGGACGGTTTTCTGGCGACTCATTGGGTCAATATTATGGATGCCAACGGTTACTGATATTAAAAACCGGTTACTAATATTAACAAGGGCACCGCAAAGCGGATGCATCCCATCGGTATTAAATTTAAAAATATGGCCAATGATCTGGATATTAATGTTATGTACCAGAAAACTTATGTTATTTGTACTTGCCTTTATCATATTGTTATTAATGTTATTAATGTTATCTCCGCATTTGGCTTTTTGCCAAATGACCCCGCCTTTACCCATTTACAATCAATAGGCTTCTAGACCTTGCCATATACTAACTGTATGGCAAGTTTGGTTAAGATCGGTCGAAGGATGTTCAGTGTAGAGTGGTCACAAGGTTGTTATATGGGAAAATAGTCAAAGTCCAATTTTGACCTTGACCTTATGACCTTTAAAATAAATAGGCTTCAAGACCTTGACAAATACTAACTGTTTACCAAGTTTGGTTAAAATCAATCAAAGGATGTTCAGTGTAGAGTGGTCACAAGGTTGTTAAATGGAAAAATAGTTCAAGTCCAATTTTGACTTTGACCTTGACCCTATGACCTTGAAAATAAATAGGCTTCTAGACCTTGCCATATACTAACTGAATACCAAGTTTGGTTAAGATCAGTCAATAGATGGTCAGTGTAGAGTGGTCACAAGGTTGTTATATGGGAAAATAGTCAAAGTCCAATTTTGACCTTGACCTTGACCGTATGACCTTGAAAATAAATAGGCTTCTAGACCTTGCCATATGCTAACTGTATGGCAAGTTTGGTTCAAGGTATGGGAAAATAGTCCAAGTCCAATTTTGACCTTGACCTTGAAAATAAATAGGCTTCTAGACCTTGCCATATACTAACTGTATACTAGTTTGGTTAAGATCAGTCAAAGGATGTTCAGTGTAGAGTGGTCACAAGGTTGTTATATGGGAAAATAGTCAAAGTCCAATTTTGACCTTGACCTTGTCATATACTAACTGTATGGCAAGTTTGGTTAAGATCGGTTCTAGGATGTTCAGTGTAGAGTGGTCACAAGGTTGTTATATGGAAAATAGTCAAAGTCCAATTTTTACCTTGACCTTGACCGTACGACCTTGAAAATTAATAGGCTTCTAGACCTTACAATATACTAACTGTATACCAAGTTTGGTTAAGATCGGTCAAAGGATGTTCAGTGTAGAGTGGTCACAAGGTTGTTACGGACGGACATACGGACGCACAAACAAACGAACAAACAGACAGCCCCGTTACTATATCCCCTCTCAAACTCTGTTTGACGAGGGGATAATAACCGGTTAATCTATAATCTTGTATAATTTACTAACCAATAAATTGCTTAAAAGTATAATCTTCTTACCGGTTAATCGGTTTATCATGCAGATCTGTGTAAATAGTTGACAAACACATAGGCTGGAGTTGGTTTAACAAGAGAAAATATACTAAAATAACAACAAAACTATATCAGCTAAGTTTCATTATTTTTCTTTTGTGAAATGTCTATTAATAGGACATTAATTGTCTGTATTCCTAGGATTTCATATGTGCACCATAATACAAGATTCTGTCAAAAGTCTTCACGAAATAGCAAATCTTCAAAGTAATCTGTACTATCTGTCTGTGCTTATCGGCTGTTATGACGTCACAGTTCCGTTCGCATTATCATGATTGTTTGGACAGATAAGCTTGAAGTGGTAAATCACACAATTTTGATAATTTATATCTTCCGTTTTTAACTTGACTACTAGAATAGGGAAATGCGAAAGTCCGTAAATATGTGCTCTGTTCTAATTCGTTTAAAAACAACATTAACCATCAGATTCTTTGTTATGGGGTGTCGTAGTAGAGTTCGATACGACTTCGACGAGACTGAAATCATTTTTAATTCTCACATTGTGCTAGCGTACGTAGATCTTTACGTTCCAGGTTTTCCCTCTTAATTCACATGTGGCGAGATTTCAGACCCATAGCGTCATTTTCGAGTAAATGTCGGCCTATGGATATGTCTAAGCCATTATTGCTGAAAGTCCTAGTGAGACAATATTTTTGATGTACTATGTGTTATTCGTTACGGATATCCGTAAGCAAAGCCAACCGCACACTTGCTTTCGTCAAAAAGGAACATCAATATTGGTTATACCCAAGTTTAGCAGCAAGTCCCTAGTCAGGCTCACCCTGAAATGCACAAGCGTTATATGGGACCCTTATGCCAAGAACGACATCCATCGGTTAGAAAAAGGTACAAAGTCGGACAGCTGGCTTAGTGACAAACCAATACAGAAGTCGCTCCATCGTAATAACAACAGCTGTCGCAAGACAGCATGCTCGACTATTTGGCCATTTGATACTATAGTCAAGTTGTTACTGGGATAGTGGCTTGATAGTATAGTACTATAAATCAAGTTGGATACGTCTTGTTTGAATAGCATCTGCTGTTTGTGAGAAAAGGCCTTGCATGCAAAACCATAACCCAAATTTCTAACTTCAACAAGGGCAATAATTTATAATAAATTCAGTCAGGAGCTACCTAACCTGTTGGTTTGACACCTTTAAAGACTACATTGAAGTTTGCACTCAACCTCTGAGTGGTTACTGAGATGCTTGTATGAAAGAACCATGTAAGCAAAACTTAAACACATTTTCAAAGTCAAACAAGGGCCATAAATTGTACTAAATTCATACAAGAGTTATCTTACTTGTCTGTCTGACACCCCTGAAGCCATGAATGTAGTTTCAAGTCAATATCTTTAGTGGTTACTGAGATATATCTATGATAGTACCTTGCATGCAAAACTTTAACAATAATTTTTTTAAGTTTAAAAAGGGCCATCATTTGCGATTTATGCTGAAAAGAGTTATCAAACTTGATTGTTTATATAGGTGTGATGTTTGGGAAGGGTTGTTTACAGTTTCAATGCAATATCAAGTAGTTACCAGGATATGGACTCTTAATGTAGTTGCACGCAAAACTTTAACCAGAATTTCTAAGTTAAAGAAGGGCTATAACTTTATTCATTAAATGCAGGATAGAGTTATCTTACATGATAATCTACAAAGGTGTGATAGTTGGGAAGCGTTGTTTAAAAAATGAAAATGCAATGCATCAAGTAAATACTGAGATCTGGACTCTTAATGTAGTTTCATCATTTGACAATACCATTTTAAATAATTTGAGCTGAGGAAATCTATGTCGAACGATTTAAGTTAACTACCATATTAATTGTTATCATGATGAACCGCAAAAGACCTAAATCAGCATTTTGTAGCCTTGTGAAGAGTCGTTTGCTTAAAAATGCTTCAAAGACATAGAAGGAAAGGAAAATTAGGATACCATATCTGCACAGGTGTCACAGTTCCTTATTTGATAGTGTGTTAGATCATGAGTTGTACATGTATGTGCCTGTTATATTATTGTCATACTCTGTTCAATTGTTATATATCGCTGTTTATTGTATAATGGACCGGTGGCCTATATACTAGAAACTAGAAATAAAGATGTATATGTCTGTGTTATAGGTAACATCACTGTAGATGGATTCAAACGTGATTTCATAGAGGATTACATCGATTTATTCCTAGATTTTGAAATAAAGAAACGACACATACCTTTGGCAAAATTGGGAATTGTCACATTAAAGCTACCAGCAGCTTTACAAACGAAACTAATGGAAGTTACTGGCAAAGATCTCAAAACGACCGTTGCCTCTTCTCCATATGCAGACAGGATAAAGGTTACCACTGACAAACTACGAGTTAATGCGGACGTCATAAGGGATCTGTTTCTTCCTACAGTCAACAACATTGTCGATCATGTCAAAAGTCTACTAACTCATAGTTCTGTTCAATGTTGTGGCGTTATTGTAATGGTCGGGGGATTTTCCGAATCGCCAATATTGCAGGAAAAGGTACGAAAAGCTTTCCCTTCAATGAAAGTGATTATCCCAAATGACGCGAGACTGGCTGTTCTCATAGGTGCCGTTATATTTGGTCATAGCCCCGATGCTATAACAGAGAGAGTCTGTAAGTATACTTATGGACACAGTTCAACACACAATAAGGACGACACTTGTATTCATCCTCCTGGGAAAACTTACATTGAAACGAACGGTACTGAGAGATGTGAAGACATATTCACCATACATGTTAGAGAAGGCCAAACCGTGAAACTTGATGAGGAACAAAAGGAAATTATTTTTCAACCTGTATACGATGACCAAACTGTAATAACATTTGAGATTTACATATCCGCAGAAAAAGATCCACATTTTGTCACGGATAAAGGATGTCAGCAGATTGGACGGTTTGATGTTCAAGTTAAGGACGGAAGTGACGGAGAATGCGGAACTACCTTCTTATTCGGTGGAACAGAGATAGAGGTTAAAGCTGAAGACAAACATACTGGCAAAATAACCAAGCATCGTATACAGTATATTGACTAACATACGTGGTCATATAACAAAATATTTCAGGGGGAATAATAACGTTTTTTTCTGGATTTCGAAATAAATAACGAAACATGCCTTCGGCCGGAAAGGTCACATTTAAGATACCATCAGCTTTAATTGCTAAATTATTTGAATATGCTGTAAAATATCTCAAAACGAGCATCGTCTCTTCTCAAATATGATGCAGGTTATCACTGACAAGCTACGAGTGCCGACATCATTAAGGATATGTTTCTTCATACAATCAACAACATTGTTAAGCAAGTTAAAAGTCTACTACGCCATCGTAACGGTCGGATGATTTTCCGAATCGCCAATTTTTCAGAAAAAGAAAAAATGTGATAATTCCAGATGAAGCAGGGCTTGCTGGTCTCCGAGGTGCCGCTATATTTGGTAACAATCCTAATGTTATAACAGAGAGAGTCGGTTAGTATACCTATGGACAAAAAGGGTCACACACCAAGAGAATGCATTGCCAAGAACGGTACTGAGAGATGTATCGACCTTTTCATGATGCACGTTTACAATGGTCGGGCCGTCACACTCGGTGAGAGAAAAAAGACAATTATATTATCCTATATATGATAAAATTATAATTTAAATCCGCAGAAGAAAATCCCTATTTCGCGACGGATAAAGAATGTTAACAGATTGGATGATTCACACTAGTTACGGGCGGAAGTAAAGGAGATCTCGGAATGACCTTCATGTTTGGTGGAACAGAGATATATGTGATTGCTCAAGACAAGCCGACTGGTAAAATAAACTAGTCATCGTTAGGAATACACGGCCATGTAACAGACTGAAACGTTTGGTTAACAACAATAGCAAAATCATTGGAACTTTTTTTATTATACGGAATATGTTTGCTTTGACTTCTTACGTAATATAATCAGTTTAAGTAATAATTTTCATTTAATCCTCCATTGTACAAGTTATGTAGTGGTTATAAATATTATCTAGACTTTCTGTTCTATAGGAATATTACCATTGTATTTAAGAAAGTCAAGAAACTCATTCCCGAATCGTACTTTTCAGGCTCCAGTTTTTGTCAGGAAATATAGAAAAAATGTTACATATGTCATAGACTATTCTGGGATTTTAAACTGATTCGTTTGAATGAATTATTAATATTGATGTAATTTGAAAAAGCATTGTGTAAAATAAATGTGTAATAACTTATGTCATTAAATCGTATATCTTATTCCGAATTGTATTGTTATTGGTTTAAAATTATAATTTGGTTTTGAATATTGAGCCATAAATTCATTCACTAGAACTACGGTGGGGCCGATTTTGGGACATTTCATGAAATGAAAGCGATTGTTTTAGTGGTTGTTGACGTCATTATCGGCCGTGAGTCATCGATTATTTATAGTAACGACTCAGATCAAAAAGTTGGTCAGAAGAAATGATTAATCAGCATCAGCCACCGTGACTCATGCGTTGTCATCATACCGACGCCACTCGAGACCGACGGTTATTTTTTTCGAAATCAAGGACCGACCACACTTAAAGTGGACTTGCAACCGTTTCAACATTTCGTAAAAAGTGCTAAATTAAAAACTAAGCATTAAAGAAATCCATTCATCATTGAAGTAAAATATATTCTCTTAAAACTTTCCGAAGCCGTGTTTTGTGACGTGAACATTCGGGTGTGACGTCATGCAAGACAAATCGTTTCTAGATTACACTTGTCTTTATAGACATTGAAGATATTCTTAGCATGTAATACATAATAAGTGACAACACCAGCATACTTTTTCGTTAATAACATTTGTTAAACCTTCGTGTTATTCTTCTTTCCATTGCGTTTGCGCGAATGTTTATCTATGTAGGTTGTATTTATCAAGGCCTTTGATAGTCCCTGTATATGTATCAGAATAGTGATACAGATCTGGTCGCTTATAGTATGATCAATATATTTTTAAGTTCTATACCTAACGAAGTATTTTGTAAGAATAAAAACGGTAACATGAAAATTGTCACGTATATATAATATAACCCGACCTAGCTAGAAAATAATCCCGAGTAAGGTTACAATATATTTATGTTTTAACTAAATTGTAAATTCAGCATAAGAACCTTTGACAATGTAATTCAGGTTACTTTATAAAAAATCTAAGAATGTTAACTTCGTTCACATATGTAATGAAACAATAATGTACTCATCAAATTGAAGTATTGTTTCCTATTAATTCAAATATCGCAAACTATGGAAAACTCTTGTTAGCACTTTCTTATCAAGAGGAACATGTATTTCAATTTGATGGTTTATTGTCTGAAATTAAAGATCAGGTTAAGTAAAAGACAGTTATATACGCACACACACACATTTGTGTCATTGAACATAAACTGGAGCTAATTGACAGCAATAGGCTTGTATAATGAGATTTCAAATCGTTAGAATAGCTTGACAGCGTTCTTTGTAAGAAACGCTTCCGATTTTCTTTTAACAAAGAAGAAAAAAGATAGTGAATGAAAGGGATAACTGTTTTAAGTGTGAAAACCCTTATGCAATACTTTGGTCATAAAACTTATCATTAGGCTAGCCATAATTTATCATTAAGCATTCAACTTGCCAGAACATGATAACGTAATGTAACTTAATATATAGCGACTGTCACCCCCGGTAAGTCTTATGTGCGCCGCCAACCAATTAACCCCTTCCCACATACAACACATCTGCAGCATACGACTTTGAAAACATGTAGGCAAGATTTTAAAATTGTTTATAATTCAAAGAATAATTATTAAATGGAGAAAATAGTGTCGCAAATTATGAGCAATTTCCCTTCTTGCAACAATATTTACAAAAGTCGTTTGCTGCAGATGCGTCAACCGTGGGAAGGGGTCAAAATTAAGAAATGTCGCATATTTCAAGTAACCTGCATAGATGTCTCAAAAGTGCATCATACTTGGAAAAATATGCATTTATCGTGCTAATTGGTTTATTAAGTTACCTGCTGTCGTTATGATATGAACTACACCAGACTGTATCAAGCAAAATGTCAATAGTACTTTGAAGTTTATATGGGGTTCTACACCATTTTCAACAACAAAAATCAGTCATATATCGACAAACAGTTCGCATACCCATGTGTTTCCTGACACCAGCACTCACATAACAGTTTTGCCAAGCAAATCTTCACAGTAATCTGTACTATCTGTCTATTCTTATCGGCTACACAGCTCGGTTCGCCTTATCATGATTGTTTGGATTGATTGATTGATTGATTGGGGTTTAACGCCGTTTTTAACAGTTTCTCAGTTATATCACGGCGGCCAGTTCACCTACTCATGCATTTCCTGGTTTTCTTACACCAGTACTCCACAAAACAATCTTCCCAAGCACCTGGCTGCTTTTCCACATAGACTTAGCCCATTGGTGGAAGACGAATGACGCAGGTCGCATTGACTTTTGTCAATCGTCGGAAATAAAGTTGGCCGAGCCGGGATTCGAACTCACAACCCCTAGATTGACAGCCCACGTCGCTACCGACTGCGCTGATTGTTTGGACAGATAAGCTTGAAATGGTAAATCACACAACTTTGATAATATATATCTTCCGTTTTTAATTTGATTACTAGAATAGGAGAATGCGATAGTCCGCAAATATGATCTGATTGAATTCGTTTAAACACAGCCTTAACCATCAAATTATTTGTTTTTGGGATGTCGTAGTAGAGATCGATACGACCTTGACGAGACTGAAATCATTTGCAATTTTCCCATTTCACTAGCATAATGACCACACGGAAATCGTTACCATCGTCGTAGATCTTAACATTCCAGGACCTCCCTCTTGATTCAACTGTGGCGAAATTTCAGGATCCAATCGGCCTCATCTTCGAGTAAATGTCGGTCAATGGATATATCTTAGCTATTATTGCTGATAGTCCAATTTATTTGATGTACTAATAACATAAAGGCATTGTATATGTACTTACTTTCGGTCCCGACATAGAGATAACTCATCATTGAGTCGCATGTTTTCTAAAGTGGCGCGTGTAATACGTAAACGTATGACTCACGGTTAGGTGATGCTGCTGATACATTTCCTGTGACCATTTTGATCTGCGTCGTAACTAGAATAATCGATAACCACTTAAGTCATTTACTGAAGTGTCCCCAACTGTAGTACTAGATCATTGAAACGCAATGAAAACCCCGAGAAAACCGTTTGATAAAAGACGGGAAATAATTATAATTTACTCAATGACTGACATTGCGTTCAACCCTTTACCACATACAACAAGTGTGCACTAGACGGCAATCTTTGAAGAAAGTAGTAATATATCTATTGAATAAAGTTGATGACATTGTGGCCAAATAAGAAACCGCTCATTTCCAGCAATTTCTCCTATTGCCACAATGTTATCAAAAGTCGTCTGCTGCAGATACGTCGAAATGTCTAAAAATATGGGAAAGAGTACAATCACGTGTTTCAATTCGATATAATTGCTATAACATACACAGTAGATCATTGCAATCGTTAATGAAGAAAGTGCCATCCGCTGGAATTGAATCATCTGTAACAATCCAAACCTAAATATTTGCTATGACCTAACCAGTCCGTAAACGTCGAACTACTTTAACATTCTCTCTTGACACATCATTGAACAGTCCAGATATATCCAAAAGACTGAATCATGGTCATACATCTACACTTGATAAGTCTAGAAAACGAGGCAAAGTCCAGACATATCCAAAAGACTGAATCATGTTCAAACATCTACACATGATCGCTCTAGAAAACGAGGCAGTAAGAACATCGAACCACTGAGAATATTCAACGGCAACTGCCAATCACTGAAGAAAAAAACCAGTGTATAATTGAGAACCTACTTGACAGCACCTAGACAGATAATATCATTGCAACTGAGACATGGCTAGACCCTTCAGTTGCAAACCAAATTCTTCCAACCAAACTACAATATCTAAAGAAGTGACTGAACAACCACTTCCGGATTGGGGAGTACTAATAGCATTGAATGACGACTATAGCAGTGATTACTTCCTAGAACTGCAAACACACCGTGAGATCATCTGGATTAGAATTCAAGTTCTGAGACAGAAGAACCTCCGAGTGTGCTCCTACTACAACAAAATAAAGCACATCTGAGAAAAGCATAACCCAATTTGAGAAATCGATCAACAGCGCCAGTAGATCATTAGAAAAAGATCCAATCAGCTGACTAAAAACGCTCCAACCCAATACAAAAACATTGAGCACATTGTACAGTAGAAGCTACGTCAAGCATATTGGTCACACACATTCTATCGCTAAAGCTAGATGACAACCGCGAAGGGGACCAGAAAGCGTTGTTTGACTTACATCAAGCAAAGGAAGGCAGATAACAACAGGATATCCGCTTTGAAGGAAAAACTGTTAATTACAGTCAAAACCAAGTGTGTATGGCCAACATCCTGAACAGACAATTACAGTCTGTCTATCTGAGAAAGCCACTATCTCAAAGAATGAGTTTCGAGCGAGATCGTTAATTCCTACAGGAAAGGTTGAATTTACCACGACACAAGCCAGGGAGTAGAAAAAAATACTTACGTGGACTGAATCCACATAAAGCCGCAAGACGGGATGAAATAAAGCACAAGGTACTTTAAGAACTTTGCAGTGAGATTGCTTCCATACTCGCCACTATGTTAAGGCAAACTATTCTACCCCTGTGTACCAAAGTAAAGGATAGACGTATGTTGCCGCAAACTACAGACCAATTTCCTTGACGTGTTTATGTTACAAGATCACAGAACACATCAATACAAGCCATATCACGAAATATGATGAAGATAACATAACAAACTGACGTACTAGTCATGGACTTCTCAACGAACTTTGACATGGTAAGTCACTCAGTCCTTACTAAGAAACTCGTCTACAACGTCATATGTGGGAAATGTAATCGTTGTAACTAAGCATTCTTTATCACCCACACAACAGTCAGCAGTATTAGAAGGGGTACATATCTGAAAGTGCAAATTTGGAATATGGGGACCCCGAGGGGTCAGTCATTGGAATTAAAACATTCATATTCTATATGTATGACACCCCAAATGTAATAAACTCTAAAGTCAGGCTTATTGCCGTCGAAACAGTGATCTACGTAAACGTCACCTCAGATATAGACTGCCAGAAACTCCAGGAAATTGTTGACAGGCTAGCTGACTGGGAAAAGACATGGAAGATGGCCTTCCACCCCGAAAATTTAACTCCGATTACACCATGCAAGAAAATACCAATTAAGCATGAAAAGGTACTTTGTAACCAAATGTTAAAGCATATATCTTCTGCTAAGTATCTTGGATGCACAGTTAACACAGATATGGATGGCGAGAGCACATTGCCAGCACAGCATTGATCCTGCTCCCCAAGTGGAGGAGCAAGCATACACCTCCCTTTGTCAGTGCCACCCTGGAATACACAAGCACTGTTTGGGACCCTTGTGCCAAGAACGACATCCACCGGTTAGAAATGGTACAAAGAATGGAAGCTCGCTTAGTGACAAACCAATACAAAAGTCGCTCCAGCGTTAGAGAAATGATGGAGGACCTTTGATGGGAAAGCCTTGAGGACGGATACCAGACGTGTGATGTTGTACAGGATAGATAATGATCTGGTAGCCATTGGCAAGTACATAAGGCTGGTTCCTCAATGAACATTGAAATAGGACCACCAAAGGAACATTCACGTGAAGTTTGGTAGATATCGGTCCAATGGTTTAGTAGGAGATGTCATTTGAAGCTAAAAGTTAATTTACACCTTTTCTGATGCCACATAGCATATCTATTTTTACCGGATAATTTATGTTAAGGGTCAGTAAAGGAACATTTCTGCTAAATGATCTTGAAATCTAACAAGAACTTTATAATAAGAATGGAATTATAAATAGTTGTCATTTTGCCCCTTTCCTGATGCAGCCTTGCTGTACTGTTTTTCAACGAAATCAATATGGCTTGAACAGTGTTTTTAGAGGTTCACTCAAAGAACATTTCTACCAAACTATCTTGGAATTGGACAAGCAGATTATGGAGGAAAAGGATTTTAAATTTGGGTATTTTTCTCACTTTTTGATGCCAGAGCAACCAAAGTTCTACACAGAATGTAAGTCTTTGAACAATTTTGATAGAGGACCAACAAAGGAACATTCCTATGAAGTTAAGTTGAAATTGGTGCAGTGGAATGGTAGGTGTTGTCCTTTGTAGCTAAAAGTTCAATTTACCCCTTTTGTGATGACGCCTTATTGCTATGATTTTGTAACCAATCAATACGGCTTGAACAAATTCAGTAGAGGATCACTGAAGTAAGATTCCTATTCAATTTTCTTAAAATCAGACAAGCACTTTCATAAAAACGGAATTTTCAAATTTTGTCATTTTGCCCCTTTTCTGATGCCGCCTGACTACCATGTTTTTCAACCAATCAGTATGGCTTAAACAATCTTTGTAGAGGGTCACCCAAGGATCATTTTTACAAAATTATATTGGAATCTGACACGTAAAATCAGAGAAGAAGATCTTTAAAGTTTGGACATTTTGCCCCATTTCTGATGACGCAGCAACCAAAGTTCTCAATGGAATAAAAATCTTTGAACAATTTTGAAAGAGGACCACCAAAGGAACATTTCTGTGAAGTTTGGTTGAAACTGGTGCTGTGGTTTAGGAGGAGATGATGTTTAAAGCTAAAAATTAAGGACGGACGACGGACAGAGAGTGATCAGAAAAGATCACCACCTTGAGCCTTCGGCTCAGGTGATCTAAAAATACAGTCAAACCTTTGTTACGGTTAACCTCTGTTTAGCAGCCAACTTGTATTAAGCAACCACTTTAAGATTAACCAAAACATATTCTTCTATATATTGACTTGTATTAAGCAGCCAAATTTTAACTCTCCACTGTGTGACTGCTTAAGACAAGTTCATATGTACCACGTAGGTATTTATATATACTTTCACCTTTTTTTTTTATTAAATTGTCTACTTATTCTCGGTGCATTTGTGCGCACCTCCAATGGCAGTAACTTCAAATTGTTGAAGGTGGCCAGTAAATTGGAAGAAGAAGAAGAATAAAGACAGGAAACACATGGATAAGTGAGCTGGACGCTGTGGTGTGACTGAAATACTGTTTAACGGCGTCGACCATCAATCAATCAATCAATCAATCAATCGAACAAGGTGAAATACCAATCAAAGTTTTTATGATGGAGGTGAACAAATAATTTCAACCCATTGTTTACATGGATAAATAGGGTACATTTATTGAGTAAATCCATGATGATAATAAAAATACAATTAATACATCATAATGCATGATTCAAATATATTCCAAGTACGACGAGTACGCATTAGTTTGTCAAGAGTTTGTTTTTTAACCAATTTCTCTAATACAGACAACATTTAAAACACAACATACGATGTATCAAAACATCGTGGGAGAAATTACTGAAATAGAGCAATTTAATCCCACAATGATTTCACCTCTGTTTCTAAATCAACAAATCTATTTTCTCAATATAATAGTGTTTTTCATCAGATATTTTCAAAGCCGATTACATTTTGAACAGAATACCACTTAAGTCTGTATAATGTTCAATTGTTGCTTATGTGTACAACACCCCACTCAGAAAATATTCATTCATGTAATAACCCTTTCCCACACGCAGGTGACTTTTGAAAACATTGTTGCAAAAAGTGTAATTACTCATGGTGAGGAGCAATTTCTCCTTTTGCAACAATGTTTCAACTATGTTTCAATATTTACACTTATATCTATAACGATTTTCATACTTTCCCTTAGATATATATTCTGCTGCAGATTTGTTGTATATGGGAAAGGGTTTAAAGCACATAACAAGCATACTGATGGACGGTTTCAACTACAATTAAATGATTAAACAAATAAATAAAAAAAAAAAAATCTGTTACAAATTGTATAGAAAAATGTTTCCGTCTCTTAAAAACAAAATATATAAAAATAGTCAGACCTTTGACCCCTTTCCCTAAACACAGAAAAAAATTACTTCCTTTTCAAATTCAAAATCATTTAGATTTTGACATGAACTTATTTTACTCCACAAACAAAGGGAAAGAAATGTCAATCATTTTTAAAACACCCCTCAGAGATAAAAATTGATAACAGAAGGTATTCGATCTTTGAAAATGTGAAAAAGCGGTCATACTTCTTATTGATCAATGTAACAACAGAAGAAACTGATTGTATGCCACAACAATGCTGCTGTTGTATTGTTCAACTCTTTACCTGATGAAAGCAACTTTACCGCTCTGCAGCAGATGACTTGTTAACACATTGTAGTGTAGGCAAAGGGTGGTTGCTTCTGCGTTACCCGTATTGTTTTCAACTTTGCATTGGATTTCTAACTTGATTTTAAGAAACGAACCGTTCCACGGGAAAACCAAGTGAGGACTCTGCGCAAAGTATCGACCCGGATCATCCTAAGCATGCCGCCTAGGCTAATCCGGTCTGACACTTTTCGCCTCGTGTGGATTTTCTGTTTCATGAATCATTCCTCTACACCTCTATTCCCCCTGAGACGAAATGTATCAGCCATGATTAGCCTGCGCGGACTGCGCATACTGATCTGGGTCGATACATTACGCAGAGTCCATAATGTTGGTTTTCTCGTGGAACGGCTCAGTTTTAGAAAAGGTTTACTTGTCCTCATAATTTATCCCAAACAGCCAACTGTTATCAATATCGTTCTAGGATTATGAGGGGGTAATGACGCTCTTTCTTTACTGCAGGAATGTTTAAGAAAACCTTGGAAAACGAGTAAAGAAAAACCATTGACAATAAATATTTGTTCAACATAGAACATTATGTAACAGGTACTAAATATAAATAGTCTCCACTATAGATGGCTATAGATCTATAAAGTATCTACATCATAGTGCGTCAATGGTAAACGGGGAGAGTTGCCCTAGAAACAAACAACCTCTTTACTAACGACCGGAATGAATGATATTGTGAGATGGTAGTGTAATGACAATGTTATACAGATGTATTCTTTCTTTTTTATCTTTTGATGGAACGTAAACTTTTATAATTTCACACAAAAAAGAATTAGACGAAACATACAAAGACCTCCTCCGAATGAGTCCAAAGGGTTTAACAGTTTCCCACTGGCAGATGATGCATTTCGACACATCTGTAGCCTATTACTTTTGAAAACATTGTAGCAAAAGGAGAACTTGTTCATGTTAAATGGTTTCCCCTTTGTGTCACAATGTTTTCAATAATTACTTTCGTTTTATCAGAATTTCTCTAATTAAGCCTGTCGTCGTCTGCTGCAGAGTTTGCATACGAGGGAAAAGGAAATGCAACTCAAAAATTTGCAATGAGAAGGTCAATAAAAAAAGTATACAAATCTAGCTACAAATCTGTTCTCACCTACCTACCGGACAAACATTTATTTCCCGCATAAATATGACAATAATTTCATGAGAAATATCATTCATTATTTAAATGAAAAGTCAAAGAAACTCTGCATTACATAATGAATATAAAAATCAATCACACAGTTTCATGAATATTTCATTAGCTCTATTACATCTTTGTTAATTATGTATAGGTATGCAAAGTACATAATGAATATTCATAACAATAAAAAAAACTATATCACAGTTAGATAAAAATTTGCACAATCAAATGACCAGGCATCATTTGGCCAGGCATCGGGGAAAATATGATTTAATGTGAATAGCAACAGCATGCACCTTTTCCCCGTATGTCCCTACGATACATTGTCACTGTCATTAAAAGTGTGATCATGAACCTTTACTGAATGATACTAGTAATTACAAAGGCTTAATGACATACAAGTAAGCAGGTCTCTATTTCACATTATTTACTCAAACACTTTTCTAAAATGAGAACCTTAGCCTTGTTATAGATACAGTTTGAACATTTTAAACATTTTTAAATAAAGACGGAACGAAGTCACGAAATCTATCCCCAAAAGAACTCTGTAAACCATTCAGGCGGCATAAAGCAGCCGTGTTACTTTTGGAACCATTGGCACATCAAGACAAACTTATACCTATGAACAGTATTGCCAGTCTCCTTCATTGTCCTCCGTGCAAATAAGGATTAGATGAAACTACTTAGGGCAACTGTCGAAAGTGTGAAAGATAAGTATAAGAATATTATGCCAATATACAGTTTTATGTTATGACTGAATGTAACTTATAATGGCTCATATACAAACCCTTTACAGATTGTAAAAATATATTTTTTCTAAATATGAAATTTCTGCTTTAAGCCTTTCCCACTTGCAGACGCATTTTCAAGCATCTACAGAAGTTAACGAAACTGCTTATAATGAGCAATTTCTTCCCTTTTTTCCTCACAATGTTTTCAACTCTATCCAATAAATATACTTATTTTTAAAGAAATTTTCCTTTTTTTATTTTCAAAGTCGCCTGTTGCAGAATTGCTGTACGTGGAAAAGGGCTAACTGCTAAAAATCTAACATCTCTTTAATGTATTTGTAAAATATTTGTATATATGCATAAAAAACTGATTGCCTTATCAATATATATGTACACGATGTCATATTACTGGGACAAGACAGGGTTTTACTTTTGACACGATGAATTTAACACATTTAATCCACTTAACAACAGGGTTTAGGGACACATATACACGCTCAACACCTAGACATCTTCCACAATAAATAAATACGTATTATAATCATTTTCCTGAAAAACAGTTTACAAAATCTCGCTGCAAATATTCCTTGAATGCTGTATGCCTAACTTGGTGAAACAAAAAGCATTTTTAACTCTTTCAGCGCCAAAGGCGATATTGAGAGTTTTTCAAACAATGCAGATTCAGGTGAGTCAGCTCGTAACGAGCTGTCTCACCTGAAATCAGCATTGTTTGCCTTTTAGTTACCAAAATAGTCCAAAACTTTTATAAATTGAGAAATTGACACACCCGATTAAATAATTCGGCGCTGAAAGAGTTAAAATCTACTAGCAACCGAGGTTTTACAGCCTCGTGCACAATTGACAAGATTTCCCGTCACCATTTGAATATGTGATGGATCAAACGTTAAGAGCATAGCATTCTGACGTTAGGTTATTTTTAAATCAAGGAACTGTTTGAGATATTACTTATTCCTTTAAAATACAAAAGAAAATTAATGAACAAATACCTCAATTGGAATTCTTCGTCAATTCAATATAGACATTGATTTATGATCAGCGTCCAAGAATGACGTATTGTTATTCACGAGGTCTGTTCATGCAAAGAGCCGAGTGAGTTTCCATTGCACTGATATATATTTTCCACATTCAAATAAGTACATCTTACACAATTGACAAACTTTTTTCAGAAAACAAAAAGATATAATGTTGAATGTAAGTTTGAAACCAAAAGCCAAATAGTTTCAAGTAATAGTAAATACCAATCCACATACTTTTATGTTCAGAATATCTTTTCCCCACTTGCAAACGCATGCTAGCGCGCACCAGAACAGTGACATATAAATACATGTGTATCTATATATGTCTCTGATTAGAAGCAGAGGACTTCTAGTCATTGTGACAAAGAGATATTGCCATCACTTTTCCGAGTCGAATGCTGCATATTTCTGTGAAAAGATCATAAGTATTTCCTTGACGATTTTATGAAGTCTTTTGGACTATAATATCATTTAGTAGGTGAAGGCTTCTTATTTCTATGTGGAAAACAATATCTCTGCATCTGTTTTTAGGGTTTAAAGAATTGGAGGAGTAACTCAGGTTATAAATATATATTTCCAAAGAAATGTAATTTACTATATGAATTAAAAAAAAAAAACTTTCAGAATAACTGATCAAAGTGGAACATAATAAAATATGGAATAAAATGTACATTCATTATAAAAACAACTAAGTTTATGATTAAATATGTAAGTCTATTAAATAGTCAGTTAAAGGTCTTCACTATATCTGTCTCGGCTAGAAGCTTCATTTCCCGTATTCCAGACTGGTCATGTGCGTGCGACTCACTCATTTCTGCCCCTGAGGAAAGGAAAGAAAAAAACAGGTGTGAGAAAGACTGTCAACCAATCACAGCAAAGATAACAAAAGTGAACTGAAAGATGGTGTTTTCTCAAAATTAATGTTTGAATCTGGATTTTAAGTAAAAAGTTATTAACCATAAAGGACAAAGATACATGCATTCATGTATTATAGAAATGTTTTAAAAGCTCAAATGGTAATAAATATTTAAAAAGTCTCATCTTAAAATTAAATTCAATATCTTGAATGGAGAAGTTAATATATATTTTGCAACACATACTTATTTAAAACTGGACATTTTTAAATTGTATCATCTGATTAGATTTTTTTTTCGTGGCGCACAGTTATATAATTTAACATTGTTACTAGTTATCTCAAACGTTTCCATTTTCCCCTTAATAAATACATGCCCTTTTATTACAACATCATTTTATCCATCATGTTTGTGAAAAGCATTTAAATTCATTTTCACCAACGTAACAACTAGCAGGGAGGTAATAAGCTTATTTATCCGCCATGCGTTCAGTTACACAGTTTAGTAGCTCACTGTAGCCAATCAACCAATCAAATTACAGATACATGTACCTTTACTTAGCTGTAATTTGATTGGTTGATTGGCAACCGTCAGTTACCAAACTGTTTGACTGCATACAGGGTTGTATATCACTAAATTTGTCATGCATACTACATGTACAGCCTGGCTTCATACACACTAAGTTTATTCAACATTATTTCAGTTATAACATGGCAACAGAACACTTACTGTAGTCATAATCCCTGGGTAAAGAAACCAGTACAAAGCGAGGAAATGTGCCTTTACCAAATGCACTCCACCATGACCGCTGTGGAGGGACTAGAATATTCCAGGAGGCCAGAAGCCCAAAAACCCAACTCAAACAACTCGCTTACGACTCGGCCATGGTTACTTCCCTGCACAATAGTTGTAACTACATCTAATTCAAGATGCAATTACAACACTAACTGAAGTAATGTGTGAACAGTGAAGATCTTTATCCACGCTGTTCACAAAAGCCAACATGTACCTTTTTCGCACAGACAATACTCATTTCTGTTCCACCCGCCCCACAACTCACATCACATACAACTAACTATCTAGATCTTGTGCAGTAATTTTATGTTTCCTACACGAGATAACCCCTTTAAAGTGCATGCAAACAAGTGCAAAGGAAAGCCAAACGTGTGCCTTTACCTGGACAAATATGGCTTCCCTTTGAACAGGACCATCAGCCTTTCTTTGAAGTTTCTATTCTTAATTAACCGATTACCTCATATGATAGTTTAACCCTTTCCATCAAACAGACTCATCTAGACAGAATCTGCTGCACATACATTTAGAAAACATTGTGGCAAAAGGAAAATGTGCTCACTATGAGCATTTTCTCCATTCGTGACAATGTTTCAATTCGTTTGGCATCAGGTTTTCCTACGATGTAGCATCTAGACACTACTAAAACGATCCCATCAGCTAGTAAGTAAGTTTCATACCCAGTCAAAGAAAGGCAAATGATAACTGTTATTTATCTAAATGATTTCCCAACACCATCCTGACCAACCATCGGGGAAAGAAACACTCGGAAGACTACTGTGGACCGCATAGTAATAAAACTTTTCCAAAAAACGTTTCAAAATGTTTGTAAACAATGGAATAGTTGAAGTGCAGTACACGCCATTCAAAACAGAGAAAAGAGATTCCCAAAGCAATGTGTTATCACCAGTGCATTGTAAATTATACCCCCCTCTTCTAAAATTTATCAATTACTATCTGTAAGCCATGAAAGTCTTCTTTTTCAATTTTGTTTCAATAATTTAGTTTGAATAACTGTTTCACATTTTGTTTCAATCTTTTGCATAATTTCCGTTTTCAACTTTTTTTAATAAAAAATAACTAATAGTCTTGTAGAATTGCATGGACATGGTAATAAGCCTATACATGCACTTTCTTCTTTATGTGTATACATACATACTATCAAATACTTAGTTAACTAAATAGCTCACTTGGAATGTATACCATTAACTAACATCAACCAATTAATTTGTCTATAAATCGAACATACACCAGCCTTTGTATTCACACAATCTAACTTGAACTTACACTTTAATTAACTCGTTTAACCACCTGCAGAAGCAATGTTGCGCATCTGCATCAGACAACTTAATAACATTTTACATTTGGAGAATTTGCTCATGAAAAGCAAATTTTACGTTTGCCAAATTGTTTTCAACTCTATTTAATAAATATAAAGGCAGATAATGCAAAATACAAGGCTATGTACAACTACATGTATTGACATTTACTTATAAACATCAAATGGCACAATCATGAGATCTGGGCAGAAAAGAACAATATAAAATTGTACAGTGGCTTATTTTAACAAATACAATGTAAAAGAACATACAAATGTGCTTAATAACAAAGTACGCACATTGGCAGAAATATATCCATGCATATTTTGTACAAAAATGTGGCAACACACTAAAGAACAACATTTTCAAAAAATAGTTACAAAGTTTGGCACAATTGTGGAATAACCACATGTATCATTTCTATACCTTAAATGTTTACATGTTGGAAACCAAATATTTCCCCCCCCCCCCCCCCCCCTTAAGAAAACGTGCTATATGTCTTGACAATATTATCAAAAAAATTAAATTATTTTCATATTACAAAAAATCGTTGAATTATTTACATTGTAACTTTCAATCTACTTATATGCCTTGCAAAGAACAATTATTGTGAAAAATAAAAAGGTGAGAGAATATAACACAAACTATAAAAAAAAAATGTAATTTTTATGATCTAATTTCAATCCTTTCCCTGATAAAGAGGTTATTTGACATTCATCAGCGAACAACTTTTAGAAAAACCATTGGTAAAAGAGTCATAAATGTATCTAAATAAGTGATGTCTCCTTTATTTTCAATTGTTAATGTAAATCATACTTTCTATATAAAAATTTGAATATGCCTCTTACAATACCATATGAGAAAACTAATTGACAGACATGTGTGCACTTGCTTTCCATCTTTCCATGGCATCTGGACACATGAGGAAATACATCTACTAGTTTTTGTTTAAAAACAATGGCTTCATCGAAAAGGGTTGAAATCACATTTTGTAATGAAATGCAGTAATAAGCACTTTGTATGAAGCCCATGGAATCAAATTCAATCTAAAATGTCCGCATCATATGGATTTAAAGACATTGCAGATAAAAAGACGAAATATGGTGTCCTATAGAGCAAAATTTCTCTTCTTCAACAATGTTCTAAAAGCCCTTTGCTTCAGAGATGTCAAACTTGTCAACACCAGGGAAGGGTTTTACTCAATGAAAGCAACAACACGACAAGTTCAGACACAATAAGGTGATAGTAAACAGATACCTACTCGACCGTTTTTTTATTTTCAAATCAAAGTGATAATTTGATCAATTGTTTACTCTGTTACATAGAAATAAAAGAATATTAATTAATAAATAAAACTACCGAGTACTACTTGAAAAAGAAATAATGTATTGCAACACAAAATAAAATTATACCTGAAACAATACACCAGATTCAACTTGCTAGTTGTTGTGCAGAAATAACTTTTTATCAAAACGAGAATTGTAAATGTATTATTTCGTAAAGGTGATAACTCAAGCAGACAACAAGGTAAGACAAAATAATAATTGGTGGAATGAATGAATGTATATTGTTTTATGGCGCATCGACAGCTAAGGTCATTTAGCGCGCAATTAAATTTAATTATTCATGATCCCTGGGTAAACAAACCAGTACTAGGCTAGAAAATGTGCCTTGCCCAAGGGCACTCCACCATGACCGTAGTGCCGCGACTGGGGATCGAACCAGGGACACCCGGTTTCGAAATCCCCGACGCTAACCACTCGACCACTGCGGATTCCTAATAATTGGTGGAAGTCAACAGAAGAACAAAGGGGACTAAAAATAGTAGATACCAATGATGTTATGCCTAAATCCAATCTCATTCAAACCAGACATAAACTACGCTGCAGAAACAAACGCTAATATAGAACTGACGACTTCCTGTAAAAGGTTATCACATATTGACATGTGTGTCAGCCAATCAAAGTGTCGCCTATAATGGCATACGGTAACAACAGGGGGGATATGAAAAAGGCATAAGGAATGGAGAGTAATGGTTACAAAACAATAAATGGTGTTTCATCGTTATCACGCTTTCTTTGAAACTAAAACAAGATCCTTGCAAAACGAAAGAGAAGATAAAATAATTATGGGATAAAAAATTTAAGGAAAGATATTTTGGCATGCATAGGAAAATATGAATATCTAGCCATTAATAACAATGCCACATGCATTTCCCATATTCCAAAAAAATACTTTTTTCTAACTAAAATGTTCTGTATTGTCACATGACATCAATAGGCAAGCATGATGCATTTTTGATTGAATCTGTAAGTTGTGTCTATTAAAGCTTTCCCACATACAACAATTCTACAACAGACGACCTTGAAAATATCTAAGCAAAACTATGGAAATTCTCTATAAAAGAAACTATATAGTTTTCAAATTAAAAATATTGTGGCAACAGGTGAAATTGCTCATCATGAACAATTTCACCTTTGCCAAAATGTTTTCAAAAGTCGGCTTATGCATATGTGAGCCGTCCCGCGAGAAAACCAACATAAAGTATCGACCCGAATCAACCTAAGCATGCCGCGCAGGCTTACCCGGATAGACACCTTTCGCCTCCTGTGGATTTTCAGTTTCAGGAATCATTACTCGTTACCTCTATCCCGCTGAGACGGAATATGTCGTCCCGGATCAGTCTGCGCAGGCTGATCTGGGTCGATACATTACGCAGAGGCCATAATGTTGGTTTTCTCGCAGGACGGCTCATGTGTCAGAATGTGTCTATATGAGAGAAAGGTTCAACTACAATACACTTAATAATGATGTATCTGGTTGACAGAATGAAGGCCATTACTGTTCTACGGTACTTTTTTTTAAAGAAAAAGTAATATTCTAAATACTATAAAGCCAGCAAATGAAGTATTTTAAACTATACACATCCCCATCAGAGGATTTTTGAAAACATTATTGAAAAAGTAGAAATTGCTCACAATCAGCAATTTCAGCTTTTGCCACAATGTTTTCACTTCTATTTAATAACCCTATACGTCAAATTATAGATACATTCAAAAGAGTTGCTGCTGCAGATATATTTCTCTGACACAGATGCCATATGATAACTTTACAGCAGATAACATCATGGAAAAAGGAAGGATTTTTCGCCCATTTTCCCACAATATTTTACTTTAGAATGTCCAGATGTTTTAAAGCAGACAATGAGCTGTCGAATTGTATAATCCGGTAAAGTGTCAAAGCTAGGAAACAATGTGAAGGATATTAAACCTTAGAAATGAGAATAAAACATAAAGGTTCATGCAATCATGCTTGTCTGTACAATAGCTGACCAAAACTTATAAAGTTGAACATTCAGTTGAACAATAAATAAACAGTCTAAAGCATCTTTGACCCTGATGCAGACAACTTAGATCCCTTTGCAGCAGACAACTGTTGAAATCATTGTGGAAAAAGGAGGCATTCCAGTTGTCCAGCAATTTCTCCTTTCCCATGTTTCAACGATTTCAACTCTGTATTAAAACTATATATATATATTCATGGATGTTTTCAAAGGAGAAGGTAACATAAATTGTATAATAGGGAACAGTTAATGAATGCATGGAATACTCATTACTGTATACTTCAGCATGCTTATTGATATTTTTAATTATTTTTCTGCAAAATATACTGCTTTAATTATCCTTAGCAAATTAAGTGTTTCATACACATTATTTAAACTAAAAAAGATTTGTTAAAGTCAAAATATAGTTTTGTTCAAAGATATTCAAAATTAAAAAATTAATTTAACATATCAAATTAATGTAACATTTCTGCTCAGTAAAATCATGTTCTACCATCCACTGCCTGTATTATGTATGCCTTCACAATTTGGATTAATTTAATTAACCTGTTTAACAACTCAAAGCTAAGTCATTTTCTACCACATTCCTTTTCTATTCTTTTTTTCATTTACAAGAACTTGCATGAATCTTTACCGTTTCATTTTCTGTCTGTGTAGCGAATGAAGTTTTCAATTTTGAACAATAGTACCTAATGAGAAAGCTTCCTAAAATCTAGATATATACATGTATGTATAAGAAGCAAACATACAAACCCTCTATGCCTACTCAAAAAAAGTTCATGCTTCAGTCCTACATGTATATATACAAACTACCGGTACTACAGTACAATGTACCATTCTAAATTGTTTGCTGGGGACCAAATACTTATTTTAACAGCATTTGTGAACAACTACTTTTTGTCACAACACAATATCAAATGTGCCACTAAACAAAATGTTATTGATAATGAAATTAAATGGGTAATTTTGTAATAAATTTGTTTTCATAGTGCCTCAACAAATTTAACGACAATTTCACTTAATGTCAATAATGCAATTGACAAAACCAATTTATGCTTTGAATAAGGCAAAAGTTAAGATTCAACTCAATTATAAAGGAAGTGATCATTAATTTTCACCCGGTAAGAATTTCGAAGATGGCTTGGCTTTGAGAAAGTGTCTTTAAGATAACAACTTTGAACTACCAGCAGTGGATCTAGATACATGGACAGAGAGCGTATATTTTGCAGAAATAAGTACGATAGCTAAAAACAGAATTCAAACATATTCAGACATTACGAATAACATTGTAGTTTTGTCACTGTTGGTTTTATTTATGAAACAAAAAATAATCCTCCAACATTTTCGATTCTTCGACACTTTGATACTATATTTTGACATCCTTAAGCTTTTAAGTTTTGGGCTGTCTAACTGTATGAATAATATCAAGGCAAATTAAATAAAAAAAGTTATTTTGATTTGATAGTTGTACAGAAATATTAACAATTGTTAAATGAATGAAAGGGTGAATAGCCAAGAACTATGCAACACGAAACGCAGGCTTTCAATGGTGACCATAACCTGAGTCAGACTCTTGTGAGTTTTGTTTGAATGCTTTTTAACGCTGCTCACAACAGAATTTCAGTTATATCATAGCATTTCATGGATAAATTTCCGTTATCATTTATCCTGACACCAATGCATCAGTCACACTGATATCCCTGCATTAATGAGCGCCAAAAAGGAAAGTTACCTTTAACATTTATTAAAGTAATTGGTGTGACCAAACAGCAACATCACCGCTCTTATAACCAGGTTTTAACTGTAAAAACCTGGTAAATAAATAAGTTAACAGATTTAGCCATTGTTTGAATTCTGTTTGCACAAAAGTAAATACAGTGAATATAATACAGAAATATTCTACAAATAGAAAAGGCCATTTAATAATAGATTTTACTTTAATGTTAATGATTGTTTCGAACTAATCCATCCACTTGAAGACACAAGCTGGTCGTCTATAAAGTACCCAATAACCTTTGTAAAAAAAAAAACTAATTTACCTGAATTGGGGACATAGGTTTTGGACTTAATGTGTTACTTTTATTTGTACCAAAAGCAGCATTATAAATATTCTCAAACAAATGTTAGCTTATCAGTTTACTCTAGCATGTTGTGCTTATCCTCGGTACCCAGGCTATTCATAAAATACATGATATATATATTATGAATAGCCTGGGTAACAAGGATGGTTGTGCTAGATTGAAACAATTTGCCTTGTCCTACAAACAAGCAAACTTAACTAAGACAAAGGGAAAATATGTTGACCATAAAAATAAAACCATTATCTTTCATTTCAAGCCCTGTTCCGTATATTCTTTTGATGAATTATATTGAAAGAATCATCAGCAATTTCTTGTTTTACCACAATGGTTTCAAAACGTATTTGAAGGTGAATTATTATAATCATAATGTACATATAAAATTGCAACTCTGATATTTTAGGTCTTGAGGACATTTAAGACAATGAACTGTTTGCTTGTATTAGTTAAAACATATGTATACACACAAGTGTGTTTAGTTTGTTATATAAATACCAACATCTGGACACAAATTCATTCATTTCGCTTTCTACCAACTTTGACATATGCATTCATCCATTTTGCTTTCCATCCACACACTAAACTTGACTCTCTTTAGAAATCCTCTTTATTCATTTTTACATTTCATACCTCTCTGCCTTCCTCACTTTCTTACTGGCCAACCCCCTGTAGGCATAGGATATAATATCCGCAGCCTCTATTTTCATTTTTATCATTTCTTCCAAACCTTCCGTGTAAAGCCTCCCCCGTCTCACTCTTTCATCCATCCTCACTTTGCTGCCCTTTAATGAGGCTTGAATTTTACTTGAAGCTATATGCCATATTTTTCGTTTCTCTTTGATTACTCTCTCGTATGATGTTCTGTCTGAGTAACCCCTAAAAATCTTTTGAATACAAATTGCAGCTTTGTCTTCTTCAGAAGGACTTTTACTGCTTACTACTTTTCTTGGTGTTTTCTTGTTGACATGCGTTTTGATGACAAGTCTTCTTTTCAATTCTTTACGTGTCAAGTATCCTTTAAACGTTGCCTGCAGCTCAGATGCTTTTCTGTGTAAAAGTATCATTGCTCTGGCGTTTCGCATCAGCACCTCGTCCACTTCGATTGTTAATTTTCGACCTGACCTTGATCGTGGACTCAGAATAGGCGGTCTAAGATTCGATACTATCTTTCGTTCCCTCTCCATGTCCAACCTAACACTGTAACCTCGATAAAGAGCCTGAATTTTAGTTGCTGCTTCATGTTGCATACGCAGCGCTTTGGCAGCTTTGAGTCTGTTTCGGGCTTGTTGACATCGAAATACGGTTTGGACAAGGGATGCTGAACATTTCTTAGCAGCGAGCACCTGTCTTTGTCGATAATGTTCTCTGGTCTGTCTCCCACGGTAGCATGCCTGAACTTTTGTGGCTGCTGCATTTCTGGCTGACAATGCTCTTCGCTTGTGATTTCTAATTCTTCCTTGTTTGACTCGATACATTGCCTGTATTGTACTAGCATTTGTATACTTTTCTTTATATCTTTTGTCAGCCATTAGCCTGAGCTTAGTTGTAACCCTTTGTCTAGTCTGATGACCTGAAACAGTCGCATGTATTCTGTCTGCTGAATCTGCTCTTTTCGCCATATATTCAAAGGCTCTGTCAAACAAAAGATCAATAATGTATTTGGCATCATCATTCATTTGTTTAGCATGCCTTCTATCTCTACCTATTTTCCTGCCTATATGCCCACGGTATGTGGACTGTATTTTCAAAGCAGACTCTGCCCGCTTTCTAGCTAGTTCTATCTGATATTTTACAAAGGCATCTCTGCAATTCTTAGCTCTTATTGCTCCATGTAACTGGTTTGCTACCTTGTGATCTCGTGCTCTCTTAATTCTGTATTTCGTAAATGCTTTCTTAGTTACATACGCTCTGCAACTTGCCTGCAGTATATTAGCAGCATTCTTTTCTCTTTCAAGTTTTTCTTTGTACAATCGCATTTTAATTCTTTGAATGTATGAACGATATGCTGATATGATCAAAGATGAAGCCATCTTTTTCTCGAAAGCTCTCAACCTCTCTTTCTGACCTCTTACACATGCTTGCAGCCTATCAGCAGCTACTCTCTCCAACACTTTCTTTCTTTCACACATTTCCTCTCGCACAACAAAACCATTAAAGCCTGCTTTCACTGACGTAGCAGCCTCATTCTGGCGACGAAGCTCATTGGCAGCCTCAACTTCAACCCTTTTCTTCCAACCAAAATATGCAGCCTGTAAAAATGCTGCTGCCTTTTGCTTTTGAATTTCCTTCCCTTTCAGAATTGCATATCTCTTTTCTCTGGCCCAGTATGCTCTCATTGCTATCTGAAGTCGAGTGGCAGATGCATTGATTTTGACCATTCTTCTAGTCACAAAACCCCTATATAGAGCTTGAATCTTACTTGCGGCAACACTGTTAGTCAACCTCCGCCGTGCAAGTCTTATTTTCATTTTTCTGCGCATTTTGCTTGCTCTTACAACCATTTGAATCATATCTGCATTTTTGTATCTTTGTTCTGCTCTCTCTATTTCAGACTTAGTCCGACCAATATTAATTATAATCAGTTCTGGAAGCTCAGAAGGAGACTCAGTCTTAGAAGATGATTCGCTATCTGTTGATTTTGGAGGAACTTCATCCAACAGCTTCTCTTCATTCTCTTTAAGATCTTTCCTGACAGTATACCCTCTCCAGCTACTTTGAATAGCGATAGCAGCATTTATTCTCCTGTACTTCCAATCTTCGTACTCAGTCTCATACTTTTGCAGCCTGTCGTCTTTAAGAGCCTTCCTTACCTTGTAGCCTCTGTAGGTCTTCTGAATGCAGACTGCACTCTTTTGACAAACGGCCTTTTCCTCTTTTAGTTTTTCTGCTAGGATTTTGACAGAGGTTGTTGCTTGTTTAGCTTCGTGAGTTTCTTTCTTCAACTTTAATGCTCCTGCTATTAACTTTCGTCTCTCAGCCTCTAATTTAACCGATGAAGTTCTTTTCCTGACCAATTGACTTACTTCTTCTTGTTTCTTGACCTTCTGCTCCTCCTGAGGGGTTAAAGTAAAGCTAACTCTACTTGACTTGGAAGATTTTGGCTTTTCTTTCATTTTCTTAAGAGATGCTTTCTTACCGAAATCTTTCCTAGTTAAGTAACCCCTAAAACTAGATTGAATGCAAGATGAGGCCAATTTCTGCTTAATAAATGTCTCAATCTTAGTAGTTGTCCGCAGCAATGCTTTTGGTTGGAAGAGCTCTGGTTGTGTATACGACTTACTGCCAAGTTGATTCATTCTTGCAGCTGCAACAATGATACCCGTCTTGGATCTGGTCATACCACTAGGTGACAAACCAAGGTAAGGTATCAAAGGCATTTTCGCTTGATTTGAGCTAGGAGAATTTGACATTTGACTTCTTTCCCATTTACTTTTGAATTCATGCTGTTCATTAAATGCCTGGAGCTTAGCAATGGATTTATGCCTAAGTTTAAAATCATCGGTCTCTGACAATGAACCCATTCTTTCAAGAGGCTGAGACAACCTTGTGGCAGATGAGTTGCTGTTCGCTTCGACCAATTTAGATAGTGATAAAAATACCCTTCGGACAAGATATCCAGCAAAAGCCGCCTGCAACTCTGTGGCCCTATTCTTGAGAATGTTACTATGCATTTCGACATGAAGAGATATATTACTGTGATGACTTTTTGCGCTTTTTCTTTGCAGCCTTTTTGCCTGTTTTCTAATTGTGTAGCCTTGAAAAGCGGCTATAATTTGTTTCATTGACTCTTTATTCTTTGCCTCTTGAGCTCGTCTGGATTCCTCTTTTGCATTCAATGCACGTAGAGCTTTGGCTCTTTCAGATTGTATTTGTTTTGTCTTTGCGTTAGTAGTAAAAGCAGCTTGTATTGTCTTCACTGCTTCCGCGTTTTTGTTTTCTGTTTGAATTTCTTCTGGCATTACATTTACCTCTGTATTAGTCTTCATGTTAGCATCTTCAGTTGTAACAAATTTGTCTTCAAGTCTTTCTTCCATCAATACAATAGGTTCCCTTTCATTGCTATTTCCTTTATAACTTAAAAATGCTATTTTGATTGTTGCAATACTCTGTTGTTTCTTTTTAGTTAATGATTTATCTTGTCTTAGTTTACTTCCCAGAAAACCTGATCTGATAACAGAAATACTCTTCATTTTCTTTGCTTCTTTTGTATCTTTTCTCAGTTTGGACCCCATAAAAGCTGATCCTAGTATAGAGACACTATTCCTTTTCTTTGTATCTGCGTTACATTTTCTTAGATGTAACCGCTGAAAAGCTGATGTTATAATGGAAACACCATTCTTTTTCTTTTCATCCCTTTTACTTTCTCTCAATTTGTGTCCATGAATAGCAGATACAATTACAAAAAAAGATTCCATTTTCTTTGCTTCTATTCTATATGAGATCTTATGTTTCCGTGTTGTGTATTCCTTCATGGCGTTCACAATCTTAATGGCACTTTGTTCTTTCTCTCTTTTCTTACATTCATTTTTACGTATCGAATAATCTGACATTGCTAAAGCAATCATTGATACGCTCTTGAGCCTTATTTTTTCCTTTTGAGTTTTTTCCCTTTCTAAGAATTTCTTGTAATTAACATCTATATGCATGAGTGATTCTAGCGAAACATTTGTATTCCCATTATCTTGTTGAGAATGATTTTCATTATCAGGATACAAGAAGTTTGATTTAGATTTTCCCTCTGAACACTTACGATCACTGTATCTACTGAATGCAGATTTAATTACTTCTACGCTGCAGTCCTTAGTGGTCTCAACTTCATCATCTTCCCACCAATTTCGTGTTAAGAGCTTGCCCTTCTCAAACCCTAATCTCCGTACCTTGGCACTGCGTAACCTAAAATCTTTTCTTAGAGCAGAAACAGCTCTGTCAATTTTCTGAATATCAATTAACTCACCACCACCACTCATAAGCTCTGATATTTCTCTCCTCAGTCTATAAGCCCAGAAAGCAGCCTGCAGCTGGCTAACAGCATTTACATTCTTCTCTATTGAACTCAATTCACCTTCATCATCTTCAACTTCAATCAAACTTTCACCTTCTCTTTCAACTTCCTCTCCACGACTCTTGCATTTACTTGAAGGTAAAGAACTTCTAGGGGAAACTATTTTATTGGAGGATTCACTTTTTATCAAACTTACAGTTGTATCTACTTCCACAATACTTTCACTCTCACTTAATCTTGTTGAACATCTCACTGCAGAATCGACTCTCTCTCCTTCTCGCTTTCTGCCACCCTTAAATCTACCTGACGAGTCTCTCTTTCTACTTTTAACAGATGACATACTTTCACTACTTTGAGGTCTTACTTGTTCATCCACACTTTCATGGAATATTTTGTGATCTCTAGATTTACGTCTAGCATAGTCATTAAAGTACTTGTATATGATTGATACAGCTTTTTCTTGCTCATCAGATACGAAAGGAGTCTGTTCAGCATGAGCTGATAGCTCTAGTTTCCATGCATGCATCTTACTTCGTGTTTTATACATGTGATAAGTAGCTTGAATTGTTGTAGCGGCTAATCTAAGTGTTTTGTCAGAGAACATTTTAATGTTTGAGTCCTCCCAGTATGATTTCACGGGTATTTTAGAGGTAGGACTTTTCGGGGAGCTAGGACCTTGCACTGAAGTTGCAGAAAGTGGTTTGGGAATTGCTATATCATTTCGTACAAGATAACCTTTACAAAGGGCTTGTATTAATGTCGCAAAATAATCTGCACCTTCAACGGCTGTTACCTTTGACCTTGCTTGAATGTGTGACTTTACATACTTTCTTACTGAGTATCCCTTAACAGATGCTTGAAGAGTATCAACTTTCTTACTTGAATATTTATATGAATTTGGTTCTTGACTGCTTTGAGTTTGTGACAATTGTTCTGAAAAACTCTGTGACTGTTCTTTTTCAATGACATTTGGTTTAAATCTTTTCCTTGTCAAATACCCCCTACATGCAGATGACAATACATCAAATGTGTAATCAGAAAAATCACCATTTGTTTCAACATGTTTTAATTGCTTCCTGAAATGGTAAGCCCTAAACGCAATTTGAACATTTGATATTAAATCTATGTCTTTCCGTACACTAAACTGGCCTTTTCTATGAGTCAACCTAGAAATTGCAGATTCTGGCAGCTGATCTATGTCAACAACCAGTAAATCTGAAATTTCAGAATTACATGTTACCTGTGATTTTATTTCTTTTCTGGTTTGATAACCTTTAAACGCACTCTGAATTTTAGTAGCAGCTGTGTTTAGATCATTATCGTTTCTTTCTGGCGCAGAATCTGGTAGTTGTGACTCCATGTGATTTTGCTTATGTGTCTTCCGTGTATGATAGCCTCTTGCTGCAGCCTGAATTTTGGTGGCTGCTTCATCTTGCTTCTGTTTGATGTCATGTGTTCTTTTTTTCTCTATTGTTGCTTGTTTGCGTACAGTATATCCTCTGAAGCCAGCCTGAATTTTTGTAGCAGCCCGATTATGACTGGCTACATTGTTGGCTGCTTCAGCATGTGCCTTTTTCTCTTCAATCTTTTTAGCTATATCTTTTCTTGTCTGGTATCCTTTAAATGAAGCTTGTATTTTCTTGGCAGATTCTTCCTTCTCCTTTTCATATTTTTGCTGTTTCTCAGCTTTGATATTTTTTCTTACTTGGTAGCCTCTGAAGCCACTTTGTATAGTAGTAACAGCCTTATTTTCTCTTTCTAACTTTTCATTATTTGCTTTATTTTCATTAGCATTTATATCTACTGTTTTATTTTGAATTTTTTTGTGAGTATATTTTCTAGCCATGTAACCTCTGAAACCGCTCTGAATTTTAACAGCGGCTTCATCACTATCTTTCTTTAGTTTTTTAGCATTTTCACTAACCTGTCGCTTTTCTCGGACGTCTTTGCGAGCCTGATAACCTTTAAACCCGGCCTGGATTTTTGTAGCTGCTTTTTCTCTTTGATGCCTCTCCTCATCATCACGTTGCCTGACCTCATCTTCACGTCGTCTGTCTTCATCTTCATGTTGTCTGTCGTCATCTTCACGTTGTCTCCTCTCATCTTCCTGTCTCATATTGTCTTGATGTTTCTTCTCTTCTTTCTTGGCTTTGACCTGTTTCCTGGCCTGATACCCTCTCACCCCAGCTTGTACTTTTGTAGCAGCCTATACAGTATTTCAAAGCAAAAGTAAAACATTTGGCAAATATAAATGGACTGTATTTTAGCCTTTTTTGAAAACGTTATTGGACTGTAGGCATGCGCTTAGACAATTAGCGACAAGAAATATTTGCGAATTGTTGAAATTACCATATTGTTTAGAATATAAATGTATATATACTTGAGGAAGTATTGATTAAATAAACATATATACGTTATGTCTTCTAGCAAACAGCCGAATTCGCAAGCATTTCAAAGTTGCAAATTCCATGATTAAGAGCTTCATATTTTCCTGATTGAGACAAATTCACATCTATTTGCTTTAACACTCAAATGGCATGTTTTAATGAAAGCTGATGCAAACAAATTAATTCTATCATAAATCCACAAGTTAGTTTATAAGCACTGTTGTAATGACAATGTAGGTAAGTTACTAAAAAATATCTGATTATTTAGCCTATTAATTTTTTTCAGGAGTTAACTTTTTTCCTTAAATATGATTATGTTCTAGTGATCTTACCACATGAATATGATTTTCCTTAATTTTTAAAAGTATTTCATATGAAAATGTTTACTCTTCAAATAAATGGTTAAATGAACTTTTTTATACACGTAAGTTGAAGTGGTAATGGTCCATAATCATGGGTGAAATTTTACTTTCAGGTGACTTTAAAATTGTTATAAGTAAAATGCAAATTATCCTGAAGGTACCTTTAAAATCATCACAAGTTCATGTACAATGTACATTATCTTGACGGTAACCTTTAAGTTGTCACAAATAAAATTCACATAATCTTGAAGGTAAATTTAAAATCATCACAAATACAATGTACATTATCTTGAAAATGACCATAGAATGATCACAAGTAAAATGAAGTTATTGCAAGTATAATGGACATAGCAATGAAGGTACCTCTAAAGTCATTACCAGTACAATGAAAGTTGTTTTGAAGGTAACTTTTTAAGTTGCAATGTACATAATAATTAATGTGACTTAAACATTATCACAAGTACATTTTGGTTTTAACAATTGCAGATTTACAAGGATGACCTTAAATATGCATAATTATGATCTTTTAAAATTGATATATCAAATTGCTTTGTTCTATACCTCAACTTTCTGTTGTTCCTCTTTTACTCGAGCCTCATGTCTTGAGGCCGGGGTGGACTGTCTTTGATCGTTATGTCTGTCTTTTTCGTTAAAGGAATCATCCCATTGATCCTGTCGTTTTCGCTCGTTCTGATGGAAGGGATATATTCAACTTTAGTATGATTGCATGTAAAGGGATTAAGGATTAGGGAATAGTTGGTAATATATGTAATATAGTGATACAAGGAGCACAGGTGCATGCAAGGTGCTACTAATACACAACATATATATATTGTGGCAGTAGGATAGTGTCAAATCACCAAAGTTAATAACTATCATCTAGTGTAGTTAGGTTACTTGAAAAAGCATGCAGCGATATCAAGGGCGAGTGCAATGTAGCTGAGAAAAGGGTACTTTATTTGTTGAGAATTACTTATTCTTGAAAATAATTTGTTTATTGGGGGGTTTTACGCCCTTTTTAACATAATTTCAGTTATAACATGATGACAGTTCATTTATTCATGGTCCCTGGGTAAGTAAACACACCAGTTACTAGGCTATAAAATGTGCCTTGCCCAAGCGCACTCCACCATGACCACCGCGACTGGGAATCGAATCTGAGACACCCAGTTCCAATTCCCTTATGCTAATCTTTAAAACAAAGATGATTCGTAACCCCTTACATGAAACTCTGTAACCAAAGGCCAGTAATAATTTTCAGTGACATTACCATTTAATCATTTGTGAACAACAATTTCAAAAGGGCCATTCATTATTTTGAGTGAGGCTTTATCAAAGGCCATTCATTACTTTGAGTAAAGGGGATACCCAAATCAGTTCATTTGGGATACCAAAAGCCATAATTACTTTGAGTGAGGAGTTACCAAAGACCATGAATTATTTTAAGAGATGGGATACCAAAAGCCATTTCTGTTGATGGGGAGGGAATCAAAGGTCATTAATTATTTTGTGTGTGCCAATACCAAAGGCCATAAATTGTTCTGAGATCAGCAATACCAAAGAACATTAACTATTTTGAATGTGGACTAAACACCATTAATACTTTTGAATGCATATATACCAAATGGTATTAATCATTGCGAGTGACACGATACCCCATATGTATGAACAAAGTTTTAAATTATTTTGAGTATGCTAAAATCGAAAGCAGTTACATTCTTAAGGTTGTCAGTACCTAACTCTATTGCTTATTTTGAGTGTGGTGACTTTTTTAAGCCAAATGATATCAACAATAATTCTTCATTTTGAGAATGGAACTCAAATCCCATAGTTTTACCTATCAAAGATGTACCTAGAATGACATGAAAACTCGGTTAGTTAGTTAGATAGTGAGTTAGTTGACGCAAAGCTTGGATAGTGTGATATAAAGCAAACAAAGCGAAAATACAGATTGTGTTATATCCATTAGGATGAAAGGAAAGTCCATACACAATGCTAAACATCCATTTAAAAGAATGTTCTAATACCAATTCTAAATTACAAGATAATTCCTTAAGACTTTTTGATTCTGCATATACACAAGAATTGCATACATTCATCTTTTAAATGTTACAGCAAAAGTCCAACCCTTGTGTAGTTATGCAGGTGTGGTGTTTATATATTCCTTACTGAACTGACAATGAGGAAGTTATCTTCTCGAAAAATGTGTTTATAATCTGCCAATATTGATTGTTTTTGCTTGGTTTCCTGCTCATTGTGCATAACTTATAACAAGAGGGCCATGATGGCCCTGGAATCGCTCACCTGATTTTTTTTTCACTTTAGCTATATAAGCCCCGCCCCCTGGCAGCCATAGTTTCCGACCAATCAACTTGGCTTGAAGGAATCTGATAGAGGGTCACCCTAGGAACATTTCTACAAAATTATTTGAAAATCGGCCAGACACTTTTGGAGGAGAAGATTTTTTTAAGTTTTCACTATAGCCATATAATGCAAAATAGCCCTGCCCAGCGGCCATGTTTTTTTACCAATCAACATGGCTTGAAGGAATCTGAAAGTGGGTCATCCAAAAAACATTTCTACAAAATTATTTGAAAATCGGCCTGACACTTTCGGAGAAGAAGATTTTTTAAGTTTTCACTATAGCCATATAAGGCAAAATAGCCCCCCCCACCCCCCCCCTGGCGGCCATGTTTTTCGACCAATAAACTTGGCTTGAAGGAATCTGATAGAGGGTCATCCAAGGAACATTTCTACAAAATTATTTGAAAATACGCCTGACGCTTTCGGAGGAGAAGATTTTTTAAGTTTTCACTTTGGCCATATAAGGCAAAAAAAGCCTCGCCCCCTGGCGGCCATGTTTTTCGACCAATCAACATGGCTTGAAGGAATCTGATAGAGGGTCACCCAAGGAACATTTCTACAAAATTATTTGAAAATCAGCCTGACACTTATGGAGTAGAAGATTTTTTAAGTTTTCACTATAGCCATAAAAGGCAAAAAAAGCCCCGCCCCCTGGCGGCCATGCTTTTTGACCAATCAACATGGCTTGAAGGAATCTGATAGATGATCACTCAAGGAACATTTCTACAAAATTATTTGAAAATCGGCCTGACGCTTTTGGAGGAGAAGATTTTTAAGTTTGCACTATAGCCATATAAGGCAAAATAGCCCCGCCCCCCCCCCCCCCCCCCCCCCTGGCGGCCATGTTTTTCGACCAATCAACATGGCTTGAAGGAATCTGATAGAGGGTCACCCAAGGAACATTTCTACAAAATTATTTGAAAATCGGCCTGACACTTTCGAAGGAGAAGATTTTTTTAAGTTTTCACTATAGCCATATAAGGTAAAATAGCCCCGCCCCCCCCCCCCCCCCCCCTGGCGGTCATGTTTTTCGACCAATCAACATGGCTTGAAGGAATCTGATAGAAGGTCATCTAAGGAACATTTCTACAAAATTATTTGAAAATCTGCCAACCAGTTGGGAGAAGAAGAATTTTGAAGTTTTTTCGGTTTCGTTGCCATGGAAACCAGAATTTTGCATGGATCCCAAAAATTTGAAGGAATTCTGGTAAGGTCATTGAGAGGATGCTTTCTGTGAAGTTTCATCCCAATTGACCCACTGGTTACTGAGGAGAAGAAGTTGACGCACGACGCACGATGGACGCCGGACAAAAGGCGATCACAATAACTCACCTTGAGCAAAGCTCAGGTGAGCTAAAAATTGAATCTCAATATCCATTCTTCTTAATAATGTAATCAACATACAAGCTAGATTCATGGGCTTGTATATATAGTCTTACGCCGCATTTTTTTTTAAAGTTAAACTACGGTGCTTCCTAGGTCAGTTACCAGTACTACTTGTCAAAGTATCCTGACAACAGAGTCAGTCATTATGAAAACCTCACCATCCTGACAAGGAGGGAAAGCCATTACTACAATGTTTGATGTCTGTTTTATTATCCAGCCGGGGATCGAACCAGAAACATCCAAGGCGGACGGTCTCCTACTACACCACTTAAAATATTTCCTTTGTTTCTTACTGCATCAAGGTGATTTTACAGAAGACATCCTCCATGACGATATAAACAAATCTACATCAGACATATAAATGTGCATGCTCTACAGAAAATAATAAGTGTTATGTACAAGTGGGAATAATAACAAAATGTTAGTAGTAAAGCATACATGCGGGTGACTAGGGGGGAGTTTAGTGAAACGAAATAGGTGAGAAACTACTTATTGTATTCAGGAAAATTATGCAGGTGACTATAGGATATAGACTTGCGACAGGAAATAGGTGAGACACCACATAAAGCTATATTCAGAAGAAAAAGACATGCATGTGCCTAAGAGGAAGTTAAGTGAAAAGAACTAAGTGAAACACTACATATAAAGCGGTATTCAGGAAAATCATGCATTTCTTTTATAACATAAAATACTGAATGTGTACTAATTGCACTTAAAAACGGATGGTACCCCTCAATTCCATAATATATAAACAAGGCAAGTATAAAAAGTTGTATGAATCACATGGTATATTCTATTCTTTATCAATTCTAATTGTGATTTATATCAATTTTAAGACATCGTTGATTCTCAGTGAATACATTTTTTAAAAAGACGTCGATATTGTGTACCGCAGATTTAAAGCCCCTTACAACATGAATCACCAAGCATAAACATAAATAGTTTTCGATTTACGCATCTTTAAAAATATAAAACAATTCTCTCTTGTAATGCAAAAATAAGAAGAAATGAAATATGTGTTGTTTTTCACTTTAAGAATGTGGTTTTAGTTTTAACAATTGCAGATTTACAAGGATGATTGTTCACAAACTAACCTTTTATCAGTACATTCAAGAAATTGTTATGTTTTAGTCCAAGATAAATGTTGACAATGACAAAGCTACTATGTATTAATTGTCCTGATTAGTTGTCATAACAAGGTGGGACTCGAAACAGATCTATCTATGCATATCAGATTATTATTTTTTTTCGGGGGGTTAGACAGGCTTTTAAGAAATCAATTTTCATAACCACTCAGTGTGACTATAACAATCTACCTGTGTAAAAGCCTGTCTTACCAAGAAAACCAATATAGAGATCCATAACAGGACCCACCCGGATGTATCAACTAATCAGGGACAAAACTATCCCGTGTACGCTTTTTTGTAGAATTTCACACAGGTATTGTTAACGAACACTAACCCAAAACCGAACATTTAACCCTACTACCACGTGCTTAGGAAGGATAAAGGAGACCATTTTAGAATTTGAAATATAATTCCTGATATTTATCCTTGTTGGGGAGAGGGGGAGGGGGGGGGGGGGGGGGGGGGGGGGGGTTTAGACTAATTTGAATGAAAGAAGTCGATATACATTTTAGATATCACTGATACACATATTTTAAAATGCATGGGATTTGTTTTCTTTTTGTAGTAGGTTGAGAATGGTCTTGGCAAAGTTGTTTTCTTGACTCTTGGTTGCCGATCGCTTAGCAACTCTTCGCCAAATGAAATGATTGTTAATCATGGATTATGATAAATTTTATATTTATATACATGTGTTTGAGTTCTATATATAAATTAAGTTTATCTTTCTTACAATATGTATTGTTTATTTAGATTGGTATCAGTTATAGTCCTGTTTCAAAACAATAAGTATGTATTTTGTTGTAATTATTGTTTCAAATCGTTATATTTAATCAGAATATTTGAATCGCTTTATTTTTGCTTTATTTGTTTGTGGTAAAAAATGAGGTGTTTTGAATAACCATATTCTACAATGTATGTGTAATGAATATTTATGAAAAGAAAATTCCGATTAAATTATTTGTCATAAAACATGCCATATGTTGAGCGAAGCCAATCATAATGTTGAAGCTGTAAGTGCAGAAATAGAAGAATAGACTATCTAAATAAAACTTTAAAAACATCTATGTTTTAGATTAAAATATAGCAGTTTTTTTCTCTCCAAGCTTGGAAAGAATGGATTAACAACAAGAAACAATATTAAGGTAATCATTCAATTCTGTTCTTTGTTATTTTAAACCCCTAAAGGTTGAATTACACGTTGCGTTGCTGATACTTAAAATACGTGTCCGTCTGCTATTTCTTAAAAAACAGCCAACATTGTAAAGGAAAATATTGCATATATAAGTCATTGTTGTCATTGCCAAAATGTTTATACTCTTGATAAAAAATATCTGCCGATAATTGAAGTTACAATGACCTTGACCCTCACTGTGACCTTGATTATGTTGGTTATCTGCTGGTCTCGAATGATTCCATTCCGTTACAATTTCGATAATATAATATCTTCCTGACAAAATTGAAGTAAATCCATCTTGTTTCATACATCGGTTATGTAAACTCTCTTATCATATAAAAATGAAAACTCCAATATCCAAAGTGTTGATTTTTCCATCCAGTTAAATACCATAAATCATAAGTAAAAATTCAATAGTTATAGTTGATTTATCTTCCTAATTCATTTTTCAAGCCTTATACATTACAAATTTTAACTATTGATACACAGACATATACCTAAATATTTGATGCATCAATATG
The DNA here is from genome assembly GCA_031761405.1 of Serripes groenlandicus. Classification (NCBI taxonomy): domain Eukaryota; kingdom Metazoa; phylum Mollusca; class Bivalvia; order Cardiida; family Cardiidae; genus Serripes; species Serripes groenlandicus. The sequence goes on along the minus strand of JASEVX010000013.1, from coordinate 38,350,053 downwards.
CACAATTTTCCTGATATATCATAAGAATGTTAGTCATACACATAACATGATTATATACTACACAAGTGCAATAACATTAACCCTTTCCCACATACAAAATACTGCAGCAGATGACTTTGAATATCCATCTAGGCAAAAGTATAGAGATTCTCTGTAAATCAAAGTATATATTACTGAAAAATGTTGAAAACATTGTGACAAAAAAAGAAATTGCTTGTTTAATAATAAGCAATTTCTTATTTTGTCACAAAGTTTTCAAAACTATTATGCTGCATAGGCATCCTAAAGAAAGCGTATGTTTGAGGGAAAAGGGTAAAATTGTATTTTATAAACATAATTATGTCATGGGAGAATTTCCGCCTTTTGATGTTTCAGGTAAGCGAAAGGATCGTCATGACAATTATTGTAAAGTGAAGATGTGAAATATCTCAATGGTCGATCAATGGACCAAATTAAAAGTGACCTGTTCATTATACCATAATGTGCAGCAAGAAATAGTATCTCCCATGACTTAGCTTATGTTATATATTGGTATTTGTTAAATATCTAACCCCTTCCCAAATTTGCATTTTTTCTTAAACGTCTCCAGAAAGGATGTAATATCTATAAAATCGGAAATATGGTGCTGATACAAAGTCTATAAACATTGTTGTAAAAAGGTAAACTTGCTTATAAGCAATTTCATCCTTTTTCTCACAATGATAAAGACGTTGTCATCTGTTCGAACACACGAAAGATTGTTTATATAGATCTGGGAATGGGCTACTAGCATCTAGTTTAGAACAGTTTACATAATATATGGAAGAAAGTTTCAATTATCACATTTCCTGAGTATAATACGTTATGAATGACTTCTTGATGGTTTTGAAGTAGAAAACCACTGCCATCAAGGCGGGGAAAGGAGAAATTGCAACACTCAAAGCAAGTTGTTAACACACTGTCTATTGTATCAACAAAAAGTAGTAGACTTTGAAAATATCCAGGCATGAATACGGAAAATCTCTATAAATGAAAATATAATAAATTTAATAGAGTTAAAAATAGTGTATTTAAAGGAGAAATTGCACAATGTAAGCATGTTTAGCAACAATGTTTGTCAACGTTGTCTTCTGCAGATGTGTTAACATGATTATGTCTGCATGTTGGAAAGGGTTAAATATAGTTGCTTTATTATATTATTATTCTATGCAAGCAATTTTAATTAGTGTTGAAATTCAGTTAAGATTATTCTGATAATTTATGCTGTATTTTCAATGAACACATCAATACCAAAGTATTCAAAACCTGTGAGTGTCCACATTTCTGTCTACATTACTTAAAACTTTCTTCCATACATGAACTGATTACATCTACATTATTAATACATGCAATACTAATTGAACAAAAAATACATGCAATGCTAATTGAACTAAAAAATACATGCAATACTAATTGAGATAAAAAATACATGACTGTAATACTAATTGAAATAAATAATACATGCAAAAGTAAAATGTACACACATAATATTAACGAATAAATATATTGAGCACAAAACAGCATAATCCAGTCATTTAATGCTTGCTGTTTTTAACTGGTATTTTTTATTGACTTTCTATTGTTTACTTTGTGATGGGAAAGAATATGATAGTAATAGGAATCCAAAACATTTTTTTAATTATCATTATTTTTCTTATTTGATTCAAATATGGTAGCATTATAATCACTGAATGAATGAAAACCTCTACTGTAAAACATCATTTGAGATTCACTGAGGCATTCTTTCTTAAGAAAATTAAAAATTGCATGAAAGTATATCGTTTTATGTTCAAAGTGTGGCTGTGCAAGAAAGAATCCATCCCATTCTCAGGAATTTCATGTTTTCTCTGAAATAAGTTTCCCCTTTCATCAAAGAACTAAATTTGATGATGCTATATGATCACATTAAGGAAAATTTGACTGCTCCTTAAAAAATACTGTTTTTTTCTAAACAATGTTCTTTTGTTAAAACTCAAATTTATATTTGCCCAAATTTTCCATCTCGAAAAGTCTGAAGATGACATATGAAGTATGTAATAGATTAAACAAGTATTAATTTCAGTCCCTATGTCACTAAAGATGTCATCATCAATTTGTTTTGGCAAAAAGTTTTATGTAAATTACCTATCATACTGCTACAAAAATGGACACATTAAGAAAACATGAAATTCATCCCTGAATTATATAAAGTTTTTCTCTTACAATTAAAACCCCTAGTCGTTATTGTGTTGTATAGAACCATCAGCTGGTTCCCCAGTGTCCTCATTTATAGTTTCTACATTCCCTGGTGTGTCATTCTACGTAAAAAGTTCAATATTCGGATATTGTATCAGAGCTCTAGATAAGGTGAGTATTTCAAATTCCAAAATCATTATTTAACAATCAAACCCTATGTTGTGGGTTCTGAAAAGAATTGTCTAAGTGAGAGGATTCTTTTGAGTATCCACAACATAGGGTTTGGTCAAGTCATAAGAGAAATATAGGTGGGAAAGGACCAAATTACTCCATCTTATCTTGTCCTCTGTTTATTGTTTTATTTGGATTTAGTGTTTTCAACAGTTGTTCAGTTATAGCACTGTGGCATAACACTTATTCATGATCCCTTGTTGATTGAACCAGTGCTAGGCTAGGAAATATGCCTTTCTCTACAGCGGTATCCAAACCCAGAGACATCCTAAAAACACGGCCATGGCATTCAGATTCTTAATTACTTGTTCTTTTAAAAACACAACTTTTATCATCTGCAAGACAGTGATTTAATTAGATGTAATTTGAGAGAATTAAACTTCCAAACAAGTATAGTTTATTCTATAGAGAAATTCTGAGCATTAATTTACCCTTGCCCATATACAACAAATCTGCAGAAAAACAAATTTAAAGAAAAAAATCATAATGTTAATGACAATTCTGTTGAGAAGAGCTAAAAACATTGCAGCAAGATTAGAAAACGTTCATTGTGGGAAAGGGGTAAATTTGGAAAGGCAACCCTCAGAAATTAGCAAATACCAAAATCACTTGTTCCTTCTCAGTTTCATATTCATAACGTGCTATATTCGTACACAAACATTCTAACTGTAAATGAAGTGTGTTACAGCCAGACACACACAAAAGACAAGGGCAAGTTGCACTGCTGTTTGAAAATAATTGCTCTTCATTTTTTTTTTAAATATGTCTTGTTGATTCTATATTTGTTGACTCATTTATTTATTCTTTTTCATTCATTTTTTTTATTTTTTTATTCCAAAAATATTCATAAGAACATTTAATTATTTTGTTAAGTTATATTTAATTTAACAATTAAAGACTTACCTGATCTTCATTAACTTTCTCCTTAAAAGAAAACAAAAATATCCATGTAAGAAAGATACAAAAACAATGGTTTTAAAGGGACTGAATCCCATATGAGAAAAAAGCGGAAAAAAAAGAAAATTGTTAAAAATTGCTATTACCTTGATGTTTTTGCATGTAAGGCATTGAGATTTGCTGACTGATGTACTACAATATATGCACACTATTAATATTGCGGAGATTTTTCGTTATTTTGCATTATAAAATCTACTGGGTTAGTAACCCAGTAAATCTAAAATTATCGCTGTATATTTATCACGTGATCACTACAACCGAATTGACAATCTCCTTCCCAGAGTTGTTGTTCCTTACACTGACGCATACATTAATGTAATGAGTCGATAGTGTTAGAGAATGCCGAATTGAATCCACAAATTCAAATGAGCAAGAGGAAATTCCACGGTATTTTTAAACGAGAAAACACGGAGCGGACGTTTTTTTAACTGCTTATTTCCTATGAAATAATGAAAAACAAGACTTGTACGACCTTCTACAACATTCCGTTACATATATATAGACGTATTTTGGATTAATTAGAATAAGTATAAAATATAACGATTTTGGACCATTATGGTGTTCAGTCCCTTTAAGGGTATAACAACAATCTTCAATAGTATTTCTTTTCACAGCAACCCTTACCTCCAAAAAGGGAAGCTTCCACTGTTTTTATAGTCTTGGGTATGTATAACCCAAACTGGGCCACATAACAAGTACATAAGCAGTACATGTACCCCTGAGACAATTATTTTGAGTACCCACAACATAGGGTTTTGTTGAGACATAAGAGTCTGAGAGATATTGGTCAGATAAGACCCGAGGTTAATCTTCCTTATCTAGGATAATGGATAATTGCATGAAATAGACTACCTATAAATACATTGATACTACGAAGCTGGTTTGCATTGACAATTTAAATATTAAACAAGACAATGCAAAAGGAAACATGTCAACTATTATTTTTTTTCATATACTAAATGTTATTCTGAGGCAAAACATCAAAGAGATGTGCGTTGAATAAAAACAGTGCATACAAAGTTCTACCAAATGTTTCAGCCCTAATTCACAACGAATTAGCATCACTTGACCAAAATTTAACCTGACCCTGACCCTTTTTAGAAATTGTGTTGTTATTATGATTTCCATGTATGTTCGTGTCATTCATCTTAGCATGTGCCTTTGCAAATATGTTTTTGTTTGTATGGAGTTTTAAACAATTTTTCAGGATTTATTATAGCATTTTTCATGTTTAAATTACCAGTACTACTGGTTCTTTTATTCTGACACCAGCGAGTCAGTCATTATGCTTATGCCACAATCCAAAGCCTCAAAGAGGGAAAGCCATTTAATTGCCCTTTTTAAAGTCTGTTATGACCAGGCCATGGATCGAACCTGTGACCTTTCAAAGACCCAAGGCGCACACAGACTATCACTTCATCAATGAGTTGGTATTTAAAATAATTAATCACACATTTGATGATGTAACATGTATGTCATGATAATCAACATCTTTTCTGAAAAGGTCAAGGTCAGGTCAATAATGTGATGTAATACGAATTATATCCTTTAAACCTCCACCAGTGTTAGTGTACATCATGAATTCAAGACACAGGCAATTAATGAGTTGAAACAAAGTCCGGGGACAAAAAGTTATGAATAATGAATTTACATATCTATAAAAATATATGTGAAAAGACAAGAATTGCACATATATATTTCACATGTAAGTTTTTTTACGCAATGATTAAGCTGTTGAATCTGCATAAGAAAGTTATTCTTTATGTATTATTTAGCTACCAATAAGACTAGCTTCCCATACACTAGGTTTCTTTGTTTGTATATTGCAATAAGAAGTATAGAACAATTTTTAAGTTATATCCTGGGTGAGTTACCGGTATAACTACTGGTCCAATTATTCTGACATCAGCATGTCCTCCGTAATGCTAACCCAACAATCATGAATGCCAAGCGTATTACTACCATTTTGTAAAGCCTTGGTCTTACCTGACTGGGGATAGAACCTGATATTTATCAATAAACGACTAGAACTTAAGCTTGTCCAAGATATGAGTAATGTATGATAATCCTAATAGAAAACAACATAGCAGTTCTATGTTCATGTCTAATATCAACCATCAGTAGGAAGAACTTAAACTGCTACTTATTTGAAAATAAACTGTTACGAAAGAGGTAATTCACAAATCAAGACAAAGTAAAGCTAGACCAATACCACCAACAAATCCTGAATATGACATAGTGAATGAAACACATTATATGTGTATCATGTGTGTTTAAAACTCAGAACAATACTTATGAAGGAAATGCAGATTAATGGATGAACAGAAAGGTAAGAACTTATAAAAACAGGAGGCATGAAGCAGACATGCAGAATGTTTAACACACATAATTAATTATATTTACATACAAAGTTAGAGATTAATCAAGAGGCCATGCCACTTGTGCAATTAAACAGAACGCCATGTTGGGTTATACATTGGGTTACACATGAATCTGTGAGAGGCCATAACATGTGTTCCATTACACATATATATATAGAATCACTATATCATAATTTTACATATTGGGATACACATGAATTAAGAGGCCCTGACAGTAGTCTGATTACACATGTGCGCGTAAAACTGACATATATATATATGTACACAGCCAAAACATACATAACAAATGGAGTTACATGTGAATCCAAGTCCCATTACAAACACATACAGAGAAAAATTGCTTGTTTTCAACTCACAGAATCCACAACGTCATAATTTTACATATTGGGTTACACATGAATTATGAGGCCCTGACAGTAGTCTGATTAAATACACACACACATCTTATATATGTACACAGCCAATACATACATAACACATGGAGTTACACAATGAATCAAAGGTCATAACAGAGGTCCCATTACAAACACATACACACAACCAATTTATACATTACACACGGAGTTACACATTAATGACGAGGCCATGACATTTCTTCCATTACACACACACACACATATACTAGTACACAACTAATACCTCGGTGTTAACTCCTTTACTTGAATCATGAGGGCTGGTAGAAAGAGGGGGTTTACTAGTAGACACATTGCTTGTTTTCAACTCATTAGGGGTCGCCCCATCTTTGTAATGGTCAAAGGTGTCCTCCGCCACCTGACTCTCCTTATCCTCGGTAGCTTCCTTTATGACCGGAGCGTTTTTCGCAACTTTATCAACCTTTGTCTCTTCTTCAACAACTGGTGGGATATCACTGACATAGAGTTTATCATTACCATTTGACTTATTATTCTTTTTTACCTCAGAATTCTTTTGTTTCTTTATGTCTTTGTCCTGCTTCGAATCCTTTGATGGCTTTTTATTTAGTTCCGTGCCAGGCGGAATAGGAGTTGTCTTTTCTTTGGTAGGAAAGTCTTCCTAGAGTAGCCACAGCAAACACGGAGAAAAGAAGGAGAAAACAGAGAGTGCAGTGCAAGTATGAAAAAAATAAATCTAATTATACTGTTAAAATCTAAAAGGCAAATATCAATAGTTCCGTACAAAAAAAGATAGTAAAAAAGCTTAATAGTTTGTTTATCTATCAAATTATATTTTCAAAATTATATAAGCAATTAAGCATTTCATAATTTACCACAAAATATTCAACTTTAATCAATTATTTTACATTCATTTAAAGAGACATTCAAAGTTATGTTTGAAATTGTTTTTAAAGTCGTCAGCTGCAGAGTTGTTCCATGTGGAAAGGGGTAAACTGCTAATTATAAAGTCTATACTACAGGAGCATCAAAAGTTTGGCATTTTTCATCTCTGAAAAACAATATTTAGGGAGAGCACTAAAAAAGAACCACAATATAGGGTTTGCTTGCTTAATAATTAAAGCGATGCAATGGCTCAGAAAGACCAGATTACTCCTCTTTTTCTATTCATATACCTATAAATGAGCCGTCTCACAAGGAAACCAACATTGTGGACTCTGCGTAAAGTATCGAACCGGATCAGCCTAAGCATGCCGCGTAGGCTTACCCGGATAGACACTTTTCACCTCCTGTGGATTTTCTGTTTCAGGATTCATTACTCTATACCCATGAGACGGAATGTGTCGGCCCGGATCAGTCTGCGCTGACTGCGCAGGCTGATCTGGGTCGATACATTATGCAGATGCCGTAATATTGGTTTCCTCGCAGGACGGCTCAAATATCAAAGATTTCTGCATCTGTTTTCAACATTCTTTCAGGTATATAACAGAGGCTTGAACCCTGGTTTCCCCCTTAAAGTGGGTAAACACTCTTCACCACAAAAATGGTTATTGAACCTTCTCCTAATACAGAATGCATTGTATTTTCTTTTTGTGTCCCATTAGCCCAATTATTATTTCATCTCAGTAGACTTAAAACTGTGAAATCAGGTAATACATTAACAGATTATGTGAATTGCTGAATTAACTCTTTCGCACATACAGACTGATTTCGAATCCTTTAGTCATAGGTTATCCATTCAATTATAGAGATTTTCCATTATTTGACAAAATATGTTCAAAGTCGTCTGCTGCAGAATTGTCGTATGAGGGAAAGGATTAAGACTCTGATAAGATTACCTGACCACAGTCTGGATCTATGTCTGCAACGGACATTAAGACATTTGTCTTCCCATTGCCTAGCTCATTCGATTGCAAAAAGCAAATAAAGAAATCATCTAGCCTATGTTTCTGATTATACCAGTTTAGGATTTCTTCAAAACTCGGGGTGTCTATCGTTTCAATGTGAAATATAACAATATAATAATAAACAAACAATAAAAAAAGGAAGCTCGCTTCACACAATACCCCGGACACTTTATTTTGGCTGATTAATTATTTAAAAACTAGTGTTCCTCTTCCTATTTTGTTATGATAACGTTGACATTTCACGTCTGATTGGCCCCCCTGTTTATTTCCATATTTTGATAATGCAAGCAAAAGCTAAAAATGGAATCTGATAAGGGTTACTTATCACATTATCAGAAGCAATATCTTCTCAACAAAACACAGATATCTCAAGGATTGAAATGGTCGTACATGTATTGAGAGACTTATGCTCCTCTTTCATTTTTATGATAAAGATGATATTACATGCTTGATTGATCCCCAATGTATATTTTTATGTTTTGATCATAGAAGCAAAAGCGTATTTTATCTATAATTCCATCTATAGTTTTATCTATAATTTTTCAAGATAATTGCATTCATAATTTTATCTATAGATCAGCCAATATCGTGTGTCCGGATAAAAGTGTTAGCGATTAAAACACAGGCATCCGAGTTAATATTTGTGAAAAACCATATCTAATAATAGCATTTTGAAATATTCTTAAAATAGCATTGTTCATATACCATAATAATAATTGTTATATAATACCATAGAGAGAGACTACTTATAGTAACATGGTCTTAATTGTTTTTTCTTCCAAATTTTCTCAAACATAAACTCAGATGTCTGTGATTAGAATAACACATTTTATTTGAGGGGTGATCTAAAAGTTCATGGATTTTTTGGTAATATCTGTTTTACCAAGATAGTTTGTTGTAATCCTTTTGCAATATTTTTGTCTTTTTGAAAGTTGTCTTCTGCAGATATGTCCAAATATGTCTTCACATAGGTTACAAGGAGTAATTGCAATTTTGTCTTTCTATTGATTCCTTTTAGGATATATTCATGATTAGTAAATAAATCCTTTAGCATATATACAGGCACTTTCTCACGCCTCTGTAACAGAAGACCTTTGACCATTTCTTTGTTTGCCACAGATTCGTCTGCTGCAAATGTGTTGCATGTGAGAAAGGGTCTGTAAACAAATCAAAAACTCAAAAACTCATAGATTGAACTTTTTGACTATCCCATGTAAATGTGTAGCTGTTCAAATACTGAAATTATTTTAAGTCTGAAAAATGAATTTGCATTTTTGCTGATACATTTTGAAGACATTTTAGTTAATGTAATTTTTTTACAACAAGCATATCCTTATTTTTTAAGAATGTCTGCATATCTGTGTCCTCAAAGCAGAAATCATTAGGTAAAAGGAAGATCGGGTTAATTAATTTAACTATTTTTAAGCCAATTTTGATCCTCCTTTTTTTAAAAATATGTGACTCTCTAGATCTTGAACAACTAGACACAAAAATAATAAACAGAAGAAAAAGGTGTTAGTCAAGGCACAAGACAATTACTGTTAGAATCATATTCTAGTATAAATAAACTAAATTATTGTTTTCTTTTAGAAAAATGTATATTGTTATTTTGTTCTCAGGGGAGTGAGTGAAGGGAAAAAACAGAAAGGTGCAGCCCATGCAAAAGTAGCAGAAAGAGATCCCAGCTAACTCTGGAAATGGTGTAATCTGTAATCATTTCTATCATTAAGATGCAGTCTTCCATCACCAGAAGGTTGAAATAATTTGTAAAGTAAAAAAAAAAAAAAAACAACATAAGTTGCATCTAGTGATTAGGGTCTTTACATCCTTTCCCACCAATCATATATCAACCACATGTGGCTGCATATCTAGTGATTTCTTTCAGAATTATATATGTGGGACTATACAACATGCAAGCCAACAATGGAGACTCTGGTGAGAATGTGAAGATGCAACAAGACTCAAATATATGTGATAAAGAAATAAAAAAAAAAATTAAAGTTGCAAAGTAAAGATTGGATCTGAAAATTGTCATAACCAGAAAACAGAATGGAGGATTAACTATTAGCTACATTTTCAGTCGTGACAGGACGCAACAAACACTATGCACCATGAAAACACATGCTTGTTTCCATGACAACAAAGTTGTTAATTCTAACAACAATTCTAAACACTAACAGACATGCATGCTTCTTTTGGAACTTGACAAAGCAAGGTTGACCTTTCAAGTGTGTGGAGATCACACAGCATGCTTCTTTGAAAGGACAAGCTCTGAAAGGTCAAGGTCACTAACGCATCAAGGGCCTACCTCCTCTACCTCCTCGGCTTCCATTTGATCAATTGGGCGTTCAGTGTGAGTATCATGTGTCTCATTTACCTGTTTAGCTCCCTTGGCATTATCAGTACCTTTGGCCCTGAAGACTCCGCCTTGATCTGAGGAAAAAAAAAAGTATTTCATAGCTCCGAGATCGCATTTTAATCCAAGCCCATCGTCAGGCATCACAAACAAACCAACAATTAATCGTTAAAACACTAACAGGTTCTCATGCATCGTTTTTGATGCAGATACCGTGTTCAGCAAGTGTACTGGACAGAACAGTTTCAATTCCTTTGATTGGCTAAAATACTGCATCTAATTTGCAATGTTTTTTACAATGGCGATTGTAATAGCCACTCGTAAAAATTAATTTGTTTTCGGTATTTGCTTAACATGCATGCATCATTACAAGCGATCATAATTGACTAACCTTGACGACAACCTGTCAATTAACCCTTTCCCTCATATAGATGCTTTCTGACGCCTCTGCAGCAGACGGCTTTTTAAAAACATAGTAACAAAAGAAGAAATTGCTCAAAACGAGCAATTTCTCCTTTTGCCACAATGTTTTTCACTTTTATCCATTCAACTATAGAGATTTTCTATTTTTTGACAAAATATGTTCAAAATCGTCAAAGTCGTCTGCTGCCGAATTGTCGTATGAGGGAAAGGGCTAAACAATTTGCAGAGATCTGTATCAAGCCCTCCCCGAGGCATCAGATAATCAGGACGGTTACTGGCTATATATCCAACATACAGTTGGGTCACTTCAAGCGACTAAGGAGTCTTGGTGCAACCCTTCGTTGGCATCACATAGGAGTACAGGAGAATGAAACTAGTAGGGCTAATAATTCCCACTCAGAAGTAGCTATAGGAACCCTTTCCCACAAAGAATAAATCTGCAGCAGACAACTTCTGTACAAAAATATCTCTATAATGAAAGTATAATATTTTCAAAAGTTTTTCTGCAGCAGATATTTCAAAATATTTGTATATGATCCCAGGTGCTAGACCAGGAGATGTAAGTAAGTGAGTAAGTAAATTCTTTATTTATAGAGGGTAACCCACTTGGTTATAAATACCAATCTACCTTGGGGCCCTCCAATATGAGTGTTTGCAGCAGGGATCAAACCTTGCACTTAGATCTATGCCCAAATCCCTAATATTCACCCTTTCCCACATACCACACATCTGTTGCAGGCATCTTTAAAAAAATAAACATTTGAATGTGAAGAATCCCTATAAGTAAAAGTGTAATTTTTGATAAGAGTTGAAAGCATTGTGGAAAAAGGAGAAATTGCTTGTCATTAGCTCTGCTTTAGCCGCAACGGTTTCAAAAATTGTCTGTTGCAAATTTGTCAAAGTGCGTCTTCAGGTTGGAAAGGGGGGATTAACAGTATAATTTATTTATCCCATCTATTCCAGTCATTGCTGGTTCTCCAGATCTAACCTCTTCACCAAAGAAATTGTCAAGCGCCATTTCACTTTGTTCTCAAATGCTTTCTACTCTTACAAGTTAACCCTTTCCCTCATATAGACGCTTTCTGATGCCTCTGCAGCAGACGGCTTTTTGAAAACATAAAAACATAGTGACAAAAGAAGAAATTGCACAAAACATACTATTTCTCCTTTTGCCACAATGTTTTCCACTTTTATCATTTAACTATGGAGATTATGTTTTGACAAAATAAGTTGAAAGCTGTCTGCTGCAGAATTGTCGAATGAGGCAAAAGGGTTAATCCGAACTGTGAAATAAATCACCCTCGATGTCTCCTTCCTGGAGACTTAACCAGTACTCGCGCCATTTGAGTTGACAAAATCCCAAAGGCAGAACCTGCTCATCATTGGATCGATCCACAGACCTTCGGTATGAGAGTCTAATGCTCTACCAATGCACTGCTGTATTCCAGGTTTTGCAAGTTCTCCAGATTGAGAACCGTTTTTTTTTTTTAACCCTACCTTCATCGTAGTCTACTTGTCGAGACTGTCTACTATTCTTGGAATGTTGCTTTCTGTAATGATAAAAAAGAGAAAACTTTAAATATCAGCCACATTTTGCGTGTTGGGGTAATATTGCATTTGAGTTCAATAAAAACCAACATGAGCATGTGCATAAGCACGGTGCACAAGTCTTAACCCTTTCCCTCATACGACAATTCTGCAGCAGACGACTTTGAACATATTTTGTCCAAATAAAGAAAATCTCTATAATTGAATTGATAACCTATGACTAAAAGTGGAAAACATTGTGGCAAAATGAGAAATTGCTTGTTTTTAGCAATTTCTTCTTTTGTCACTATGTTTTCAAAAAGCCGTCTGCTGCAGAGGCGTCAGAAAGCGTCTATATCAGGGAAAGGGTTAATCAACAATTTAATCAAATTTCCTGCATACAGCACTTTTTGCCACCTCTGCAGCGTTCGACTGTTGAAGACATTGTGGCAATAGGAATTGTACAATTTCTCTTTTTGCCACAATGTTTTCAAAAGTTGTCTGCTGCAAGTTTGAACCCCAGCTCGGCCAACATTCTTTCCGACGTTTGGCAAAAGTCATTGTGATAAGCGTAATTTATCTTCCACCAACTGGCTATCAGTCTATGTGGAAAAGCAGCCAGTTGCTTGGAAAGTATGTTTTGTGGATTACTGGTGTTAGAAAGCCAGAAAACACATGAGTAGGTGAACTGACCACAGTTATATGATGGAAAAATTATTGAAAAATGCGTTTAACCCAAATAAATCAATCAAAATATATTGCATGTCTTACCTGCTACCTTGTGATGTGGTATTTGAAAATGGAGATATGGGCTCACTTTTCTTGCTACCGGATTTAATTTGGGGTATGACTTTGTTTCTGTAAATAAACAAGGAAATAATATTAAGACCCATTGACAGGCTGCAATATGAGATATTGCTAAAATCTAAGGGAGAGTAACTTTTACACCTCTTTCAACAATATATAATTCATATCACGGCATTTTCTGGGTAAATTAACAGTTCTACTGGTCCATTTATCCTGACACCATCCAGGTTGTTGTAATGATAATTCTGCAACCCTGAGAGGCAAGGAGAGGCAGCCATTACTACCATTTCTAAAGTCTTTTGTATAACCGGGCTGGGATCGAACCCCGACCTCCTGCACCAGAGTCTGCAATACGCAAGAGTTTGAAACCACTCATATGTTGTCTGTCAGTAGGGGAAAGCTTGGCAGACAGTCAGACGGACAGACTACAGAGAAGTGATCCCAATGTGTTTCCCTGCCAAGGTTTTGTTGTTTTACTGTGGTTTATATAATGCTGTTTTCAACATTATACCATTCATCTCACTATGAGTGTGCAGTTATTCATAATCCCTGAGTTAACCCTTTCCCTCATACGGCAATTCTGCAGCAGACCACTTTGAACGTTTTTTGTCAAATAAAATAGAAAATCTCCATAATCGAATGGGTAACCTATGGCAAAAAGTGGAAAACATTGTGGCAAAAGGGGAAATTGCACGTTTTGTGCAATTTCTTCTTTTGTCACTATGTTTTCAAAAAGCCATCTGCTGCAGAGGCGTCAGAAAGCGTCTATATGTAGGGAAGAGTTAACACACCAGTACTCTATTTTAAATTTTTTAATCAAATCTAATCAATCAAGCCTTAGATATTTGGCTCCGGACAGACGGTAGGGCGGAGGATGCCAAACCAATGTCCCATCCGCCTTTTGCGGGGGTTAATGAGTTCCAAAAACACAGGGTTTGGTGCAAGATTTTGTTTCACTTTGTCCATTCCTTGATCAACACAATTCAACTACAAACAACTCCACACTACATCAGTTTGGAAAACATTATTGAAAAAGAAGAAATAGCTCAAGATGAGCAATTTCTCCCCTTCCCACATTTTTATAAAAACTATTTTTCTTAATCATAAGGTGTTAGATTAATTAATCCTCAAATTGATTGCAAAGCAGAATAGTCTGGAAAAAACAATTGAAAGATACCATGCAGGAAAACAGGTAGTTATGTCATAGAAAAGGTGCATACTTGAAGGTTTAACTCATCATGAGCAATTCCTCCTTTTGCTACAATTATTGCAAAAAGTGTTTCCTGGGTAAGTAACCATGCAGTACTACTGGTCCATTGATCCTGACACCAGCCACTCGTTTTAATGCTCACCCAACAATCCTGAGCCCCAAGGAGGCCATTACTACCATTTCTAAAGCTTTTTGTATGACCCGGCCTGGAATCACACCTATGACCTTCCACACCGAGGCAGATGCTCTACCACTAAATATGTGAACTGTCGCCGTGATATAACTGAAATAATGTTGAAAACGGCGTAAAACCCCAATAAATAGAGGATATTTGTTTGTTTTGAGTGGATATGGAATATATCTCATCGAGACGTGATACAATTGAATATTTTCACGAGCGCGTAGCGCGAGTGAAAATGTTTAAATTGTATCACTTCGAGTTGAAATATATTCCATATACACTCAAAACAAACAAATTTTCTTTTTATTTAATGACAAATTGATGAAAAACAAATAATATACCCATTATGTATTTCTTTATATATAACTTGTGTAGTATAACATGACCGAATACTAGGAAAATGACGTCACGTCAGCGGTTTGACGTCATAATGTTAGTCTCTTTGACGTCATTTATTCATATTCCACAGTGTGGAATAATGATTTTATATTTCACTCTGATAAACAGCAAATTCATTGGTTGTCATATAATAAAACAAACAAACAAACAAACTCCTTATTAAAGTATAGAACTCTGGTTGACTTACCTTCCTAAAGACCTATCATGCCGAGCTTTGTCTTTGGGCAGAGGATCAACTTTTGGAAAGGAACCACTCATAAAGTGATGTGCACGTGGTGAAACATTTGGAACGATGAAGGCCCTACTGTCCTTCTTGTTGTTCTGTGTCAGCAACACGTTTATATCCTTTAGCGTAGTCTGTTTTTCCAGATCTATGTAAATTATAAAGTATCTGTTCGCAGGTTGAATATCGTCCGCATCCAAAATGAGTTGCCCTCTTCCTTCATTCGTCAATTCGTAAATACTGTAATTCATATAAATAAAATTCATGAAAAAAATTCAAAATATTTTTAGTGTCATCTGCTTTAAATAACCTTTGAGAAAATTAGTGTAAACATCTAAAAGTTTTTAAAGAATAATCTTGATACTGTTTTAAAACAAGAATAACATTTAACAAGAGGCCCAAGATGGCCAGTATCGCTCCACAGCCATAAGGCAAAAATAAAATCTCCAAACAGCCCTGCCACCTGGTGGCCATGTTTTTTACCAACCACCATGGCTTGAAGGAATCTTGTAGAGTGTCACCCAAGGAATGTTTCTGCAAAATTATTTGAAAATCGGCCTGACACTTTCGGAGGAGAGGATATTTTAAGTTTTAACTATAGCCATATAAGGCAAAATAGCCCCACCTCCTGGCGGCCATATTTTTCAACCAATCAATATGGCTTGAAGGAATCTGATAAAGGGTCAGCCTAGGAACATTTCTACAAAATTATTTGAATATTAGCCTGACACTTTCGGAGGAGAAGATTTTTTAAGTTTCTCTTTAGCCATATATGGCAAAATAGCTCTGCCCTCTGGCGGCCATGGTTTTTTTACCAATCAACATGGCTTGTAGGAATCTAATAGGGTCACCCAAGGAATATTTCTATAAAATTATTTGAAAATCTGCTCAACACTTTCGGAGAAGAAGATGTTTTAAGTTTTCACTATAGCTATATAAGGCCAAATAGCCCCGGCCCCTGGCGGCCATGTTTTTCAACCAATCAACATTTCTTGAAGGAATAATAAAGGGTCACCCAAGGAACATTTCCACAAAATTATTTGAAAACAGCCTGACACTTTCTGAGAAGAAGATTTTTCACTATTTTTTTCTTTGGGTTGCCATGGAAACCAGAATTTTGGATGGATCAAAAGGATGCTTCCTATGAAGTTTCAACCAAATTGGCCAAGTGGTTAGGGAGAAGAAGTTCTTTAAAGGAAAAAGTTAACGCACGCATGCACACACGCACAGACGCACGACGGGCAATTCGCCATTACATAAGCTCCTATGAAGTTTCAACCAAATTGGCCAAGTGGTTAGGGAGAAGAAGTTGTTTAAAGGAAAAAGTTAACGCACGCACGCATGCACACACGCACAGACGCACGACGGGCAATTCCAGCCAGTGGAGCTAAAAATCAATTGTATAACAAGAGGACCATGATGGTCCTATATCGCTCACCTGATTTAATCAAACTTAAAAAGTTTTCAGTGTTCTATCCCCTATATGAGTCTATGAAAAACAAGTGACCCCCAGGGCTGTAATTTGAACAATCTTGGTAGAGGTCCACTAGATGATGCTACATACCAAATATCTTTTAGACGAGAAGATTTTTAAAGTTTTGTCTCTATATGAGTCTATGTAAAACAATAGACCCCCGGGATGGGATCATTTTTTACCCCAGGGCTATAAATTGAACAATCTTGGTAGAGGTCCACTAGATGATGCTACATACCAAATATCAAAGGCATGGGCCCTCTACTCTTAGATAAGAAGATTTTTAAAGTTGTTTCCCTATATGAGTCTATAAAAACAAGTGACCCCTGGGGAGGGGTCATTTTTGACCCCAGGGCTATAATTTGAACAATCTTGGTAGAGGTCCACTAGATGATGCTACATACCAAATATCAAAGGCCTGGGGCCTCTACTTTTAGACAAGAAGATTTTTTAAGTTTTTTCTCTATATGAGTCTATGTAAAACAATAGACCCCAGGGGAGGGGTCATTTTGACCCCAGGGCTATAATTTGAACAATCTTGGTTAAGTTACACTAGATGATGCTACATACCCAATATCAAAGGCCTTGGCCCTCTACTTTTAGACAAGAATATTTTTTAAGTTTTTCCCCTATATGAGTCTATGTAAAACAAGTGACCCCCGGGGAGGGGTCATTTTTGACCCCAGGGCTATAATTTGAACAATCTTGGTTAAGTTACACTAGATGATGCTACATACCCAATATCAAAGGCCTTGGCCCTCTACTTTTAGACAAGAAGATTTTTAAAGTTTTTCCACTATATGAGTCTATGTTAAACAAGTGACCCCCGGGGAGGGGTCATTTTTGACCCCAGGGTTATAATTTGAACAATCTTGGTAGAGGTTCACTAGATGATGCTACATACCAAATATCAAAGGCATGGGCAGATTTGTTAAGTTTTTTCTCTATATGAGTCTATGTAAAACAATAGACCCCAGGGGAGGGGTCATTTTGACCACAGGTCTATAATTTGAACAATCTTGGTAAAGGTCCACTAGATGATGCTACATACCCAATATCAAAGGCCTGGGCCCTCTACTTTTAGACAAGAAGATTTTTAAAGTTTTTCCCTATATGAGTCTATGTAAAAAAAAGTGACCCCCGGGGAGGGGTCATTTTAGACCCCAGGGCTATAATTTGAACAATCTTGGTAGAAGTTCACCAGATGATGCTACATACCAAATATCAAGGACATGGGCCCTCTACTTTTAGACAAGAAGATTTTTAAAGTTTTTCCCCTATATGAGTCTATGTTAAACAAGTGATCCCCGGGGAGGGGTCATTTTTGACCCCAGGGCTATAATTTGATCAATCTTGGTAGAGGTTCACTAGATGATGCTACATACCAAATATCAAAGGCATGGGCCTTCTACTTTCAGACAAAATCAAACAAAAATCATGTTTTTTACCCCAAAATGTCACACTTCAACATACAATGTGAAAAAGGGTATTATATGTAATTATATTCCAAATATGAGAGCCCTAGCACAAGAACTTATTGAGAAAAAAATAAAAACAAGAGGGCCATGATGGCCATAGTTCGCTCACCTTAATTAAACAACGTACTGCAATGCATTTGGCCTTGTGATCTATAATTTTTTACCTGATATGACCTATATTACAACATGGACTAGATATGCAGCCTCTGGTGTTTGAACAATATTTTCCTTTATTGACCTTGTTTCTGACCCAATATGACACATATATGAACTTAACCTAGATATAATTCAGGCAAACATTCTGACAAAATTTCAAGCTACTGTAGCAAAAAATGCGGCATCAAAAGTGTTAACAAGATTTTCCTTCAATTTGACATAGTGATCGATCTAGTTTTTGACCTTACATAACCCATATTCGAACTTGGCTTAGATATCATTTAGATAAACATTCTCATTAAATGTCAAACTTCTGAAGCAAAAAAATGCGGCCTCTACAGTGTTAACAAGATTTCCCTTCAACTTGACCTAGTGACCTATTTTTTGACCCGGCATGACCCATGTTCGAACTTCGAAAGTTTCAACATGCTCAAGTTGAAAATGTGGCCTCTAGTGTGTTAACAAGATCACTCTTCAATTTGGCCTAGATATCATTCAGCTCAACATTCTGACCAAATTTCAAGCTGCTGAAGCAAAAAATGCAGCTTCTACAGTGTTAACAAGATTTCCCTTCAATTTGGCCTAGTGACCTAGTTTTTGACCCGGCATGACACATATTCTAACTTGGCCTAGATATCATTCAGCTCAACATTTTGACCAAATTAGAAATTTTGTCACATTGTAACCTATTTGACCTATGGGTTGCGTGTGAGTTGCGTGTGGGTTATGTGTGGGTTGCGTGTGGGTTGCATGTGGGTTTCGAACTGAACTTATGATCTCCCAATATCAGCGATCATCGGCGTACGAGATGCGTGCAAGTTGCGTGTGAGTTGAATGCTGAACTTACGTGGTACGTTTAAGTTGCTTTCAAAACTTACAAGTTGCGTTTGACCTGCGTGCTAGTTGCGTGTTATTTGCGAATATCGGTCACGTGATGAAAACCTATAAAAGCGGAGCCGATTCAGTATTTTCTTTAGTACTGATTTGGTCATCGAAAAGTCAACAAACCTATAAAACCTATTAGTTGCGTGTGAGTTGCGTGCCTGTTGCGTTCGTGTTGCGTGCGTAGCATCCCTGTTGCGTATAAATTGATGGCAGGCATTCGCAGAGAATTATTGAACATGTTCAAAATTTCCAAACTTACTCTGCGTGTGCCTGTGATCACCTGTGTGCATGTTGCGTACTTCAAACCTATAAAACCTATTAGTTGCATGGGAGTTGCGTTCGGAACTTATGACCACTATTTTTTATTCGCGACCATACGCAACTGGTGATCGCTATGGTGTGAGGGCAACATTAACCACTAAGTTTATATTTGTGAAAAATTATATAAAGTCATATTCTTAAAATAGCATTGCTCAAAAACCATAATAAAAAGAATCTTTTTATATAATACTATATAGAGTCTAATAATAAATAATAACACGGTCTTATGGTTTTTTTTCTGAATCTTTTCAAATCCTGTGGCTTTAAAACTTACTTCATTTTCGAATAATATTCAAGATGTTTTGCAATCTCTTCTTTGATTCTATTCAGGCTTGCTCTGTTGTTTTTTATTACAAATGGTACATCTTTTTTACCTTTATGTACAGTAATACTGAAAAGAAGAATATAAGTCATGGTTCAGATTGATTGAATGATTGTTTGGTGTTAAACACCGCTTTCAACAATTTTTCATTTATATCACAATGTTTCCTTGGTAATTAGCTACCACCACTACTGGTCTGTTTATCCTGACACCAGTCAGTCAGTCATAATGCTACCATTTTTAAAGTCTTTTGTATGACCGGACAGGGGATCAAAACCGCAACCCCGGGCTCATCTATACCTACAACATCGAGGCAGTCTCAGGGTTCAAAATGCTCTTAAATTTTTCAAGAACTTTTATAAGATTATTTTGTGTTTTAACCCTTTCCTTCATACTTTATGACACTTCTGCAGCAGATGACTTTTGAAAACAATGTTATAAAAGAAAAAAATACTCATTATGTCATAAATGTTCTGCAGATTGATGTTATGTGCAAAAGAGTTTACATTGTTTAGCAGAATATTAGCAACCATAGAATATAAGGATATTTTTATCACTTTGGAGTAGCAATTAGTCAATCTGCCTCAGGCTTGAGAGACTTAAGGGTTTGATGCATGGTGCTAGGAAAAATAGCTGAAATTGTGTTGAATGCAGCATTAAACACCATTCAAACAAAATAAGGATAAATATCTTCAGATTTAAGTCCTGACAGATTTCAGTTTCTAGTTTTCCGAAAAAGGGAAATATGTGATTACCATAGTCTTGAGGACAAAACTTTCAAAACTAAGCCTTCCCACTTAAAGCAAAACTGCAGTAGACAACTTTGAAAACTTCTAGGCAAAACATGAAGAACATCTATAAATAAGAGTTAAATTATCGATGAATTGAAAACATTGTGGCAAAAGGAGAAACTGAACAATTATCTCAAGACTCCTTTTCCTCTTCCATGTTTTCAAAATATGTTTACTTCAGATGCCTCAAAATGTATACCCATGCGGGAAATGTTTAAAAAGCTAGCTTTGAAATTGTTATTGCCTGATTGGTTTATTTTATATATAGGGTTTAACATTGTTGTCAGTGTCAAAATGCGTCTGCAAGTGGGAAAGGGTTTAAATGAATTGAATTCTAAATGTGTGAATAATATATAACCCTTTCCCACATATAGGCTCTTTCTGACGCCTCTGCAGCAGACAACTATTGAAAACAGTGTGACAAAAGGAGAAATTGATCAAAACAAGCAATTTCTCCATTTGCCACAAAGTTTTCAATTTTCACCTTGCTTATGACACTCAACTCCCTCCCTCAAGTGGGATAAATCTTGAAGTATAACCCTTTCCCTCATATGACAATTCTGCAGCAGACGACATTGAACATATTTTGTTCAAAAATAGAAAATCTCTATAATTGAATGAATAACCTATGCAGAGGCATCAGAACGCATATTATATGAGGGAAAGGGTTGAGTTGTACAATCTTATCGAAATCTGATCAAAATACTTTGCAGGACTTACATTAGATCTGTCAACAATGCATAAAAGGTTGTCTTGGATTGTTTGACCTATACACTTAGATATTCGTTTATATATTTGTAATCTCCCCTGTCTTTTACGTAACAACTTTGTAGGTGGCAATTTGATTGGTTGACGCAAAGGTCAATCTGAGATGACCTGTATCAGGCAGACATCAGATCTGTTTGCAAGCAAGCCGAGTTAAGGTCTGGTTTTAATGAGAATATAAGAAATACTACATACTATATTCTTTTCCCTAATGCAAGCTGGCCTTGTTGCTGTGCTTTCCCCATTACCTGTTGAAAAGCCTTTGTGTGGATCACCGGAGGAATCTACAAAACACACAAAGTAAAGGAGAACAATGATGGGCCTGAACGTTTCTAACCTTTTCCCACATACAACGAATCTGCAGCAGATGACTTTGAAAAAATCTAGACAAAACTATCGAAAAATTATAGTATTATTTGTTAAATACATTAATTGTGACAGACGGGGAAATTGTTCATTATGAGCAATTTCTACTTACGCCACAATGTTTTCAAAATTTGTCTGCTTCAGAGGTAATACAATGCAAGTGGGAAAGGGATTAACCCTTTCCCTCATATAGACGCTTTCTGACGCCTCTGCAGCAGACCCCTTTTGAAAACATAGTGACAAAAGAAGAAATTGCTCAAAACGAGCAATTTCTCCTTTTGCCACAATGTTTTCCACTTTAAGTCAATTTGGTTATCGATCCATTTAAATTATAGAGATTTTCTATTTTTTGTCAAAGTGTGTTCAAAGTCGTCTGCTGCAGAATTGTCATATGAGGGAAAGGGTTAACCTGTGTATGCACCTAGTTACCTTAAGGTATCCGATCTGTAATGCCTCGGTAAAATTCGCCTTTCACCGTGATCACTCGTTACCTTCCGATACGTATTTCCGCCAGTCGGAAAATTGTCCGTAGTGATAAATATAGTACAAAAAGAGGGCCATGATGGCCCTGGAATCGCTCACCTGATTTTTTTTTTCACTTTAGCTATATAAGCCCCGCCATCTGACAAACATAGTTTCCGACCAATCGACTTGGCTTGAAGGAATCTGATAGAGGGTCACCCTAGGAACATTTCTACAAAATTATTTGAAAATCGGCCTGACACTTTTGGAGGAGAAGATTTTTTAAGTTTTCACTATAGCCATAAAAGACAAAATAGCCCCGACCCCTTGTGGCCATGTTTTTTGACCAATCAACATGGCTTGAAGGAATCTGATAGAGGGTCATCCATTTAAGGAACATTTCTACAAAATTATTTGAAAATCGGCCTGACACTTTTGGAGAAGAAGATTTTTTAAGTTTGCACTATAGCTATATAAGGCAAAATAGCCCCGCCCCCCCTGGCGGCCATAATTTTTGACCAATCAACATGGCTTAAAGGAATCTGATAGAGGGTCATCCAAGGAACATTTCTACAAAATTATTTGAAAATCAGCCTGACACTTTTGGAGGAGAAGATTTTTTAAGTTTTCACTATAGCCGTATAAGGCAAAAAAGCCCCGCCCCCCTGGCGGCCATGTTTTTCGACCAATCAACATGGCTTCAAGGAATCTGATAGAGAGTCACCCAAGGAACATTTCTACAAAATAAGTTCAAAATCTGCCAACCAATTTGGGAGGAGAAGAATTTTGAAGTTTTTTTCGTTTCGTTGCCATGGAAACCAGAATTCTGCATGGATCCCAATAATTTGAAGGAATTCTGGTGAGGTCATTGAGAGGATGCTTTCTGTGAAGTTTCATCCCAATTGACCCACTGGTTACTGAGGAGAAGATGTTGAAGATTTTTTAAGTTTTCACTATAACCATAAAAGGCAAAATAGCCCCGCCCCATGGCGGCCATGTTTTTCAACCAATCAACATGGCTTGAAGGAATCTGATAGAGGGTCACCCAAGGAACATTTCTACAAAATAATTTGAAAATCGGCCTGACACTTTTGGAGGAGAAGATTTTTTAAGTTTGCACTATAGCCATATAAGGCAAAATAGCCCCCCCCCCCCCCCCCTGGCGGCCATGTTTTTCGACCAATCAAAATGGCTTGAAGGAATCTGATAGATGGTCACCCAAGGATCATTTCTACAAAATAATTTGAAAATCGGCCTGACACTTTCGGAGGAGAAGATTTTTTAAGAATTTTGAAGTTTTTTTCATTTCGTTGCCATGGAAACCAGAATTCTGCATGGATCCCAAAAATTTTAAGGAATTCTGGTGAGGACATTGAGAGGATGCTTTCTGTGAAGTTTCATCCCAGTTGACCCACCGGTTACAGAGGAGAAAATGTTGACGGACGACGGACGCCGGACAACGGACGCCGGAAACGGACGCCGGACATAGGGCGATCACAATAACTCACCCTTAGCACTTCGTGCACAGGTGAGCTAAAAAGAGTTTTCCCCAGATGCTGTGATATCACATAGGTAAACAAACACCAGGCCGACAATGGAAAAATAAACTTTATCGGCGAGGTAGATTTGCCCAAAAAAAGTTAAATATGCATATACCGGACAAGAAAAATGGATTTAATGTTGTTATTCATCATAACTTTTGTGCGGGTAATGTTTGTGAAGCAAACGCATGCACAAAAAATAAGTGTGATATGTTTTCGACAGTTTGATAAGACCATGAAAATGACAGTTGGAAGGAAGGACGAAGTTTAGAGAAATTTAATGTGTTGTTGTCCAACTTTCCGTTCTGCAAGACGTGTAGACTCGGCCCAGTACCCTTGACGTATCAGATAGTACACCAAATTACTCTTAAAAAGAAAGTGGGTTTCATGTTTAGTTTAATTAGGGTTTAAAATTATGCTGTTTTCAACATTATTTCAGTTATATCACTGAGCAACAGTTCACTTATTCATGATACCTGGGTAAACAAACCAGTACTATAGGCTAGGAAAAAGTGCCTAAGGACACTCCACCAAGAATGCCAAGCTGCGACATTTGCCTTATGTGTTTCGAAAGTCGTCTACTGCAGAGGCATCAGAAAGTGTCTAATATATATGCGGGAAAAGCTTAATAAATCTGAAATATGAGTATGTGCATAAAATATGTGTGATTAAAATTGATCCAAAGTAAAGCAAAGAAAGCAAATGTGATAATAATGTAAATATGTGATAAATTTGAACCAAAGCAAAGAAGCCAAAGTGATAAATATGTGAACAAGTTATAAAATATGAACCAAAGCATTACGACAACCATGAGCGTCCAATTAAATTAAAGAATTTTGGTATAATTAATTTAGTTCTCCTATTGAATATTTGTGACAATTATTTTTCAAATCGGGCCAGTACCTTTGCAACGTAAAGACGACGCCGCTGCCGGGGTTGACTCAACTAAAGCTCATCCCACACTTTGTGCTCCAGTGAGCTTAACCCTTTCCCTCTTATAGATGCTTCCTGACGCCTCTGCAGCAGAAGGCGTTTTGAAAACATAGTGACAAAAGAAGAAATTGCTCAAAACGAGCAATTTCTCCTTTAGCCACAATGTTTTCCACTTTTAGTTATAGGTTATCAATTCAATTACAGAGATTTTCTATGTTTTGACAAAATATGTTCAAAGTCGTCTGCTGCAGAATTGTCGTATGAGGGAAAGGGTTAATGATTCAATCATCAATGTATCAATAATAGAGCTCAAGAACAAATTCAAGAAAGTAACCTTAATGATATTGAACGAAATACTTAAATTGACTTAAATATTGAATTAAATGATAATTAGAATAATATAATGATTAAATGAAATGTTAATAAACTTCATGACTGAATGAAAATAGATTCTAATACTATTGACAATTTCTCTTCTATATACAAAGAAGGATTTGAGCGTGATCTAAATGCAGTATATATATCACTCTAAATTTCCGGAACTATTTTTGGCTGTTGAAATTTTTCATACAACGTTTCTCAGAGCACAGTACGCGTTACTGCGTTGGGCTTGACATTTTATGAATGAAGTCACAAACTTTTGTTGTAAATGCTGTTTGGAAATTTGAATGGTAACGGTGACGTAACTGTTTTGAATGATGTCATTCACATGCTTTATTACCAACATTTTTGACGCGGTCGAAAACGTTGTGTTAGAATGTGACAGTAACAAATTGCCCATGATGAGTTTTAAAAAACAATTGAAAAAGGTATATAATAACAAGAGGCCCAAGAGGGCCAGTATCGCTCCACGGCCATAAGGCAAAAATAAAATCTCCAAACAGCCCTGCCCCGTGGTGGCTATTTTTTTTAACAACCACCATGGCTTAAAGGAATCTTGTAGAGTGTCACCAAAGGAAGGTTTCTGCAAAATTATTTGAAAATATGCCTGACACTTTCGGAGGAGAAGATTTTTTAAGTTTTCACTATGGTCATATAAGTCAAAATAGCCCCGCCCTCTGGCGGCCATGTTTTTTGACCAATCAACATTGGCTTGAAGGAATCTGATAGAGGGTCACCCAATGAACATTTCTACAAAATTATTTGAAAATCGGCTGAACACTTTCGGAGAAGAAGATGTTTTAAGTTTTCACTATAGCTATATAACGCAAAAAAGCCCCGCCCCCTGGCGGCCATGTTTTTCGCCCAATCAACATTTCTTGAAGGAATCTAATTAAGGTTCACACAAGGAACATTTCTACAAAATTATTTGAAAATCGGCCTGACACTTTTGGAGGAGAAGATTTTTTAAGTTTGCTCTTTAGCCATATAGGCAAAATAGCCCCGCCCTGTGACGGCCATGTTTTTTTACCAATCAACATGGCTTGAAGGAATCTGATAGAGGGTCACCCACGGAACATTTCTACATAATTATTTGAAAATCTGCTGAACACTTTTTGAGAAGAAGATTATTTAAGTTTTCACTATAGCTATATAAGGCAAAAAAGCCCCGCCCCCTGGCGGCCATGTTTTTCGCCCAATCAAAATTTCTTGAAGGAATCTAATAAAGGGTCACCCAAGGAACATTTCTACAAAATTATTTGAAAATCGGCCTGACACTTTCGGAGAAGAAGATTTTTTAAGTTCTCACTATTTTTTTCTTTCGGTTGCCATGGAAACCAGAATTTTGAATGGATCAAAAAAAATTGAAGGAATTTAGTAGAGGACATTGAGAGGATGCTTCCCATGAAGTTTCAACCAAATTGGCCAAGTGGTTAGGGAGAAGAAGTTGTTTAAAGGAAAAAGTTAACGCACGCACGCAGTCGCACGCATGCACGCACGCACGACGGACAATTCGCCATGACATAAGCTCGACTGGCTTTCAGCCAGTGGAGCTAAAAATGAAAAGTTCATAGACTGTTAATAAAACTGATTTCAAAATGTTTTGTTAGTTGAAAAAATCAAATATTTCCAAAACAAATACAATGGGGAGTAAAGATAGAATATAGCCTACACGTGATTTTATCAAGGAAAACAACGTCATGTAAAAACCTAGTTCCCCTTAATTTGTATCCCTTTAAGTTATAAACAAATGCTAGAATTGAAATAGATCTCATTTTGAGTGATTACCGGCTCTTATATCACAATGTGTCGTTCAGGTGTGTATAAATTAATTACTATACACACATGAGCTCCCAATCGTGATATACGAGCCGGTATATCACTCAAAATGAGACCTATTTCCTAAATAGATCTCATGAAAACAAATATCAAAAATCAAGCTTAAAATGACAAAATGAAATAATAAGAGAGTTCATGAAAAAAAAAGCCATAAAATAAGCTTAAGCTATAACCCTTTCCCTCATATAGACGCTTTCCGACGCCTCTGCAGCAGACTGCCTTTTGAAAACATAGTGACAAAAGAAGAAATTGCACAAAACGTGCAATTTTTCCTTTTGCCACAATGTTTTCCACTTTTAGTCATAGATTATCCAATTAATTATAGAGATTTTCTATTTTTTGACAAAAGATGTTCAAAGTCGTCTGCTGCAGAATTGTCGTATGAGGGAAAGGGTTAAAAACTATCCTATGCATAAAACATAAAAATAATTTTAGCCTATATAATAATTATATAATTTATAATATATCAGCCCAGTACTTCTGCAACTGGCAATTTAGGGTCTAAACCAATTCCCATAATATAAAGATGCATTTTAACGCCTCTGCAGCAGATGACATTGGTAAACAGTCTGGCAAAGAGAGAAAATGCTCATATTTAGCAATTTCGCAATTTAACACCATGTTTTCAACTCAAAACAATATCATATATTGTAAATACTGTCAAACCTGTGTTTAAAGACCACCAATTAAAAGTGAACCATCTGGTCTTCGTTCACAGTTGGTCTTTAATTGCAGTCATTTATACAGAAAATGAGTATTTGGGAAATGATAAGTATGGTCACTGAAGACAGGGAATTGCTATTCCAAGGTGGTCTTTAGCACAGGTTTGACTGTATAAATCTTTTTACAACAGTAACCTGACTTTTTTCACTTTTAGCATATTAAGATTTAGACCCTAAATTATTTGACAGTCCAATTTGACCCTTTCCTATTAGCAGGCACTCTATTAAATTTCTTACGCAACTGCAGCAGACGACAAGTTGGAATACATTTGTGACAAAAGGAGAAATTGCTTATATGATGAGCAATTTCTCGTTTGGCCACAATGTTTCCAACTCTATACATTTATTAAACCTTCATTTAATAAAGAGATTTTCATTATTTTAAACTAGATAAAACGTTTTCAAAGTCGTCTACTGCAGTTTTATAGTATGCCAAAGAAAGGGTTATAAGCGTGCATAACATCATTCATCCTTTCCCTCATATAGACGCTTTCTGATGCATCTGCAGCAGACGGCTTTTTGAAAAAAAATAGTGACAAAAGAAGAAATAGCTCAAAACGAGCAATTTCTACTTTTGCCACAATGTTTTCCACTTTTAGTCATAGGTTAATCCATTCAATTATAGATATTTTCTATTTTTGCTGCAAAATTGTCGTATGAGGGAAAGGGTTAATATAACATAATAGTTGTTAAGAATAAGACATTTCCTTCATTGTGTGTTTAATTTGAAGTATTCTTACTCAGACATTTCATCCGGTATCAATATTCACCAATTATGCTGTCTAAATAATAGTCTGAATCTTATACTTTCTATTGAAAGTCATATAGTTTAGAATGTTCTTCAAATTTAGAATCTAAGAATTAATTCAGAAAACTGGTCCAGAATATTATTATCAGTTTTACAAACATGATGGCCCTAGTTCGCTCACCTAAATTATACAATGTACTGCAAAGCAAAACACATCAAGACAATTATTCTGAATGCAACCAACAGTGTTAACAAGATTTTCCTACATTTGGCCTAGTGATCTATATTTTTTTTACCTGATATGACCTACATTCCAACATGGACTAGATATGCGGCCTCCAAAGTTTGAACAATATTTTCCTTTATTTCACCTCCCACTAGAAACTGGCCTTTTCATTGGACAAGAGAAGTCACGTGGTGACCCACTATTTTTCTATAGTGGGTCAGTAAATTTCTATAGTGGGTCAGTAGTCGACAATCCATTCTTTCTTTAAAATCACCTTTTTCTATCCCAAAATGACGTAAATCACTAACAATATTACAACTGTAAATTGTGTTTTTAAGGAATGGAGAGCCTTTTTTTCATTTTTATTGGGGTATGAACAAAAAAACCTGATCACTCTCTATGAAATCGCGAAGCAAAAGTGATGAACACAAAAAAAACTAAAATATATGAAAATGAACACAATATTTTTTCCGTAGAGGGTTAGTAACAGACTAAATAACTGATTTATTTCATCAACCACCTTTCATGACCAAGTTTCATTTCATTATTAAAGTGGGTTTAATACTAGGAATTTTAAAAATATTGGGACCGAATACTAGGAAAATGACGTCACGTCAGCGGTTTTTGACGTCATAACGCTAGTCATTTGGCGCCAAAACCCGTAAATTTCTTCTAGACATATTGTAAACGTTAATGTAAATGAAACAATATCAATTTTCTTTGCTCATGAAAGGTGGTCGATGAAATAAATCAATTATTGGGTTTGTTACTGACCCACTACGGAAATATAGGGGGTCTGTAGGATTAATAGGGGGACTCGGCTATCGCCTCGCCCCCTATTAATCCTACAGACCCCCTATATTTCCGTAGTGGGTCAGTAACAAACCCAATAACTAATATTATTGACCTTGTTTCTGACCCAATATGACCCATATTCGACCTTAACCTAGATATAATTCAGACAAACATTCTGACAAATTTCAAGCTGCTGAAGCACAAAATGTGGCATCGAAAGTGTTAACAAGATTTTTCTTCAATTTGGCCTAGTGACCTAGTTTTTGACCCTACATGACCCATATTCGAACTTGGCTTAGATATTATTTAGATAAGCATTATCATCAAATGTCAAGCCGCTGTAGCAAAAAATGCGTCTTCTACAGAGTTAACAAGATTTTCCTTCAATTTGGCCTAGTGACTACGTTTCTGACCCAATATGATCAATATTCAAACTTGACCTAAAGATCTTTAAGACAAACATTCAGAAAAAATTTCAAACTTATAAAGCAAATAATCCGGCCTCTAGAATGTTAACAAGATCTTCCTTCAACTTGACCTAGTGACCTACTTTTCGACCCGACATGACCCGTGTTCCAACTTGACTTACATAATCATCCAGACAAACATTCTGATAAAGTTTCAACATGCTCAAAATGTAAATGTGGCCTCCAGAGTGTTAACAAGATTTCCCTTCAATTTGACCTAAGTGACCTAGTTTTTGACCTTATATGGCCAAATTTCGAACTTGTCCAAGATCTGATGGAGATGAATGTTCTGATAAACTTTCATGAAGATTGGATGCAAAGTGTAGCCTGTAGAGTGTTAACAAGCCCAAATGTTGACGACGCACGACGGACGGATGCCGAACAAAATGTGATCACAATAGCTCACCTAGCTTGCACTTCGTGCATAGGTGAGCTAAAAATGTCGCCTAAAGTATATATACTACTGTTTGCAGAATTAATTATAGATAAATAGAAAATGTATTATGCTTTACAATGAAGAAAAAGTAAAGAATTAGAATGTTTTACCCTTTCCCAAATACAAGAAATGTGCAGCAGACAACTTTGATAACATTTGGACAAACTGCAGCAGACAACTTTGATAACATTTGGACAAACATATGACTTTTAAATCCAGTTGAAAAAAATCGTAAAAGGAGAAATCGCTCTATTAATGAGCAATTTCTCCTTTTGCAACAATGCTTTTAAAAACTGTCTGCTGCAGATGCACTAAATGCGTCTGTAGGTGGAAAAGGGTTAAGGACTTTTATGATACCACTAAATACCGCACTAAATCTACTAGACCTCCAGCAAAGGTGGGTGGGGGTAAACACAGGAAAATACAATAGAAACACGTCTACAACAACCTGCTGCATGCCTTAAGTGGACTGTGAAGCAGAACACTGGTTTGGCCTTGTGAAAATTACAATGATAAATGTATGATAAAGAATTGGGCCACTCTCTCGTTATCTAAATGTAATTTGGTAACTAGATTACACATAGATTTGAGATGTTCCATAAGAAACCAAACATTTTTTCCGCGCAGGCTAATCTGGGTCGACATGATAAAGAATTGGGCCACTCTCTCGTTATCTAAATGTAATTTGGTAACTAGATTATAGATTTGAGATGTTCCATAAGAAACCAAACATTTTTTCCGCGCAGGCTAATCTGGGTCGACACTTTCCGACCTTAGGTATAGATTAATGATTCCTGAAACAGAAAATCTGCAGGAAGCAAAACGTGTCTGTTCGGGTTAGCCTGCGAGGCATGCTTAGATTCTAAGGCTAATCCGGGTCGATACTTTACGCAGCCTCCACTATGTTGGTTTTCTCCAGGAACAGCTCATTTAATCAAATGAAAATGATATAATCTTGTTTATATTTTAATATCTCAGGCTTACAAATCATCAAATAACCCTTTAACCCTTTCCCTCATATAGACGCTTTCTGACGCCTCTGCAGCAGACGGCTTTTTGAAAACATAGTGACAAAAGAAGAAATTGCACAAAACGTGCAATTTCTCCTTTTGCCACAATGTTTTCCACTTTTTGTCATAGGTTATCCATTCAGTTATGGAGATTTTCCATGTTTTGACAAAATACGTTCAAAGTCGTCTGCTGCAGAATTGTTGTATGAGGGAAAGGGTTAAAGCAGACGGCGTTTTGAAAACATAGTGACAAAAGAAGAAATTGCACAGAACGTGCAATTTCTCCTTTTGTCACAATGTTTTCCACTTTTAGTCATAGGTTATCCATTTGACAAAATATGTTCAAAGGGTTAAGAAAGACAACTCTCTCATAATAAAAATGTTTTGTGTATGGTGTTTTACGTTGCTTTTAAAAAAAAATCAATTATATCACACAGTGACTGTTTCCTGGGTAAGTTACCAGTACAATATGTATATAAAATAATCCATTTTTCCTGACACCAGTCAGTAAGTCGTAATGCTTACGCTGCAACCCTGAGCGCCATGCAAGGAGGTCAGCCATTACTTCCATTAATTTTTTAAAGGTATATATTGGTATGACCCGGCTGGGCATCGAACCCACGACCTCTCGTACCCAAAGCGGACACTCTACCACTACACCACTGAGGCGGTTAAACCATAATGTAAATTTATAACAAGAGTTTATAGCTTTAACCAAATAAACCTGATGTAACCTTTTTTAAAAATATGAGGTTAATAAATGATATATAAGTATCCTTTTATAGAGAAACTCGCTTTTAACATTAGTGTAATTTAGTTTTTAAACAAGATTAATTTAGCTTTAATCAAATTATCATAATGTTCTTGTTTATGAGATTTCCAAACCTATTTTCACGGATTGAATGTACTTCTTTTGAATGGCATAAAAAAGTGATGATTAGGAAAATGTGAAATTACATGAGAATGGCGATACTGACAGAATTTAAGTTGTATAACTGACAAAATATGAATGAATTTAATGAATAAATTCTTTGAAAGTTGTCCCATAAGATGAGTATGACATAGACCAAACCAGGTTCTGATTGGTTAACTCTTTCCCATATATATATATATATATATATATCAACAAATCTGCATTAGACGAATTTGAAAAGATCTAGGCAAAAATATGGAAAATGTCTATACATTCCCGTTATAGTACGATTATTAAATAGAGATAAAACTCACTGTGGCAAAAGGAGAAATTGATCACAATGAGCAATTTCTCCTTTAACCCTTTCCCTCATATAGACGCTTTCTGACGCCTCTGCAGCAGACAGATTTTTGAAAACATAGTGACAAAAGAAGAAATTGCTCAAAACGAGCAATTTCTCCTTTTGCCACAATGTTTTTCACTTTTTGTCATAGGTTATCCATTCAATTATAGAGATTTTCTATGTTTTGACAAAATACGTTCAAAGTCGTCTGCTGCAGAATTGTCATATGAGGGAAAGGGTTAACCCCAAAAAGTTTAAAAAAACGTCTGATGCAGATTTGATGCATTAAAATGTGTGGGAGAGGGTTAATGCAGGCTTTTTCGTGCCACTTGCTACACGCTTACATACCTTTTCCATTTCTGATTCACCTTTGCTCTTACGATATCGGGAAGGTTTTGATGGTTCAATGATCTCCTTATAACTGAAAAAATCGTAACAAACTTGTAACATACAATGTCTATATACTATGTCTTATTTCCGGTAACTATCCTACATACTTACTCG